>CANTUT010000024.1:1210000-1710000 GCA_947687605.1 Reutealis trisperma
TTTCAGTGGGAGGACCGACAGATTCAGTTCCCTTGCCTACTGGTCTTGTCTGCTTGCCAACTTATCTGGATTATTTTTCTGGTGATGACCAATTACGTCGTTATCATCTTCCTAATGCACGTCCAGCCTTCTTTCCTACTATCTCTGAGACTGTGATACAGGTAATGATTTTTGCTCAGTTGGAACTCTTAACCTTTTAATAGTTTCGACTTGTACTGATTCTGATATATCTTTCTTCCTCAGGTTCCCATGAGTTTTGTTTGCTATCACTACGACCTCTTAGGCCTATATGCATTTGCTTTGACCTCCTTTCTGCATGAAAGAGATTTGATGGAGGATAGTCACAAACAGGATGTGCCTAGGCGAGGACGTCGTAGACCCAGACGTGGTTCTTAGAGACCTGTTTTGTCAGTTTTTTTTTGCTTTTTCATGTGTACATGTACTAGGATGATAGATGTATGCATGATATTTTAGATGTATGCGCTTTTATGCTTATATGACATTTTGGAAATGACATGTTACGATTTTATGTATGTTTTGAATGATGTGGGTGCATGATATGAATGCGGATGTTTGGCTGAAATAAAAATTCCATTGCGCTATACCTTATGCTTTTCTCTCATTTTCTACTTGATTTTGAGAAAAATAAACGATTTTAAACCCGAAATCATGTAAAAACTTGTTTTGAGGGAAGGAGATAGAAGGAGGCAGGGATGGCTTAGGCAGCATAGTAGGCGTGCCGCTGGTATGGGCGGCACGGCTACCGTGTCGCCGCCTCAGGTAGCACGTCTGTCGTGCCGCCGCCGTAGCGGCACGGTGGCGGCACGCTTACTGTGCTGCCGACAGCCATTAACTGCAGGTTAGATATGCCTATTTAAATAGCTATCTTGGCCATTGTCAGTCCGTACTTCTCGATTTCTATGCCTTAAAAGTCACTTTCAATCATTTTTGCTCTCCATTAAAAAATTTTATTTTTATTTCTCACAATGGAGCCTTATTTCAGCCATGCGATGTTCTTATAGTGCAAGAACCTCACAAAAGTGGAAAGAATTAATTTAAGAAAGTATGGGGTAAGCGCTATGCCCACCCTAAGAGGAATAAAGGTGGATTGGGAATTTTTGCGCACCTGTTTGGGCTTTTGGGATCCAACTGCCCATGTCTTCAGGTTTGGGGCATCTATGGAAGAGATGTGTCCTACATTTGAGGAATTTTCTATACTGCTTGGATTGATCCAGAGGCTATACTGGCTACTCCTGTAGAGAAGGTAGGATATTTCAACTCTTTCAAGGGACTTCTAGATTTGAGTACTGAGGCTGCTAGTCCCATGATGGTGGATGATTGGGTAGATCTGAATGCTGTGATAGCAGAGTTTCATGATCCCATAGATTTTGAGGATGATGGGTGGTTCCATTTAAGGATGCTGGCTTTATCCTTCTATCTGACTGTCGGATACATCTTTGTGAGCCCTATTGGCTGGGGTGATGCTAGAGTTACCGAGCTAATTCCACAAATGGAAGAAGGAAGATCTATTGCAGCCATAGTGTTGGCTGAGACCATCATGAGTTTAGACAGGTCTTGTACTTCTGATGTGCCGTGGTCAATTAGCCCTATTATCCTTCAGGTTTGTTGAATTTTGACTTCTGTATCTCAAATCAACTACTTTTTATGTTTATGCTTATCTCTTCTAAACTTTTCAGATTTGGCTGAGAGATCAACTCCGGATAGTTGGACCTCCCACAAAAGTGGACTATTCTGCTTGATGGTATAGAACTCGGACCATTGTGATAAAGCGGGATTCCGAGAAAGAATGGACAAAGTGGTTGATGGAGCTGGACTCTGACGACCTGCTGTGGAGGTGTGAATGGTATAAAATCAGAAGATTCATGACCATGAGTTTTGGCTACAAAATAGTCTATTTGCTGGGATTGAGGATGGTGACCTTTTACCAGGCTACTAGGGTTATGTGCCAAATGGGACACAGTCAGGGCATGCCCCCAGATGGCGCTCTATTTGAGTCTATTTTGATTATCGAGACTGTTGCCCGAGCTGTAAGAAAAGGATGGGTAAGGGGTTTTCATGCTGTTCGCCCTGCTGACCAAGGCGGTAAATCCACACAGTATATTGATTGGTGGATAGCCAACTCTTGGAAATCAGAGAAGGCTAAAAGAGCTGCTATTCTTGAGGAGATAGAAGAAGAAACATGATTATTGTTTTAGTTTGGGATAAATTTTTTACCATGTCTGTATTTTCTTTTAAATGTTCCAAAGTTTAAATGAGATAAAATAAGACATCATTATTTCATTTTTTATCTGTTTTGTTGCTCTAATTTTTGCCTAAGCCGCCTTTTCGGGTTTTCAACTTAGCGAGCTTTTTATTTTTCATTTTTTTTAGTGACACAATTAAGAGCCGAATGATTGTGAAAAAATGAAGAATGTTATTGATGAATTGGACCGAACCCGCATGGGCTGCCTACGTATCTCCTTACAATGACTTATGATTTTTATTCCTTTTTTCCTCTTAATGGAGAATCAGATCCATGTAGTTCTGACTTTGAGGAAAAGAATGTGAATGCTGATCATGATTTGCAAATGCTATGCATGAGTTACAAGGATGCTTTATGCAAAGTATCTCTTGAGTTGATCCAGGTTACACGGGCTAGCAAATTCTATACCATCCATGTCGGTCAGGATTGCCGCTCCTCCAGATAAAATCTTTTTGATTAGAAAGGGACCATTCCAGTTTGGTCTGAATTTTTGCCTTGTATCATGAACAGGTGCCCTTATTTCTTTCAAAACAAGGTGACCCTCTTGCAATCCTCTGTCTCTGACTCTTTTATCAAAATGCCGAGCTAGTTTCTGTTGATAACCTTGCATCTGATATAAGGCATCCATCCTCTTTTCGTTGATGGCTAGAAGTTGGTTATGGTAACCTTTCGCCCATTCCACTTCGTCCAACTGGCTTTCCCTCAGAATGTGAGCTGACTTGATTTCTACCTTAATTGGTAGGACGGCCTCCATCCCATACACCAAAGAGTAAGGTGTGGCACCGGTTGGAGTACGTACTGTTGTTCTGTATCCCCATAAGGCATATGGCAAATGCAGATGCCAATCCTTATGGTTGTCAGCCATCTTTTGTAGTATACTCTTCAGAGTCTTGTTTGCGGCTTTAACTGCACTGTTTGTCTGAGGTCTATATGGAGAAGACTTGTGGTGTTGAATTTTCTCCTTCTTTAATAGCAGAGCAACCTCCTTTTGAAAGTGAGATCCATTATCAGTAATGATCTCAAAAGGGACTTCGTACCTATAAAAGATGTTGGTATGGATAAATTGGGCTACTCATTTGGAGTCCAAAACCTGGTAAGGTGTAGCCTCAACCCATTTAGAGAAATAGTCAATGGCCATCAGAATGAACTCGTGTTTGCCGGAAGATTTCAGGCTTATTTTGCCGATGACATCTAGGCCCCAAGTTGCAAATGGCCAAGGTGTGGTGATAGGAGATAGAGGTACATGAGGTTTTTAATTATGTATAATTAGCCCCTAAATTAAATAAAAGGCCCAAATACCTAAAAGCCTACTATACTAAAACATTCCAAACCTAGCCCATTAAGGGTAATCTTGGAAATTGTCCAAAACCATACATTTAAATACAAAAATTTGGCCAGCCCTTGAATTCCAGCAGCCACACCCTATTATTTCATTATTTTGGCAGAAAAATTCTTCCAAAATTATTTTCTCTACTGAAATTCACAAAACACCTTCAACTTTGCGATTTCTTGACCGTATTCATAAGTTTTTCTTTCCATTCAAATTTTTATCTAATTTCTATGAAATAAATTATGAGAAAGTTTTTTTAAACTGGATATTTACTGATTTCTACATATTTAATTTAGTTTGGGTGAGTTTTGAATGAGAAATTAATTTCTCTACCAAAAGCACCAACCTCTCTATGTGATTTCTCCAAAGGTGAATCCTACAACTCAAAATTGAAATTTTCAAGCATAAATTCAATGGGTGTGGGGGGGGGGGAATTTCTACATTATTGTATTCTAAACTAATTTTAATTGTATTTAGATGAATAATATTGAATTAAATTATATTTCTGCATATTACTGTAATGACCGAAAAGTTTCATAAAACAAGGAAATAGAAGGTTTTCATTTTAGAACTTAAAAGTAGGAAAATTCTATGATTACATATGTATGTAGCTGCTGATTCATGCATGATGGAGTTATAAACTAATATTTGTTTTGTTTGGATGAAAATAATGATAGAAATCATGTGTTTACATATTACTATAATGAATAGAAAGCACTAAAAGCTCAAAAAGTCATGATTTTCTCTCTAAAACCTAAACTTGGAATTTTCATGCATAAGTGTGGTCTATGGATTCCAATTTAAACATATTCATGTTCTAAACTAATTTTTGTTATGATTGAATGAAAAATAATGATTTAAAACACGTGTTTACTTATTACTATAATGACCGGGTACCAAAAACAAAAAAACGCATGGTTTTGCATCTTAAAATCAAAAATTAGAATTTTCATGTATATGTTGCACCTATTGTTGCTGATTCCTATGCATTAATGTTCTAAAATGATTTTTGTTATGTTTACATACGGAATCTTGGATCAAACCGTATTTCTGCATGTTACTATAATAGACGAAAAGTAAGAAAAGTATGGAAATTTAGGTTTTCTTCTTGATGATGTGTTTGGCCTACATTGGGATTTGTATCCTAATGTTTATAATTTTTATGTGATGTATTTTATTGATTATTGACATGTATGTATGAATGATAAATGGTTAAATTGCATGTTGGTTGAAACAATGCCTCTAGACAAGGCTAGAGGCAATTTGGTATACTTAAGGTATCTTAGCATTATGTTGTGATTATTATGTGAATGTGATTGGATAATATGGAAGTAGGTTGTATGATGACTGGATAATGAATTAGTGATCTTGAATTGATGAAGAGATTGATTGAATGAATTGGTTATAAGAGATAAGCATGACACTTGGAAGGTTATTTCTTAAGTTGATATATATGGAAGTGTTAAGTGTACTACGATGATTGTTAAAGTGAATTGATATTAAGATAATGATATTGTGTGGACCTTAGAAAGGTATTGATATGAATTATAATGTTTTCATATGGGCCTATAAACGCTAAGTGTACAAGACTTTTAAAGTCAATATGTTATGTGCAAGTGATGAAGTGCATTATATGTGCAACTCTAAGTGTATGTGAATGTTATATGTGCATGGGGTAGTTATGGGATAGGATAGCATCATGATTAAATAAATACTAAGTATTGAATTAAATATTATGTTAGAGCTTGAGGAGTTTTAGAGGTTCAAGAGAGCTACGTGTACTTGGAGCGAAGGAACCACAAGGTGAGTAAACATTATATTATTATTTCAAGTATAAGCTATCATACTATATGAACCCTTAATATTCTTCAAACCCAAGTTCATCTCTACTTTCAAAATGAAACTCTATGATTTTTTTATTAAGCTTGGGTTGCCAAAGGACAATTGGTCCAAAAACCATTTTTGTTTATCCAATGATAATTCCTTTATGATTATTGCCCAAACTTATATTCTTTTTGGAACTACACTATTCTCGTATCTTTTATTCAAAAAGTTAAATTGCTATTGCTACTATGATACATCTTATTTTTGCCTTAAATATTATTGTTATACGTGATTACCATTAGCTTTAGCTATGGTATCTTTAACCCTTTATGCGAAAGTCCTCATGCAGTTGTGAGTAATCATTGTTACTTGTGCACATGGTCTTAACCTAATGGATAGGGATAGCGTATCCACCTCAACTAGAAGTGGTAATTCTATCCATGGTGCCTGATCAGCTTCACGCCTTTCTATGTAATAGGAGTTGGAATTTGGTTTAATGGCCACTCTCTCCTATGTGTTCGAGTGATTAGGGCAATAACCTTTACTCTCTATGTGTTATAAGTGTGATTTCTGCAAACTTGCTAAATAGAAAACCTTACTAAATTGCAAGTTGATTCATGAATTATAAATCACAAACTATATATATAAGCTATGAGTTTCCTTTTGTCACATCCCAACCCTAGAGATATGGCGGTCCTAGAACATGGGGAGACATAAGGTCACCCACGCCCGTAGAACCCACTTACATATAAACAATCATGCCTAGGATCTTACCAAACATCTTTCATTAACTCATTTAAATCATTTAGATGAATACCATAAATTGCAGAAGACTAAAATAAATCATTATATATAAAATCCATAAGGAAAATAATATATATTAATAAGTATCAATCAACATTCTCGGAGCATCTAATGATAAGACTTCATAAAAGTAGTATTATTGATAACTTAGACAAGAAATTCCCCAAGCGAAGTAGAATGCTTAAGCCATCACCATGCCTCCTCACATTTGCTCACCTGGAACCACATAAGGAAAAAGGGTTGAGATAGATGATCTCAATGAGTAAACAAAAAAGCACATAGATTATCACATATTCCTTTGAAAATGAAACACATAGCTTATACACTTGGTTCATGACTTATAATTCATGACTCAGGTTACAATTTAGCAGGGGTTCAATTGGGCAAGTTTACAGAAATCACACTTATCACTTATAAAGAGTGAAGGCTATTGCTCTATCACTCAAACACATTGAGGGGAGGTGGCCTTATACCAAATTCCAACTCCTATCACTTATAAGGCATGAAGCTTATCAGGCTCTATGGCTAGAACCGCCCCTTCTAGCTGAGGTGGATACACTACTCCTATCCATCTTGTTAAGACCATGTGCATAGGTTCTGATGATTACCCACTAGGCTAATGGTAATCATAATTAACAATATCACATAAGGCAACAATAACATGTATTCCAATAACAATAGTGGTTTCGCTTTTAAGCAAAAGATACAATAATAGTATAGTTCCAAAAAGAATATAAGTTAGGGTGTTAATCACAAGAATTTCTCATTGGATAACAAAATAGTTTTGGACCAAATGTCCCTTGGCAACCCAAGCTTATCAAAAAAATCATATAATAATATTTAGAATAGGAAGAACTTGGGTTTCAAAGATCATAAAGGCTCACATAACAATATATCACATTTGTAACATTACAAAACATTACTTGCACTTGTAACATGAACATAGTGTTTATTCACATTGGGGTTCCTTTGCTCCTAGTATATGTAGTCCCTTTGCACTTCTAAAGCTCCTCAAACTCTAACATAATATTTGCTTTAATACTTAGTATTTATTTACTCATGATGCTCCTATCCCATAACTACCCCATGTACATATAGCATACACATACACTTAGAGTCCACACATAGGTGTACTCATCACTTGCACATAACACATTGACTTTGAAAGTTTGCATACTTAGGCCTTATAGGCTCTCTTGATATCAAATTACAATCACATTATTACCTTTTTAAGGCCATTACAATATTATTACCTCAATATCAATTCACTTTAACAATTATCTTAATTCACTTTACACTTCCAAACATGTCATCTTAACAATTTACCTTTCAAGCGTCATGCTTAACTCTTATGATCCCTTTCACTTCATCAACTCATAACCATATGTTCCTCATCAATTCATCATAACGTCTAGTTCCATATTTCTCAACCACATTTGCATTCTAAGCACAATATGATGTTAAGACACCTTAAGTATACCTTAAGTATACCATAATGCATTTAAGCTTATCTAGGATCATACCTTCAACTAACATACAATTTTATCATTTATTATACATACATACATATCAGCAATCATCAAAACACATCACATAAAATTTATAACCATTGGGACAAAAGATTCATGTAGGCCAAATGCATCACCAAGGTAACAACTAGATTCTTCTTCTTTTCTCACTTTCCGTCTATTGCAGAAATATAAAAAAACATGGTTTGAATCAAGATTTTTCATGTAAATGCAATAAAAATCATTTTAGAATTTAAATTCATAAGAATCGGTCATAAGAATCGGCCACTCTTGGTGTTATTTATACATAAAAATTCAACTTTTAAATTATAGAGCACAAAACCATGAGTTTTCTTGTTTTCGGTATTTTTCGGTCATTTCAGAAATATGTAAACAGGTTGTTTAAACTATTATTTTTCAATCAATAATAGAAAATATCAGTTTAGAACACATCCCTATATGATTTGGTAGCCATAGATAGGGTTTATACAAAAAATTTCCAAGTTTAAATGCTTAGGTGAAAAATCATGAGTTTTCGCGCTTTCCGCGCATTTGGTACATTTCAGCGATAAACCGACACATGATTCAAATCATTATTTTTCATCTAAACAAAACAAATATCATATTAGAACACTTCTTCATACAAATTGGCTGCCATATGTCCATTCAAGAATAAAATTTTCCAACTTTCAAGTTCTAACACGAAAACCTTGAACTCCTTTGTTTTTTGAAACTTTCCGGTCATCACAGAAATATGCAAAAATATTATTTAATCTAATATTTTCCATCAAAACAAATTAGAAATCAGTTTAGAATACAACCATACACAAATTGGCCCCCCCTCCCCCCCTTATGTTGTTTATGCATAAAAATTGTGATTTTAAGTTATGGAATTCACCTTTGAAGGAATCTCGCGGAAAGAATCGTGTTTTCGGTAGAAAATAAATTTTCTCTCCCACAACTCACCCGAGAATTAAATCTATAAAAATTAGTAATCAACTAGTTCAAAATAATTTTCCCATAATTTATTTCATAGAAATCAGTTTAGAAATCGAAAGAGGAAAAAAACTTACAATTACGGTCAAGAAATCGTGAAACAGAAAGGTGTTTTTTTAATTTCGGTAGAGAGAAATATTTTGGGAGGATTTTTCTACCAAGATAGAGAAAGAATAAGAGAATGGCTGCTGGAACCTTGATTTGGCCAAAATTTATAATATATATTAGGGTTGGAGTGGAATTTCCACTAATACCCTTAATGAATTAGGTTAGGAGGATTTTTGTGTAATGGGCTTTTGGGTATTTGGGCTTTTCCTTTAAATTTTTGGCTAAATAAAAATTAAAATAAAAAGAATATTTTTCTTGTTATTTCTGTAACATATCCCGTAAAAATATTTATTTTAAAATATTTTAAAAATACTCAAAATTATTTTATGCTTAAAAATTGTCTAATGCATGAAAATTCATTTTATTTAAAATAAATTCTTTTATGCAAATGTACTTCATGTAAATCATTTATTTCACAATAGCAACACTATTATGCATATTAAAATTAATTTAATATGCCACATACTCATCAATCACTTAAATCACAAATTTTCACACAAGCACACACTTAACCTTAATAGTTCTAAATCAAGCAATTTATCACGAAAATTCCTAGGGTGGGTGTGGGTTGTTACATTCTCCCCCCTAAAGAAATTTGTCCTCAAATTTAAACCCTTACCTAGTTTCTCTTGAGAAGCTGAGGATGCTTCTGTCGCATCTCTTCCTCTGCTTTCCAAGTGCAGTCATCTATCCCATGATTTCGCCACTGAACCCTAATGATGGGTATCTCCTTATTTCTTAGCTCATTACTTGTTGATCCACTATCGATTTCGATGACTCCTCATAAGATAGTTGTTCATCTAACATAATTTCTGGAGGTAAAAGAACATGCAATGGATCTGATACATACTTCTTTAGCATTGAGATGTGGAACACTGGGTGTACATGCACGAAAGTTAGAGGCAAGGCAAGTCTATAAGATACTTCTCCAACCTTATCTAAGATTTCAAAAGGACTAATGAAACAAGGTGATAATTTCCCTTTCTTGCCAAATCTCATAGCTCCTTTCATTGGTGAGACCTTTAAGAATACGTGATCTCCCGTGGCGAATTGGATTTCCTTTCGCTTAGGGTCCGCGTAA
Source organism: Reutealis trisperma (assembly GCA_947687605.1). Taxonomy (NCBI): domain Eukaryota; kingdom Viridiplantae; phylum Streptophyta; class Magnoliopsida; order Malpighiales; family Euphorbiaceae; genus Reutealis; species Reutealis trisperma. The sequence continues at coordinate 1,219,915 of CANTUT010000024.1, forward strand.
CTCTTTTGCCAACTGAATGCCGTCTTCAGCCAATCTTGAATTAATGGTACTTTCTCAGTAGTCTCCTTAAGCAATTCGACCATTTCTATATGCTTGTATCTAGGATCAATCCAACAAATTAGAGAATGACATCTTCTCCCATACAATGCTTCGTATGGCACCATGCCAATGGATGAATGATAGCTATTGTTGTAGGTGAATTCAATCAAGGGTAAATACTTATCCTAGCTATCACCAAAGTCCAAGACACACATCATTAGCATATCCTCAAGTGTCTAAATTGTTCTTTCAGATTGGCCATCTGTTTGAGGGTGAAACGCCATACTAAAATCTAGTTGTATCCCTATTGCTTTTTGCAACTTCTGCTAGAACCTTGAGGTGAATTGAGTTCCTCGATCTGAGATGATAGAAATCGGTACTCCATATAGTTTCACAATCTCATCTATATATAACTATGCATACTGAGCTGCAGAATATATGGTCTTAACTCCTAGAAAATGAGCAGACTTTTCAATCTATCCACTATGACCCATATAGAATCATGTCCTTTAGACGTTCTAGGCAAACCAACAACAAAGTCCATAGTGATGCGTTCCCACTTCCATTCAGGTAGTCGAATCTCTTGTAGTAATCCTAAGGGTCGCTGATGTTCATACTTAACTTGCTGGCAAGTCAGGCAGGATGCTACAAACTTAGCCACATCTTTCTTCAGTCCAGGCCACTAATAATTAGCTTTCACATCATGGTACATCTTGGTAGTTCTAGGATGAGCATAGTAAGGTGTCTGATGTGCCTCCTTTAATATCCTTTCCTTTAATCCATCCACATCAGGCACACATACTCTATTCTTGCACTTTAAAATTCCATTGACTACCTCAAACTTAGAGTTCTTTCCTTCTCTCATCTCATCCTTCAATTTCATCATGTATGGGTCCCTATCTTATGTATCCCTTATTTCTTCCATTAAATTAGACCTTACTTGAAAATGAGCCAATAAAACTCTTGATCCTCCAATCTCCAGTTTCAACCCTTGACTAAACAATCCCTTTAGTTCCTTCATGATCGACCTCTTTCTCACATCCACATGGGCTAGGCTTCCCATCGACTTTCGACTCAAGGCATCTGCCACTACATTCGCCTTCTCAGGATGGTAAAGAATCTGACAATCATAATCCTTCAATAGTTCAATCCATCTCCTTTATCTTAGATTGAGGTCTCTTTGGCTCAAGATGTACTGAAGACTCTTATGATTTGTGTAGATCTCACACTTCAGCCCATACATGCAATATCTCCAGATCTTTAGAGCGAACACTACTGCAGCTAATTCTAAATCATGAGTAGGGTAATTCACTTCATGTCTCTTTAGTTGTCATGATGCATAGGCGATGACTTTACCATTTTGCATCAAAACACACCCAAGTCCTACTCTCGAAGCATCACAATTGACAGTGAATCCTTCTTCTCTTTCTGGTAATGTCAAAACTAGAGCTGATACCAAACACTCCTTGAGCTTTTGAAAGCTCTTTTCACAGGACTCTTTCTAATTGAACTTAACTTGTTTTCTTATCAATTTGCTCAATGGAGCTGTTATCTTAGAAAAGTCCTATACGAATCTATGATAATATCCCACCATTCCCAGGAAACTTCTTACTTCTGAAACTGTTGTGGGCCTTGGCCAATTTGCTACCACTTCAACTTTCTTGGGATCAACTTTATTCCCTTCTTTACTTACTACCTGTCTAAGAAAGTTGACAGACTCTATCCAAAACTCACACTTGGATAACTTAGCGTAGAGTTGGTGATCATGTAACATTTGAAGCACGATCCTCAGATGTTCTTCATATTCTTCTTTATTCTTTGAGTAAATCAGGATGTTGTCAATGAACACGATCATGAATTTGTCAAAGAATGGCTTGAATACTCGATTCATCAAGTCCATGAAAGCAGTAGGAGCATTCATCAAACCGAATGGCAAAACCATGAACTTGTAGTGTCCATATCTAGTACAGAAGGCAATCTTGTAGATATCTTCTCCTCGAATCTTTAATTGATGATAGCCAGACCTTAAGTCAATTTTAGAGAAGTGACCAGCTCCTTGTAGTTGATCAAAAAGATCATCGATCCTCGGCAATGGGTATCTATTCTTCACAGTGACTTTATTAAGTTGATGATAGTCGATGCATATTCAGAACAAACCATCTTTCTTCTTCACGAACAACACTGGAGTGCCCCATGGCAAACTGCTTGGTCAAATGAAGCCTTTATCAAGTAGATCATGCAATTGCATCTTTAACTCCTTCAGCTCCATTGGTGCCATACGATATAGCGGTATCGATATCGGTTGCATACCAGGTTGCAATTTGATGTTGAACTCGATCTCACGATTAGGGGGTAATATGGGTAAATCTTTTGGAAAGACATCTATGAACTCATCCACTACTGAATGCTTTCGTCTCGAATGGCAGCTTCTTTGCCAGTGTCGATTACGTGGGCTAGATATGCTTGGCATCTTTTCCTTAACATTCGCCTCACTTCTAAGGCCGATATCAAGTTTAGAGGATTCTCATTCCTATCTCCTTGGTATACAAACTCCTTCCCATCTCTAGTTTGAAACTCGACAAGTTTCTTTCTATGATCGATACGAGCTCCATGCTTATACAACCAGTCCATCCCTAATATCACATCAAATTCTAGTACGTCCAATTCTAGCAACACTACCGGAAGTGTTTGTCCATTAATGTCTACATCATAGCCCTTATACTCATACTTTACTTCCATCACTTCCCCTAAAGGAGTTGCTATTACTAATGGTTCACTCATCAATTCCTTATCCATACTCAAGTACTTAGCAAAATAAGGCGACACAAAAGAATGGGAAGCACCATAATCAATTAAACATTTTATGCTAGAACTTTGGATGGGGATGGTACTTATAATGGCGGTGTGCGAATTGCAAGCCTCTTGTGAATTTAACGCGAAGACTCGACCCTTGCCCTTATTTTCTATCGTCGGTGCATTCCCAACCATTGGCCTCTTGTCCTTGACTCCTTGTCCTTGCATTTGGAATGGCTTAGATTATGATCGAACTGTGGTCCCATCCCCTTGACTCCTCATCTGAGGGCAGTCCTTTATGAAGTGCCCCATTTGCCCACACCTAAGGCAAGCGCCAATGTCTTTCCAGCAGATTCCAGGATGTTTCTTTCCACATTTGCCGCAAGTAGGGATTTCTTGCTTAGTTTGATTATTTCATGGTCCGGATGATGAAAACTCCTTCTTTAGTTCTCCTCCATTTCCATGTTGTCCCTTATGTCCTTTGTTCTTCTGCCTTCCCTTCTGGTCTCATTCAGCTCGTTCAGCTCTCTCCGCCTTGTATCTTTTCTCTATGACCTTGCCTTATCTACGAGCTTCGCTAAGGTTGGAAACTCTGTTGCTGCCAACAAATTGAATAGAGGTGTGATCAGTTCTCTAAGGAAATGATTGATGTGACTTGCTTTGGTAGGAACAATTCTGAAAACGAATCGACTAAGTCCATTAAACTCCTTAGCATAATCTGACACAGACATTCCTGACCTTTGTTTCAGTTGCTCAAACTGCAATGCTCTGTCTTGCCTTTCTCTTTCTGGCAAGAACTGATCCATTACTTCTTGCTTAAGCTCTGCCCACGTAGATGGGTCTACCCCTTAAATTCGTTCTTCAATACTCCTCTCATACCAATACTAAGCTTCCTTCTTGAGTTGGAGTCCTACCAACTCGATCACTCGAGCATATGAGCAAAATAAACGAAGGACTAGTTATCCATCTCATCCAAAAATTCATGAGGGTTGTCTCCTTCCTCGCCATAAAAGATAGGCGATTGCAATTTCTTAAACTTTGCTATGGTCATTCCCTCATCAGGTAGCCGTTTCCTCTCTCTCTGAGCAAGTGTCACTACCGCAGGTGGCATAACTCCATTCCTTTCTTGAGTTAGCGGTGCTTCTCGCCTTTGAGCTCGTAGCTCATCTAGTTCCTTGCGCAAATCTCTCATTCCTTCGCGCATGGCATGCACATCTTGCGAAGATGCTTGCTCACTAGAGCCCGTAGTTGGTGCCCTTGAGTTAGATCTTTCCCTTTACTGTATAGGTGCAAAGGCAGCATTCGATGCGGTGTCTGATATAACATCATCATTAGCCCTAACGGATTGGGCAACTATGCGAACCTTCTTCTTAAGAGGCATTATGTCCATTATAATAAGGGAATTTAGTACTAATCCCCTATCCTAACCCATTTAATCTCCCCCTTATCCTAGCACACATTATCATGCATTTATCATAGCACATCACTAAGCATATGTCATGTATGAATCGCATATCACATAGTTTTGCACATATCACATATCATAATCATGTAGCATATATCTCATAACATCACACCATATCATAATAATGAAGGAAATCATCTCATACTAGGTAACTAAGTAATCAAGGAAAATCATTCATATCATATAAAGTGTTATATTGTTACATTGATCATCATATCTACTCGGCCTAATTCTCAAGTCCACCTCCTGAGCAATCAAGAGCGACATGCCCACTACTGCCACATCGGTAGCAAAGAAGATCTCTACCTTGATGGCGATTAGTTGAAGATGCAGACCTCATTGGTGAGTAATCTCCTCTATGCTCAACAATCCCTTACCTGAGTTGCTCCATATCCTCTCTTAGTGCATGAATCATAACTTTAAGACATCGGTTTTCCTCCTTCAAGTAGGAATAGTTATCCTCCAATTTTTGGACCTTACTATATACTTAATTAGGATCTAAGCGCTCCTTGGGGTCCTCCTCTTCATCAGGGGTCTTCTCTTTCGTGGGGTGAATCATAGTTACAACTTTCTCGAACATCTCTGGCCAAGTCCTTTTATAGGTCACATAGGGTGCTCTGGGTTGTAGTCCTTGAACAGGCGTAATCGTCTTGGTCATCTATCAGAAGAATCATAAGGCAGGCAAACAATAACAAGGATTATTAAAATCTACTAGGATTTCGCGAAACTATACTAGTGATAGACTACAAGTAACATGACAGAAAAAATTCCTATGCTCCAAGATTTTACGTAAGCAACTCATATAAAACAAGCCTAAACTAGACTTTTAAAAACTATGGCTCTGATACCACCTTTGTCACATCCCAACCATAGAGATATGATGGTGCTAGAACATGGAGAGACATAAGGTCACCCACGCCCATAGAACCCACTTACATATAAACAATCATGCCTAGGATCTTACCAAACCTCTTTCATTAACTCATTTAAATCATTTAGATGAATACCATAAATTGCAAAAGACTAAAATAAATCATTACATATAAAATCCATAAGGAAAATAATATATATCAACAAGTATCAATCAACACTCCCGGAGCATCTAATGACAAGACTTAATAAAAGTAGTATTATTGATAACTTGGACAAAGAATTCCCCAAGCAAAGTAGAACGCTTGAGCCATCACCTTGCCTCCTCACATTTGCTCACCTGGAACCACACAAGGAAAAAGGGGTGAGATAGATGATCTCAATGAGTAAACGAAAAGGCACATACATTATCACATATTCCTTTGAAAAGGAAACACATAGCTTATACACTTGGTTCATGACTTATAATTCATGACTCAGGTTGCAATTTGGCAAGGGTTCAATTTGGCAAGTTTGCAGAAATCATAGTTATCACTTATAAAGAGTGAAGGCTATTGCTCTATCACTCAAACACATTGAGGAGAGGTGGCCTTGTACCAAATTCCAACTCCTATCACTTATAAGGCATGAAGCTAATCAGGCTCCATGGCTAGAACTGCCTCTTCTAGTTGAGGTGGATACACTACCCCTATCCATCGGGTGAAGACCATATGCACAGGTTCTGATGATTACCCGTATCGACATGAGGATTTTGCATAAATGGTAAAAGGTACCATAGCTAGAGCTAATGGTAATCACAATTAACAATATCACATAAGGCAACAATAACATGTATTCCAATAACAATAGTGGTTTAGCTTTCAAGCAAAAGATACAATAATAGTGTAGTTCTAGAAAGAATATAACTTAGGGTGTTAATCACAAGAATTTCTCATTGGATAACAAAATAGTTTTGGACCAAATGTCCCTTGGCAACCCAAGCTTGTCAAAGAAATCATATAATAATATTTAGAATAGGAAGAACTTGGGTTTCAAAGATCACAAAGGCTCACATAACAATATATCACATTTGTAACATAACAAAATGTTACTTGCACTTGTAACATGAACATAGTGTTTACTCACCTTGGGGTTCCGTTGCTCCTAGTGTACATAGTCCCTTTGCACTTCTAAAGCTTCTCAAACTCTAACATAATATTTGCTTTAATACTTAGTATTTATATACTCGTGATGCTCCTATCCCATAACCACCCCATGTACATATAGCATACACATACACTTAGAGTCACACATAGGTGTACTCATCACTTGCACATAACACGTTGACTTTGAAAGTCCTGCATACTTAGGTTTTATAGGCTTTCTTGATATCACATTACAATCACATTATTACCTTTTTAAGGTCATTACAATATTATTACCTCAATATCAATTCACTTTAACAATTATCTTAATTCACTTTACACTTCCACACATGTCATCATAATAATTTACCTTTCAAGCGTCATGCTTAACTCTTATGATCCCTTTCACTTCATCAACTCATAACAATATGTTCCTCATCAATTCATCATAATGTCTAGTTCCATATTTCTCAACCACATTTGCATTCTAAACACAATATGATGTTAAGATACCTTAAGTATACCATAATGCATTTAAGCTTATCTAGGATCATACCTTCAACTAACATACAATTTTATCATTTATTATACATACATACATGTCAAAAATCATCAAAACACATCACATAAAATTTATAACCATTGGGACAAAAGATTCATGGAGGCCAAATGCATCACCAAGGTAACAACTAGATTTTTCTTCTTTTTGCACTTTCCGTCTATTTCAGAAATATGTAAAAACATGGTTTGAATCAAGATTTTTCATGTAAATGCAATAAAAATCATTTTAGAATTTAAATTCATAAGAATTGGCCACTTTTGGTGTTATTTATACACAAAAATTCAATTTTTGAATTATAGAGCACAAAACCATGAGTTTTCTTATTTTTGGTATTTTTCGGTCATTTCAGAAATATGTAAACAGGTTGTTTAAACTATTATTTTTCATTCAATCATAGAAAATATCATTTTAGAACACATCCCTATATGATTTGGCAGCCATAGATAGGGTTTATACAAAAAATTTCTAAGTTTAAAGGCTTAGGTGAAAAATCATGAGCTTTTGCGCTTTCCGCGCATTTTGTTCATTTTAGCGATAAACAGACACATAATTCAAATCATTATTTTTCATCTAAACAAAACAAATATCATATTAGAGCACTTATTCATATAAATCGGCAGCCATATGTCCATTCAAGAATAAAATTTTTCAACTTCCAAGTTCTAACACGAAAACCTTGAACTCCTTTGTTTTTTGAAACTTTCCGGTCATCACAGAAATATGCAAAAATATTATTTAATCCAATATTTTCCATCAAAACAAATCAAAAATTAGTTTAGAACACAACCATGCACAAATCGCCCCCCCCCCCCCCCCCCCCTCTATGATGTTTATGCATAAAAATTGTGATTTTAAGTTATAGAATTCATCTTTAAAGGAATCTCGCGGAAAGAATCGTGTTTTCAGTAGAAAATAAATTTTTTCTCCCAAAAACTCACCCAAATTGAACTAAATCTGTAAAAATCAGTAATCAACCAGTTCAAAATAATTTTCCCATAATTTATTTCATAGAAATCAGTTTAGAAATTGAAAGAGGAGAAAAACTTACGATTACGGTTAAGAAATCGCAAAACAGAAAGGTGTTTTCTTAATTTCGGTAGAGAGAAATATTTTGGGAGGATTTTTCTGCCAAGATATAGAAAGAATAAGAGAATGACTGTTGGAACTTTGATTTGGCCGAAATTTAGAATAAATGTTACGGTTGGAGTAGAATTTCCACTAATACCCTTAATGAATTAGGATAGGAGGATTTTTGTGTAATGGGCTTTTGGGTATTTGGGTTTTTCCTTTAAATTTTTGGCTGAATAAAAATTAAAATAAAAAGAATATTTTTCTTGTCATTTCTGTAACATTTCCCCCCAAAATATTTATTTTAAAATATTTTAAAAATACTCATAAAATTATTTTATACTTCAAAATTGTCTAATGCATGAAAATTCATTTTATTTAAAATAAATTAAAATAAAAAGAATATTTTTCTTGTCATTTCTGTAACATTTCCCCCCAAAATATTTATTTTAAAATATTTTAAAAATACTCATAAAATTATTTTATACTTCAAAATTGTCTAATGCATGAAAATTCATTTTATTTAAAATAAATTCTTTTATGCAAATGCACTTCATGTAAATCATTTATTTCACAATAGCAAACACATATTATGCATATTAAAATTAATTTAATATGCCACATACTCATCAATCACTTAGATCACAAATTTCTACACAAGCACACACTTAACCTTAATAATTCTAAATCAAGCAATTTATCACGAAAATTCCTAGGGTGGGTGTGGGTTGTTACACCTTTTTAAAGGAATATATGTTAATGTATATTTGTATTGTTTACTCATTGAGATCATCTATCTCACCCCTTCTTCCTTATGTGGTTCCAGGTGAGCAATATGAGGAGGCACGGTGATAGCTCAAGCATTCTACTTCACTTGGGGAATTCCTTGTCCAAGTCTTTAATAATACTATGCTATAAAGGGTTGTCATTAGATACTCTGGGAATAATTTTTTTTTATGTTTATTTTGAGATGTTATTTATTAAGGTTTCAACTGGATTATAAACATTAATTTCTTATGGATTGTATGTGAAGTATCTAATTATTATCTTCCACAACTAAAGGTTTTCATATAAATGTTTTAAATGAGTTATTGTGCAAGGTTTGGTATGATTCTAGGCATGATTTTGTATATGTGGAAGTGGGTTCTACGAGCGTGGGTTGCCTTATGTCTCCCCATGTTCTAGGACCATCATGTCTTTAAAGTTGGGATGTGATAATTGCCAAAGGACAATTAGTCCAAAACTATTTTTGATTATCCAATGATAATAAAGAAACTTTCTGATTATTGCCCTAACTTATATTCTTTCCAGAATTACACTATTATTTATCTTTTGTTTGATAAGCAAAACATCTTATGCTACAAAGTGATTGCATTTCTTCAATGCTATTGTTATAAGTGATTACCATTAACTCTAGCTATGGTACCTATAAACCCTTTTATGTATAAATCCTCATGCTGATATGGGTAATCAATGAAACTTGTGCACATGGTCTTAACCCGATGGATAGGGGTAGTGTATCCATCTCAGTTAGAAGCGATGATTCTAGCCATAGAGCCTGATCAGTTTCATGCTTTTCTACGTGTTAGGAGTTGGAATTTGGTTTAATGCCACCTCTCCTCTATGTGCTCAAGTGAATATGGCAATAACCCTCACTCTCTGCGAACCTTTTAAATTGCAATAACCATGAGTCATGAATTATGAACTATAAACTATGAACCCTTCTAAGGCATATGTGTTATTGTATAAGTTGTATTGTTTATTCATTGAGATCATCTATCTCACCCCTTTTCCTTTTGTGGTTATAGGTGAGCATTATGAGGAGACAAGGTGATAGCTCAAGCAATCTACTTTCTTTGGGAGGTCTCCTTATCTAAGTCATTATACATACTATGATATGGAGAGTCACTCTTAGATGCTTCGGGAGTTTTATTTTTAGAACATTATACTTCGATGATAAATTTGGAGTTTTAATTAGTCTTTTTTAAGGATTATATTTAAAATATTTTTAAACTATTCTTCCACTAGTTAAAGATTACCTTTATTATTGGTCATTCAAGTTAATGCAAGAGATTTTGATATGATCCTAGGTAGTGTTTATATATACATGAGTGGGTTCTATGAGCATGGTTGACCTTATGTTTGCCCATGTTGTAGGACTGTCATATTTCAAAAAATTGGGATGTGATAGCTAAAGGAATGATGGAGCAAACGCAGCAACTGCAAGGTGGTAGGGTGAAATTTTAAACATTTTAAAATTTCACTTCACCCATTTTGGCCCAACATCTATTCATGCAATCAATTAATCTGTGTGTAAAACACATATGCATAGAAAAAGAAGGAAGAGTAATCATATTACCTCTTAAAGGTTCGTTCTTTCTTTAACAAAGAGCTTCCCAAGTGTGAAGTCTCTATGTCATCCACACCTAGCTCACCTCCAAGTTTTGTTTGGTTTCTTTGGTGTTCTTGAATCCCTCTCTTGGTTGCCCAAATTGATTCTATATTTTTCCCTTAAAAACCATTAAGAAGTTAAGGTTACTCTTTGTTTTGTTTTGGACTAAACAAATTTTCAATTTGCAAGCATTTGTTCTTTCACAAAGAATAAAGAAGAGAATTGAAGATCAAAAGAAAAATTAAAGAAACATTTTCTTCATTTTTCTTTCTCTCTCTCAACTTGTCTCTCTAAAATGCTTCAAAATGAGAAATGATGTTCACCCTTCTCTTAGAACATAAAACTTGAAGCTTTTATATCCTTTAGAAGACTTGACCATTAAGTCTTTACACCAAAAGACCATTCCATCCCTTTGCTTCTTCAAATGGTGAAATGACCATTTTATCCTTTAAGGGCAAAATGGACATTTCTATTAGCTAAAAGATGTAATTACAATTATAATCTTAGTACAAAATTCTCTAACCCCTAAACCCATCACATGGGCTTATGAATAATGAATTTTCTCTAACTCCTAAATTGCCTCTTTTCTATATCACATATAGACTTAGGCCACATGTCATGTGTTTAGGGTTTTCACTAAGCTTAAAATTAAGTCTTTGATTTAGTCCAAATCATTTTCAATTTAATCTTTCTCATTTGCATCATATAGAAATTAAGATTTAATTGAATCGAAACCTCTTTAGATTAAACATCATGACATGCAAGGTCCTTGAAAATTTAATTATATGTTTAATCATTTTACCACTAATCAATTAATTAAACACTTTAATTAATTATTATGGTAAACCTTTTACACTTGAAAGTTGATCACTATAGGGTATGTGACTTTCTAGGTTCATGTCTAATTAGCAATGGGAATGAGAAAAAAATTTTCTCTAGTAATGTGAAATCTCCACTTCACACTTAGTCCAATAAGTTATGAGTAACAGCTAGCATTCTATATTACGACTACCTAATTAGAAATGAATGTTTATAATTGATAACTTTAAACATCACATGGACCATCGATCATAAATTATCATGCACTAGAATCCTATTATTAAATATCCCAAACTTAGCTAGGGTAATAGTTTATGTTAAACCCTAATGTGCCTTGATTTTATGTCATTATCTTGGTCCTAATTCTTGATGAAATTAGATTCCTACTATAAACTCTTTCTAGTGAATCTTACTGTTCTAGCCAAAAACTTTAGTTATCAAGAATAAACAGATAGCATAGTATCTTAACCTCGTTTACTCGAGGTAATAAATTCTATCTTGACAATCACTTAATTCCACACATAACAAATTAGAACTATCACATGCCATATATCCATACATAAATAGTATGTCTATGTAAGCAGTAATAAATCATAACTACCTATGTATGAGATATAGTAGCCTTCAACTCAAAGAATTATATGCACTATTATGAGCTAGATGATAAATAATTGACAAATAGTAAAACCCTGTATTATTATCATCTAATGCCATAATTCAAATATTCATTCTATGAATATCCATGTGTTTGTATCAACATCATATGTCAAGGCAGTATGAGACTCACTGCTTCTATAATCATCTGTATCACATATTAATTATAGAAAGCAAACATAGGTGATGGCCTTTCAGAATTAATGATGCCCAGTCATTAATCCTATGACCATGAATGTATTTAAAATGTTTGTACAAGAGAGATCTATCTTCCATATTCTCAATACTTGAGAATAGATTCTCTTACAAGTACTTAAGGACTATATTCAATAATATGAAACTCTTTTCACATTATGAATATATTTATTATGCCATTCGAAATTAATATCTACTATTACATAACTTTTATATAGCTCCTGGGGCACACACTGCTATCATGAGCTTGGGCTTTTGGAGTCCAAAAGCCCATTAACAAATCCATATGCGTACATTCCAAACTTAGTAACTTAGCAGATTTTTCATTTTATTTTGTTTGCTTTAGTATGCATATTTCTACATTCTAACATCACTACACATTCTAAACATTGCTAGATAAATTCTATATGCATTATAACACACATTTACTAGCCTTTCAATTGTATTGTTTAGGTATATACATCATGTAGCTCATTAGGTCAAACTAAGTTTGACTTCTATTATACTATTGTAACTTTAATTGAAATCAACTTCTCATGTCACTATTATTATCTCCCAATAACTTAGGAGATGCTAATACCCATTCACTAGCACTTTAGATTCATATTTCAAATAAATAATTAACGTAATCACATTAAGTCAAACTCAGTTTTAACTTTCATTTCATTGTAAAAGTGCTTATTAAAATTGATTATCTTCTTTATTCATTCTTACATTATTCATTAAATTCACTTCTTATGATGTTCTTATCGTTCTTAATCTGTTAGGAAGGCCTTGAATGACACAGTACATGAACAATATGGCACTTCCATTGCTAACTCTAATAGGTTGGGAAAATCTTGGGTATTACAAGAAGAGAGTATACTTCCTTATCTAGAAAGTTCAACTAATCATTTTTCATATATAAAGCCAATTTGATCAATATTAGATCATCAAAAAAGAGATTAGGCTGGACTTTAGGCTCTAGACTTGGTCCTAGAAAGATGTCTCAAATTTTGCTGGCTAAAAAGAGAGAGCATCAAAGAGGCTATGCTTGGCTTGGCAAGGCAACTTTGATACATAAATTAGTGACAGTAATGGAGGTCTTTATTTTTAGGAACGAGATGGCTTCCAATAGACCTAGAATATTTGAGACAAAAGAGAAAGATGAAAAGATGGATAGTAAGCTACTGAAAATAGGTGGTATCTTAGCCTTTTTATACTTGGTGGACTCTATCTCTTGGTTGGTGGTTGGGTGATGTGACTAGGGGACATGCCCAATTATGACACATTAGGTTGTGTTTAAGCCACATGACTTTGTATCACACATGTAGTTATAAAAGCTGCCTTATATATGACAAAAAAGGGGTAGTTGGATTGAAGCCTATGATGGGACATGCCACTTTTTGATGTGGAGCTCTTCATGTCTTAGGGCTCTTCATCTTTGGACAATTGGTTTATAGAGAAATCCTAGTTGAAAAGGAGCACTTCAGCTAGTCCTCTTCGATCAATACGAGGGTGCTAACGCCTAGATGGACTTCATGGACCACACGTGGGCGGAGTGCTTTTTGGGCATATACAAGTAAAATTAAATTATTTGAGAGAATAGTCTTAAGGTTGTCGAGACTTAATTAGGACCAACCAAGCCCAAATGACATATTTAGATTTTATCCTTATCATATAATTTATTAGAAGGTTAAATAAGTAAAATCTAAACCATTGTATATATTAAATCCAAACCAATGTATACATTTAGATCATTTAAACAGTTTTAAATAATTTTAATTATCTTTAAATCAAACCAAACCACTAATTTAAAAAAAAAATTCAGATAAAACCAAACCACTTAAAAGATAAAATCAAATCAAATTACTTAATGTAATTTGATCCAGTTTAATTTGACAGTTCAAACAAAATAATGAATACACCCTACTAGCTCAATGTATATAATATATATATATATATATATATATATATATATATATATATATATATATATAAAGTGATATTTTCACCATTAAACTCTTTAAATTTTAAATCTTAGTTTTGCTTTTTTTTTTTATAAGCTTTAGTAATTATAATTTATTTCCAATTTTTCATTTTATAAAATTTTTCTTTTTTTATTTCATTACATAAGTGGTAAATAGTGTGCATAAAAATTTATAAAATTTTAAAATAAAGAGTGAAATTAGCTCTTTCGATATGGAGAGTCCAATTCTCTCTATTAAATTTAAAATAATAAGAATCTCATTAGAATTTTATATTGACTCTTTATTTTACAGAGTTTAGAGCATATGAAAAGCTTATTGGAGATGCTTTAATAAGCTATACATCTGTCTCTCTAACTTTTGCTTAAATCCTAACATAGCAAACATATAAATTTCCATTTAACACACTTTGGTAGGAAACATATAAAGGTTAGCCATCAATCATGGACTTTATTTATATTCCTTTTGGAAATTCTGCCACATTACTCTTTTTTTCAACAGAAAATTATGAAGTTTTAAGATCACATGAGTTTGAAACATGTCGTGCATCAATAGTCTTTTACTTCTCATAATCCTTGGTGTCATATAAATTATAACTAAATTGGCGTCAATATTTTTTGCTTTTATTAATTTTTGATGCCATATAATATATTCTGGTACCACAATTTAATTTGGTATTTAGGAACAATTTATCCACACTAATTTGAAAACAATTTTCTATTGAAATTAATCGATATTACATCATGAATACCGATTGCAACATTATCATTGCTCTCTCATCATTTTAATGCCAATCAAAATTATGTTAAACTGTTAATAAAATTGATATATATTACCAAAACGGATAACCATTGAAACCCAAAAGCTAATTAATTAATTAACTAATCAGCTGATATTATATTATTCATATAAAATAAGAACACGCCGGAAAATAAAATAAAAATAAAAGTAAACTAGCCAAGAAGAACAGTAGCTAGCTAGGAACGCCCTGCTTAAATATAACAATTATTCTTACCAATTCTTGCAAAACCATGCAATATAGTCTATAATATATATATATATATATATATATATATTTTTTTTTTTTTGCCAAAGTATATAATATTATATTATACATTATATAAAAATAAAATTATTATATATAATTAATGGGTGTACCTATAACAACCAGTAATTCTAGTGCATCCTCGCTTATAAGGATTAGCCTTTGTTTTGGTCTTGCAATTATAGTAAGAATTTCCACGTTTATTGCATGGAGTTAGATTAGCCTTGAGAACATCATAGCTAAGGTATCTCTTTCCCGCAGCTAATATCCTACGACTTGCCTCAGAATCCATCATCATTTCTTCTTCTTCATTGATACTGTCTCCGACCAGCTGCTGGTTGGTGCCGTTGCCGCTGCTGGTAATCACAGGTTCGCATGTTGTAAGATGACCCAACATGGCTACGGCCATGGCCATGAATACAACCCAAAACCTTATAATGATACCCATATTAATCATTAAATATTAGTTTAATTGTTTCTCTACTTTTCTTTCTTTTTTTTTTTTTTTTTGTAAAGAAATTAAGGAGAGAATGGAAGAGCATTTGCAGGAATTTCTCACTTTTGTAGATATAATGTGTGATTTTACGTGTTTCACGTATTGGTTTGTTTTCACTTTATTTGTTAAGTTATTGTGGGGTGGTTATTATGCTTTCTTAATTATTTACTAACAACTGTATCTAATTAATTAATTAATGCTTGTAATTTATCTATCCAACATGGCAAATTCTATAAATATATAATAATGAATAAATAATACAATTTTTTTTTTTCACAGTCGGTCAGGAGACACTTCTGAGTTAAGAATTTTCCAACATCGAAATGGGTAATAACTAACTATCCGGCCCACCTCAAATATTTTTAAATTTTTTTTATTACCAACAAATAATTACATTAATAATTTTCCCAGTTTCATCCCCACCTACTAAATGACAATAATTACTTAGTGCCTCAATTCGACGATAAGATGAAAAAACCAATTTAAAAACGAACATCAAGATTTAAACTTCAGTAATATTAATAGATCATCTATAATACTGTGGCTCCACATTAGAAGGGGTGCAGACCCATGCCAGAGCGGCGTGGATCCACATCAGAGAGGCTCGATGCCTGTCCCCTAGCCTAAATAAAAATAACCCAAATGTCTCAAATCTATTTTTTTTTTGGTATTTTTTAGCCCTAATCTTTACGTCTTTTCACATTTTCATTTTCCAAATTGCTCTCACCTTATTTTCCTATATATAGCCATTCCATTTCCTCATTTCAACACCTCTTGAGTTAAAGTTGATAGTTATCATCTAATTCTTCTCTTCTTCTCCCTCCAACCACTCTCTAATTAATTAATTAATCTTTTTAATTAACTAAAACTCTATTTTTTAATTATAATTAATCACTCAATTAATTAATTAATTTTTTTAATTAATTAATTAATCATTGTTCAAATCCAAAATAATTATTTTTCTTAATCCACTCTTCATCTAAATTAATTAATTAATCTTTTTAATTAATTGATCCATCCATCATTTTCATCATATTAATTAGTTAATTAATCATTTTAATTAATTAATTAATCTCCCTATCAATCCACTCACCTAGTCCTGATAGAATAGAATTTCGGTCCGATAAAATTAATGAATTGGAGTCAATTAGGTATTTTCTCAAATTTCCCATTTAAAATAAATTAGAGTGGTTACACCTAAAATTATTCTCAAAATTAACCAAATCCAAACCCAAGGGTTCTGTCTTCAGTTTAAACCTAAATGAGCATCCTGATTACCTCTAGCGGATCGTGCCGGTGCTTGAGCGAGGCCTCACACCCATCTATCTGAATGATCAGTCTTAACTCAGAAGGCAGAACTAGTAATGGACATAAAACTATCCATTCTAGTTCTATTGTTCGAATAAAATGCTTAGCTAATTCCATAAATCTAACAAAAAAATCTTTTCTTCTTCCAACTTTTTGATCCTCCCACTCATTCCCTATAGGCCCTTCTTCCCCTAATTTCTTCCATTTTACCGACTGATAATCTATAATAATTCACAAATCCAGATCGGCTAATTATTCTCAAATAGCACCAACTCCTGTAGAAATTTCTATTTAAACATTGCCAAAACTTTTGGTTATTGTAAAATTGGGATTGGCCTTGTAATAACTTTTTACAATAAATAAGAACAAATTAATTAATTATATATAAATAATTGTTAAAAAATCAAAATATTTATTTATATCATATATATAATTAATGTTCGCATATTATGTAATTGAATGATTATCACAAAGTAACCCTTAGGTTTCTTTTAAAATATTATGCAATAATCAGAATTTTAATTTATTTATAAATTGAATTTTAATTTATTTATTATTAATTTCAAAAATTTAAAAGAGAAGTATTTCATTTTGTTTATTATTAAAAATCTTTCTGTTGCTATTATATATTTACATGTGTGTGGACGGCTTCTAATTGGGCAACCAATCAAAAGTAGCACCACTATTGTGTCACAATCCACTTATTAAGCCATGATAGTTCTAGAATTTAAGATATATAAGGTCACCTAAACCTATAGAACACCAATACACTTATCATGAATTAGCATTTAACATATTATGTCATATTCCATATTGGAATCCAAATATTGCCTTATTGCCAACTACTATTTTATCTTTTTATATATACGCAAATACTCATTAATATCATTTTCATATTCATCTCGTTTTACATATGTTTATTACTAATTACATCAATTTATCATTTTATATATATGCAAATACTCATTAATATCATTTTCATATTCATCTTATTGTAAATTACATATGTTTATTACTAATTACATCAATATAAATATAATTACATTACGATTCTTAGTACATATCAATCCTATAGCACATTAGTGCTAAACCTTTGGTAACCATAAAGCTCTAATGTTCTTCGTAATCAAACAACTTAATTTATCTAAATTACCTTTTGATATATTATGGGCTTCGTAACTCATTCGTAGCTAAAAGTTATGGCCTTTCAAAGTTGACATGTACTGGAAGAAAATGTTCACTATCTATTGGAGCTAAGTCACGATAAGGACTTCTTAATCATGGCCGTGCCCTAAGTAGAAACACACTATGTCTTGAGGTCCAATTCAATGTTTTGTTCCTTAAATAAGTCGCAATCACGACATTTGGATTGCAATCGTAATAACAGGTCGCGGTTGTGAAAATTGTGCAATGCTCGCAATTCAAAGGCTTATTTCATGACTTAAGGGACTTTTGAATCTTTTGAAAATTATGATATTGTAATGAATTATATCTATGGAATAAACACCTAGTGAACATGTTAAAAAATTCTGAATTGATTTTCTAGGATTAGAAAGAAGTTGACTAAGTTTTGATCTAACTTAAATCAATGATTGATCTGTATAATGTTATGCTATATGAAATGCTTACATGTGACAATGGTATGATATATGAGCTATATGGAAATGTTAAATGATATTTGTGATTGATACTATAGGAAGAGAAATGATGTTTAGTAATAATCAGTATGAGAATGAAATAAATTAGTTACATTTTTTATATATAAAAGTATACAACATGAACTAAATGAATGATATTAATAAGTTGTGGATTAGATGCTACCTTATAGACTAGAACAACAAGAAAGGTAAGGATTTCTCTATCACTTATGTAAATATCAAGTACAGTCAAAGGAAGAATATCAATTTAGTGTTATCTAAAAGAAGATCACTTTGTATTCAAAGAAGGAAGCGATCAATCATGTATATGTAGATGTGACCTTTTAGAAAGGCAATTATGTACGTATAACTGGGAAGTTCAAGAAAGCCCAAAGTTAAATGTGCTAGATGTAAAAAAAAAAAAAATTATAAGGGTGGGTGACCTTTTAGGAAGTTCTTGGACATACTGAGGAGACAAAATCAAAAGGTCAATGAAGGACCAAGCCAAGATATGATTTGGTTCTAGATCATTTCAAAGATAAGTACGTGGAATTCTCAATCACATAAAGGTGTATATGATTAAGGATAGTCTTTAAAAAGAAGTAAGAATTTCAGGATGGTTTGACTTAAAAAGGATTAGTGTAAGCTAAAAAATAATTGGTGTAAAAACAATGATTAATTTAGATAATATACCTTGTATCCAGAATGAGTTCACAACGGGAAGAATTCCTATAAAATAAGATAGGTATGAAATTGAAGAATTATATGGTAGCTAGAAAAACAATTTGAATGTGGTTAAGTAAAATAAGTATGATGTGGAAAGATAAAACAGTGAATGCTAAGGCAAAGAATGGATGAGGAAATACCAGATATAATGGAGTATAGAATTAAAAGAATTAAAGGAGCAAAAGTTATGACACAAAAGAAATTTATGGAGCTGACTAATTAGACAAACCCCGTTCAAGAGAAATACATTATGATGAAACTAAATTGATGATAAGATAGACTTGAGTAAGTTAAAATAGATGCCATAAGAAATAGTAAACTTTGAAAGTAACTAAATGAAGTAAGTGTGAAATGGATTAAGTTTAAGGTGGAAAACATAAGAAATCATAGGGCAAAAGAAATTATAAGGGTTAAGGAGAATGTAACATAAGGAATGAAAGAATTTGAATAAAATACTTTGGAAAAGTTATAGAAACAAATGAATGACAGGAAAACTTTTTCTCAAATAGGATGAATATTTCAATATGGAAAAATTCTTTCAAATTAGCTAATGAGGTGTTGCAATTGGAACTAGTCCTAATGGATTATTTATTCCATGTAATATGATCGATTGGTTAAAATGATGTTTTTAATATTAAGTAAGAATAAGAAGTAAATGTATAAGAGTGATACCGAATTCAAATAGTATTAAAGACCATAGGAATATGGGGGAATAGAGTTGATGGGATTTTAATGAGGTTAGTGCAAGTTCCAAATGAATTAGACCTAGAGAAAAGATAATGTGAGATTATTAAGGAATGAATGAATCGATGTGAAGTGATATGAAGTGTATAAAGAGTTATGAAATATGGCAAGTCTAATTCTTGAGAAGAACATGAATTATAGGAGTAGGAATGTTACATTTATAGCTATAATTGTCACCTTAGTGAGGATCATTATGAAGTGGGAAGATCTCCCTATAGTGAGAGCATGACTTGAAATTTTCATGTAAATGTTAAACTCTACTATAAAGAATAAATGGTATCTACTCCATTAAGATAACGCCCCTTAGTGAGAAAGTAAATAAGATCTACCATGAGATATGAAAGTTAGGAAATGAGAAAAACCCACTAGATAAAGAGATAGTATGATGAAACAAAATAGTTAAGGAAATAGACACCTCCTTCTTTATTGCTATAGTGGCAATTTAAATGCCAAAATAAAAAAAAGGTGAAGGAGCTCACTCAACTCTTATACTTATTGACATATTGAAGTAAATTAAACAAATAAAAACTACTTGATAAGGAACTTAATATATGTGGAAATTACTGACGAAACATAGCTCTTCATTTAATATAACTCAACCAGTGACAAAGTTGATGGTACTAGTTTCTTAATGATCAATCTTAGAAATAAAGAGGATAAGTTCATTAGAGAAGGATGTACTCAAATGCAAAAGATGAAAAGTATTCAAAATAATCATAGTTCAAATAAAGGCTTGAAGCTATATAGTAAGAAGAAAAAGAATTAATCGAAATAAGAACATGGATATGAGAAAAGGAAAGTTGACACAAGTCTAATAATAAAGATGCTCAAATTTATTGAAAGATGAAGTATGAAAGAAGGATAAAGGATATCACCTAAGTATTAAAAATTTTTATAGATAGTAAATGGGCCATATATTTGAATAGTATAAATAAAGATTTAGATAACCATGTTACAAAAGACTAAGGGATGTCTTTAACTAAGTGAAATTATATATTTCCATTGTACTTATTGAGAAATAAATAAGGAATTAGAAAGAAAAATGATTAATAAATTGATAATCAAATAAGGGAAGCAAGTAAAAGAGAAGGAAATGCATAAATATAAATGTCAATAAGAATTAAAATTGAAGTACATGACTTGTATAATGATTAAGTTTGATTGAAAATTTAATAGAATATACATGCCTTATTAAGCTCAACAAGAAGACATTGATTAAGGAATAAATGAATCTGCTTTAGGAAGAGAAAAGGGAAATCAAACTATAGGATAGAAGGAACTGAAAGGAAGTTAGATTAGAATAGTAGTGCAAATACATGAGATTTATTGTGATAAATTTACCAAGTAAAATGAGAAAATGTATGGTACAAGATGGTCACTTGATAGTAGATATCTTGTTGCCTTAATATAATTGATATGATGATTGATACTTTCAATAGGAAATCAATTAGTAGTCCCCTTTATATGATAATATGCAGTGAGATCTATTATTAAGAAATTAGAAATAACTGCCTGACAAAGAATTATGATTAAAGGAAGATGAAGCACGAATATTGTTAAATCATTTTATGTAAAGTTAAAAGTCATAAGCAAAATACAAGACTCAAGGAATAGGAAACTGTAATTAATGAAAATAAGGAAAAAGTGAAAAAGAATCAAGTTCTAAATTTGAAGTAAAGAATAATGCTCGTAAATGCGAAGATGACAAAGATGAACTGTTCATGTAAGAAAATAACTATATATCTAACTGTATAAGTGTGTATATAAACGTATACAAGAGCAAATATGAAAATGATAAGAATATTAATTTTTGGAGTAATTAAGACAATTAGTAATGATAAAGAATCTAAGAATGTTTATATGTTGATTTGAGGTTCTACAGAATTGTAATGATTCAATGAAAAATTATGAAATTGGTATATGGAAATAGGACATATAAGTTAATGAAAGATTCAAGGTGAGATTTGTTATGTTTTTCATTTGTAAACAACTATGCAGATATTGTATGGTTATTATATAGTTAAAAGATGATAAGACAATCAAAGTTGTAGAAAAAGCTTTAACAAAGGACAAATTGATTGAAATTTTGGTTTGATAAAATAAAAAATCAAACCCTTGAAGACATATTGTAATAACCCACACCCACCCTAAGAATTTTCGTGATAAATTGTTTGATTTAGAATTACTAAGGTTAAGTGTGTGCTTTTGTGAAAATTAGTGATCTAAGTGATTGATGAGTATGTGGCATATTAAATTAATTTTAATATGCATAATGTGAGTTGCTATTGTGAGATAAATGATTTACATGAAGTGCATTTACATAAAATAATTTATTTTAAATAAAATGAATTTTCATGCATAAGATAATTTTTAAGCATAAAATAATTTATGAGTATTTTTAAAGCATTTTAAAATAAATATTTTTGGGGGAAATATTACATAAATAATAAGAAAAATACTCTCTTTATTTTTATTTTTACTTAGCCCAAAATTTAAATAAAAAGCCCAAATACTCAAAAGTCCACTACACTAAAATCCTCCTAACCTAGTTCATTAAGGGTATTAGTGGAAATTTCACCCAAACCCTAATATACATTCTAAAATTTGGACAGACCAAAGTTCCAGTAGCCATCACTTTATTCTTTTTGTATCTTGGCAGAAAAATCCTCTCAAAATATTTCTCTCTACCAAAATTAAGAAAACACCTTTCTGTTTCGCGATTTCTTGACCGTAATCGTAAGTTTTTCTTCTCTTTCTATTGCTAAACTGATCTCTGTAAAATAAATTATGGGAAAATTATTTTGAACTGATTGATTACTTATTTTTACAGATTTAATTATGTTTGGGTGAGTTTTTAGGAGAGAAAATCTATTTTCTATTAAAAATACAATTCTTTCCGTGAGATTTCTCCAAAGGTGAATTCTATAACTTAAAATCACAATTTTCATGCATAAACATCATTTGGGGGGGAGGGGGGGGGGCGCAATTTGTGCATTGTTATTTTCTACACTAATTTTTGATTTGTTTTGATGGAAAATATTAGATTAAATAATATTTCTGCATATTTCTGTGATGATCAAAAAGTTTTAAAAAAACAAAGGAGTTCAAGGTTTTTGTGTTAGAACTTAGAAGTTGGAAAATTCTCTTACTAAATTGATATGTGGCTGCCGATTCATATGAGGAAGTACTCTAATATGATATTTATTTTGTTTAGATGAAAAATAATATCATGTGTATGTTTATTGCTGTAATGAATGAAAAGCGTGGAAAGCGCAAAAACTCATGATTTTTCACCTAAGCCTTTAAACTTGGATTTTTTTTTGTATACATAATATCTATGGCTGCTGAATCATGTATGGATGTATTCTAAATTGATATTTGCTATGATTGAATGAAAAATAATAGTTTAAACAACTTGTTTACATATTTCTGAAATGACCAGAAAATACCGAAAATAAGAAAACTCATGGTTTTGTGCTCTATAATTCAAAAGTTGAATTTTTATGTATAAACAACACCAAGTGTGGCCGACTCATATGGATTAAAATTATAAAATGATTTTTGTTGCATTTACATGAAAAATCTTGGTTTAAACCATATCTTTACATATTTCTGAAATAGACGAAAAATGCAAAAAGAAAAAGAATTTAGTTTTTACTTTGGTGATGCATTCGGCCTAGATAAAATTTTTGTTCCAATGTTTATAATTTTTATGTGATATGTTTTGATGATTATTGACATGTGTATATGTATAATAAATGATAAAATTATATGTTAGTTGAAAGTATGATTCTAGATAAGGTTAGATGCATTTTGGTATACTTAAGGTATGTTAACCTTATATTGTGTTTAGAATGCAAATGTTGTTGAGAAGTATGGAACTAGATGTTATGATGACTTGGTGATGAACACATGTTATGAGTTGATGAAGTGACAATTGAATAAAAAGGATCATAAGAGTTAAGCATGACACTTGAAAGGTTAATTGTTAAGTTGACATGTATGGAAGTGTAAAGTGAATTAAGATAATTGTTTAAGTGAATTGATATTGAGGTAATAATATTGTGATGAACTTAAAAAGGTATTGATGTGATTGTAATGTGTTGTCATGAGAGCCTATAAGGCCTAAGTATGTAAGACTTTTAAAGTTAACATGTTATGTGTAAGTGATGAGTACACCTATATGTGAACTCTAAGTGTATGTGTATGCTATATGTACATGGGTAGTTATGGGATAGGAGCATCATGAGTTAATAAATACTAAGTATTAAATCAAATATTATGTTAGAGTTTGAGGAGCTTTAGAAGTGCAAAGGTACTGCGTATACTAGGAGCAAAGGAATCCCAAGGTGAGTAAATGTCATATTCATTCTACAAGTGCAAGTAGCATTTTGTTATGTTACAAATATGTGATATCATGGTATGTGAGCCTTTGACATTTTTGAAACCCAAGTTCTTTCCATTCTAAATATTGTTATGTTACAAATATGTGATATCATGGTATGTGAGCCTTTGACATTTTTGAAACCCAAGTTCTTTCCATTCTAAATATTATTATACGATTTCTTTGTTAAGCTTGGGTTGTCAAAGGACATTTGGTCCAAAACTAGTTTGTTTATCCAATGAGAACTTCTTGTGATTAACACTCCAACTTATATTCCTTCTGGAACTACACTATCATTGTATCTTTTGTTCAAAAGCTAAACCACTATTGTTATTGGAGTACATGTTATTATTGCCTTATGTGATATTGTTAATGGTGATTACCATTAGCTCTAACTATGGTACTTTTTACCTTTTATGCAGAATCCTCCCGCCGATGCGGGTAATCATAAGAACTTGTGCACACAGTCTTAATCCAATGGATAGGGGTTGTGTATCCACCTCAGCTAGAAGGGGTAGTTCTAGCCATGGAGCCTGATCAGCTTCATGCTTTTTATAAGTGATAGGAGTTAGAATTTGGTATAAGGCCACCTCTCCTTTATAAGTTCGAGTGATAGAGCAATAGCCTTCACTCTTTATAAGTTATAAGTGAGATTTCTGCAAACTTGCCAAATTTAACCCTTGCTAAATTTCAACCTGATTCATGAATTATAAATCATGAACTATGTGTATAAGTTATGTGTTTCCTTTTTAAAGGAATATGTGATATGTATGTGCCTTATCATTTACTCATTGAGATCATCTGTTTCACCCCCTTTTTTCATTGTGTGGTTCCAGGTGAGCAAATGTGAGGAGGCAAGGTGATGGCTCAAGCATTCTACTTCGCTTGGGGAATTCCTTGTCCAAGTTATCAATAATGCTAATTTATGGAGTGTTGTCATTAGATGCTCCAGGAATGTTGATCGATACTTATTGATATATATTATTTTCCTCATGGATTTTATATGTAATGATTTATTTTAGACTTCCGCAATTTAAGGTATTCATCTAAATGTTTTAAATGAGTTATTGTAAGAGGTTTGGTAAGATCCTAGGCATGATTTGTTTATGAGTAAGTGGGTTCTACAGGCGTGGGTGACCTTATCTGTCCTTATGTTCTAGGACCGTCATATCTCTAAGGTTGGGATGTGACAAAGATAGTATCAGAGCCGTAGTTTTTTAAAAGTCTAGTTTAGGCTTGTTTTATATGAGTTGCTTAAGTAAAATCCTAGAGCATAGGAATTTTCCTATCATGTCACTTGCAGTCTATCGCTAGCATAGTTTCGCAAAATCCTAATAGATTTTAGTAATCCTTGTTATTGTTTTCTTGCCTTATAATTCTTCTGACAGATGACCAAGAAGATTACACCTACTTGAGGACCATGACCCATAGCACCCCGTGTGACCTGTAAGAGGACTTAACTAAAGATGTTCGAGAAAGTCGTATCTGTGATTTGCCCAATGAAAGAGGAGACCTCTGACGAAGAAGAGGACCCTGAGGAGTGCTTAGATCCTGATTGGGTTTATAGTAAGATCCAAAAATTGGTGGATAACTTTTCATACTTAAAGGAGGAAAACTGACGTCTTAAGGTTATGATTCATACACTAAGAGAGGATATGGAGCAACTCAAGTCAGAGATTGTTGACCATAGAGGAGATTACTCGCTAATGAGGTATGCATCTTTAGCTAATCGCCATCAAGATAGAGATCTTCTTTACTACCGATGTGGCAGCAGTGGCCATGTCGCTCTTGATTGCTCTGGAGGTGGACACAAGAACTAGGTGGAGTAGATATGATGATCGACATAACAGCATAACACTTTATATGATATGAATGATTTCTCCTTGATTGCCTAGCTACCTAATATGAGATGATTTTTTTCATTATTATGATATGGGGTGATATTATGAGATATATGCTACTTGATTATGATATGTGATATAAAACTATGTGATATGTGATTCATACATGATATGTAATTAGTGATGTGATATGGTAAATGCATGATAATGTGTGCTAGTGTAAGGAGGGATTAAATGGGTTAGGATAGGGGATTAGTACTAAATTCCCTTATTATGATAGACAAAATGCCTCCCAAGAAGAAGGTTTGCACAGTTGCCCAATCCTTTAAGGTTAATGATGATGTTATATCGGACATTGCATCAAATGCTGCCTTTGCACCTATATGGTCAAGAGAAAGATCCAACTGGAGGGCACTGACTATGGGCTCTAGTGAGCAAGCATCTTTGCAAGAAGTGCACACCATGTGTGAAGAAATGAGAGACTTACTTAAAGAATTAGATGAGATATGAGCTCAAAGGTAAGAAGCACTGCCAACTCAAGAAAGGAATGGAGTTAAGCAACTTGCGATAGTGACACCCACTTGGATAGAGAGGAAACGGCTACCTGACGAGGGAATGACCGTAGCGGAGTTTAAGAAGCTACAACCGCCTATGTTTTGTGGTGAGAAAAGAGATGACCCTCATCAATTTTTGGATGAGATGGATAAGCTAGTCCATCGTTTATCTTGCTCAAATGCTCGAGTGATCGAGTTGGTAGGACTCCAACTCAAGAAAGAAGCTTGGTATTAGTATGAGAGAAGTATTGAAGAATGACTTTACGGGACAGACCCACCTACATGGGTAGAGTTTAAGCAAGAAGTAATGGATCAGTTCTTGCCAGAAGGAGAAAGGCAAGATGGAGCATTGTAGTTCGAGCAACTAAAGTAAAGACCAGGAATGTCCATGTCAGATTATGCTAAGGAGTTTAATCGACTTAGTTGATTCGCTGTCAACATCATTCCTATTGAAGCAAGTCGCATCAATCATTTCTTTAGAGGACTGATCACACCTTTGGTCACTTCATTGGCAACAACGTTTCTAACCTTAGCCAAGCTCATGACAAGGCTAAGATCATGGAGAAAAGGTACAAGGCGGAGAGAACCGAATGAGTTGAACAAGACCAGATGGTAAGGCATAAGAACAAAAGTCATAAGGGATAGCATGGAAATGGAGGAGAACCAAAGAAGGAATTTTCATCATCTAGACCATGGAATAATCAAACTAAGCAAGAATTTCCCACTTGCAGCAAATGTGGAAAGAAGCATCCTGGAATTTGCCGAAGAGATACTGGTGCTTGCCTTAAGTGTGGGCAAATGGAGCACTTCATAAAGGATTGCCCTCAGATGAGAAGTCAAGGGAATGGGACCATAGTATGACCATAATCTAAGCCATTCCAAATGTAAGGACAAGGAGTCAAGGATAAGGGGCCAATGGTTAGGACTGCATTAATGACAGAGAATAAGGGCAAAGGTCAAGTCTTCGCTTTAAATCCGCAAGAGGCTCGCGATTTGCACACAGCCATCACAGGTATCATCCCCATCCAAAGTTCTAGCACAAAATGTTTAATTGATTCTAGTGCTACCCATTCTTTTGTGTCACCTTGTTTTGCTAAGTACTTGGGTATAGATAAGGAATTGATGAGTGAACCATTAGTAATATCAACTCCTTTAGGGGAAGTGATGGAAGTAAAGTTTGAGTATAAGGGCTATGATGTAGACATTAATGGACAAACACTTTTGGTAGTATTGCTAGAATTAGATGTACTAGAATTTAATGTGATATTAGGGATGGACTGGTTGTATGAGCATGGAGCTCATATCGACTGTAGAAAGAAACTTGTTGATTTTTGAACTAGAGATCGGAAGGAGTTTGTGTACTAAGGAGATAGGAATGAGAATCCTCTGAACTTGATATCGGCCTTAGGCACAAGACGGATGTTAAGGAAAGGATGCCAAGCATACCTAGCCCATGTAATCGACACTGACAAGGTAGCTACCATTCGAGATGAGAATATTCTAGTGGTGGATGAGTTCATAGATGTCTTTCCAAAAGATTTACCCATATTACCCCCTGATCGTGAGATCGAGTTCAACATTGAATTGGTACCTTGTACACAATCGATATCAATACCGCCATATCGTATGGCGCCAATGGAGCTGAAGGAGTTAAAGATGCAATTGTATGATCTACTTAATAAGGGTTCCATTTGACCAAGCAGTTCGCCATAAGGCGCTCTAGTGTTGTTCGTGAAGAAGAAAGATGGCTTGTTCCGAATGTGCATTGACTATCGCCAACTTAACAAGGTCACTGTGAAGAATAAATACCCATTGCCGAGGATCAATGATCTTTTTGATCAATTGCAAGGAGTTGGTCACTTCTTCAAAATCAACTTAAGGTCTGGCTATCATCAACTAAAGATTCGAGGAGAAGATATTTGTAAGACTGCCTTTCGTACTAGATATGGACACTATGAGTTCACGGTTTTGCCATTTGGGTTGACGAATACTCCTGCTGCTTTTATGGACTTCATGAATCAAGTATTCAAGCCATTCCTTGACAAATTCATGATCGTATTCATTGATGACATCCTAATTTACTCAAAGAATAAAGAAGAACATGAAGAACATCTGAGGATTGTGCTTCAAACATTACGTGATCACCAACTCTACGCTAAGTTATCCAAGTGTGAGTTTTGGATGGAGTCTGTCAACTTTCTTAGACATGTAGTAAGTAAGGAAGGGATTCAAATTGATCTTAAGAAAGTTAAAGCGGTAGCAAATTGGCCAAGGCCCATGATAGTTTCAGAAGTACGAAGTTTCTTAGGCATGGCAGGATATTATTGTAGATTCATATAGGACTTTTCTAAGATAACAGCCCCGTTGACCAAGTTGACTAGAAAGCAAGTTAAGTTCAATTAAGAAGAGTGCTGTGAGCGGAGTTTCCAAAAGCTCAAGAAGTGTTTGATATTGGCTCTAGTTTTGACATTACCAAAAGGAGAAGGAGGGTTCACTGTCTATAGTGATGCTTTGAGAGTAGGACTTGGGTGTGTTTTTGATGCAAAATGGTAAAGTCATCACCTATGCATCACAATAACTAAAGAGACATGAAGTAAATTACCCTACTCATGATTTGGAATTAGCCGCAGTAGTGTTTGCTCTAAAGATCTAGAGACATTACATGATGGGACAAAGTGTGAGATCTACACGGATTATAAGAGTCTTCAATACATCTTGAGCCAAAGAGACCTCAACCTGAGACAAAGGAGATGGATTGAACTGTCGAAGGATTATGATTGTCAGGTTCTCTACCATCCCCGAAAGGCGAATGTAGTGGCAGATGCCTTGAGTCAAAAGTTAATGGGAAGCCTAGCCCATATGGATGTGAGAAAGAGGCCGATCGTGAAGGAACTAAAAGAATTGTTTAATCAAGGATTGAAAATGGAGATTGGAGGACCAAGAGTTTTATCGGCTCATTTTCAAGTAAGGCCTAAGTTAATGAAAGAAATAAGGGATTTATAAGATAGGGACCCACACATGATGAAGTTGAAGGATGAGATGAGAGAAGGAAAGAACTCTAAGTTTAAGGTGGTCAATGGAATTTTAAAGTGCAAGAATAGAGTATGCATGCCTGATGTGGATGGATTAAAGGAAAGGATATTGAAGGAGGCACATCAGACACCTTACTGTGCTCATCCTGGAACTACTAAGATGTACCATGATGTGAAAGCTAACTATTAGTGGCCTGGACTAAAGAAAGATATGGCTAAGTTTGTAGCATCCTGCCTAACCTGCCAGCAAGTCAAGTATGAACATCAGCAACCCTTAGGATTGCTATAAGAGATTCGACTACCTGAATGGAAGTGGAAACGCATCACTATGGACTTCGTTGTTGGCTTGCCTAGAACCTCTATAGGACATGATTCTATATGGGTCATAGTGGATAGATTGACAAAGTCTGCTCATTTTCTAGGAGTTAAGACCACATATTCTGCAGCTTAGTATACACAGTTGTATATAGATGAAATTGTTAAACTACATGGAGTGCCGATTTCTATCATCTCAGATTGAGGAACTCAATTCACCTTAAGATTCTAGCAGAAGTTGCAAGAAGTGTTAGGAACACAACTAGATTTCAGTATGGCGTTTCACCCTCAAACGGATGGCTAGTCTGAAAGAATAATTTAGACACTCGAGGATATGCTAAGGATGTGTGTCTTAAACTTTAGCGATAGCTGGGATAAGTATTTACCCATGATTGAATTTGCCTACAATAATAGCTATCATTCATCCATCGGTATGGCACTATGCGAAGCATGGTATAGGAGAAGATGTCATTCTCTGACTTATTGGATTGAACCTAGAGACAAGCATATAGAAATGCCTGAATTGCTTAAGGAGACTACCAAGAAAGTACCATTAATTCAAGATTGACTGAAGATGACATTCAGTCAGCAAAAGAGTTATGCAGACCCTAAGCGAAAGGAAATCTAATTTGCCGTGGAGATCATTTATTCTTAAAGGTCTCTCCAATAAAAGGAATTATGAGATTTGGCAAGAAAAGGAAATTATCACCTCGTTTCATTGGTCCTTTCAAAATCTTAGATAAGGTAGGAGAGGTGTCTTATAGACTTTCCCTACCTCTAACTTTGGGGCATATGCACCCAGTGTTCCACATCTCAATGCTAAGGAAATATGTGTCAGATCCATCTCACGTTCTTTTACCTCTAG
Source organism: Reutealis trisperma (assembly GCA_947687605.1). NCBI lineage: Eukaryota > Viridiplantae > Streptophyta > Magnoliopsida > Malpighiales > Euphorbiaceae > Reutealis > Reutealis trisperma. Next base: position 1,250,810 of record CANTUT010000024.1, read on the forward strand.
ACATTACGTTAGATGAACAACTATCCTATGAGGAGTCACTGATAGCTGTAGTGGATCAACAAGTAAAAAAGCTAAGAAATAAGGAGATACCTATCATTAAGGTTCAGTGGCAAAATCATGGGGTAGATGAGTGCACTTGGGAAGCAGAGGAAGAGATGCAATAGAAGCATCCTCAGCTTTTTAAAAGCAACTAGGTAAGGATTTAAATTCGAAGATGAATTTTTTTTAAGGGGGGAAGAATGTAATAATCCACACCCACCCTAGGAATTTTCGTGATAAATTGCTTGATTTAGAACTACTAAGGTTAAGTGTGTGCTTTTGTGAAAATTAGTGATCTAAATGAGTGATGAGTATGTGGCATATTAAATTAATTTTAATTATGCATAATATGAGTTGCTATTGTGAAATAAATGATTTACATGAAGTGCATTTGCATAAAAGAATTTATTTTAAATAAAATGAATTTTTATGCATAAAACAATTTTTAAGCATAAAATAATTTTGTGAGTATTTTTAAAATATTTTAAAATAAATATTTTTGGGGGAAATATTACAGAAATAATAAGAAAAATACTCTCTTTATTTTTAATTTTACTCAGCCCAAAATTTAAATAAAAAGCCCAAATACCCAAAAGCCCACTGCACTAAAATCCTCCTAACCTAGTTCATTAAGGGTATTAGTGGAAATTTCACCCAAACCCTAATATAAATTCTAAAATTTGGCCAGGCCAAAGTTCCAACAGCCATCACTTTATTCTTTCTATATCTTGGCAGAAAAATTGTCTCAAAATATTTCTCTCTACCGAAATAAAGAAAACACTTTTTTGTTTCGCGATTTTTTGACCATAATCGTAACTTTTTATTCTCTTTCAATTTCTAAACTGATTTCTATAAAATAAATTATGGGAAAATTATTTTAAATTGGTTGATTACTGATTTTTATAGATTTAATTCTATTTGGGTGAGTTTTTGGGAGAGAAAATCTATTTTTTACCGAAAACACAATTCTTTCCATGAGATTTCTCCAGAGGTGAATTCTCTAACTTAAAATCACAATTTTCATGCATAAACATCACTAGGGGGTGATTTGTGATTACCATTAGCTCTAGCTATGGTACCTTTTACCCTTTATGCAGAATCCTCATGCCGATGTGGGTAATCATCGGAACCTGTGCACACGGTGTTAACCCAATTGATAGGGGTTGTGTATCCACCTCAATTAGAAAGGGCAATTCTAGCCATGGAGCTTGATCAGCTTCATGCTTTTTATAAGTGATAGGAGTTGGAATTTAGTATAAGGCCACCTCTCCTTTATAAGTTCGAGTGATAGAGCAATAGCCTTCACACTTTATAAGTTATAAGTATGATTTCTTTAAACTTGCCAAATTGAACCCTTGCTAAATTGCAAGCTGATTCATGAATTATAAATCATGAACTATGTGTATAAGTTATGTGTTTCCTTTTCAAAGGAATATGTGATATGTATATGCCTTATTGTTTACTCATTGAGATCATCTATCTCACCCCCTTTTTTCCTTGTGTGGTTCCAGGTGCGCAAATGTGAGGAGGCAAGGTGATGGCTCAAGCATTCTACTTCACTTGGGGAATTCCTTGTCCAGGTTATCAATAATACTAATTTATGGAGTCTTGTCATTAGATGCTCCAGGAATGTTGATCGGTACTTATTGGTATATATTATTTTCCTCATGGATTTTATATGTAATGATTTATTTTAGACTTTCGCAATTTAAGGTTTTCATCTAAATGTTTTAAATGAGTTATTGTAAGAGGTTCGGTAAGATCCTAGGCATGATTTGTTTATGAGTAAGTGGGTTCTATAGGCATGGGTGACCTTATGTCTTCCCATGTTCTAGGACCGTCATATCTCTAAGGTTGGGATGTGACACATATATGTTTAAAGATTGATTAATTATGGAATGAATTCTTTGATAGTAAGTGAAGAGCATAAATGGAAATAATTTGTCTAAAGAGTTAGTATTTGTAATTTGTAATGAGTATTAAGAGTGACCATCACTATCGAACATAGGATTATAGCATTTTAAGTTACTTTTCTAGTGGTTTAGAATGAAATAATAAGATATTTTTATAGTGCTCTATGAATTCTTAAGTTATGATGAGTTGACATGAGGAAATAGCCTTATAGTACACAAAGTGAGAAAAGAGATATTACATTTTTTTTATGGTTTTGGAAATCAAGATCACATAGATATCAAAATGGATCATATGTTATAAGAGTTGTTATTAAAATGGTGTAACAACCCATAGCCAGCCTAGGAGTTTCGTGACAAATTGCTTGATTTAGAGCTATTACGACAAAGTATGTGCTCCAATAAAATTTCATGTGCTATATGATTTATGAGCAAGTGGCATACTAGAATAGCTCTAATATGCATAATATGAATTTTGAATATGAAATAGGTGATTTATGTGAAGTGAAAATGCATAAAATGATTTATTGCATACAAAGTGAATTTTTACGCATAAAGCGATTTTTAACTATAAAATAATTTTTATGAGCATTTTTAAAATACTTTAAATAAAATATTTTTGGGGGGATTCTAATGAAAATAATAAGCAAAATATTATATTTTTTTAGTCATTTATAATTAGCCCATAAATTAGATTAAAGGCGTAACTCAGCAAAAGCCTAACACACCAAAACACTCATAACCTAGCTCATTAATGGCACACTTGTAATTTTGCACCAAAACCAGAATAATAACCTAAAATTTGGCCTCCCTTTGTGTGGCAGCCTTCATTTTGTTTTCCCATCCAATTTTTATAAAATTATCTCTCAAAAATTCTCTCTCAATCAAAATTCATAATGTGCCTCCAAACCTTGAGATTTTATGATCTTCTTCGTAAGTTTTATTTTTCTTTCAAACTACTTTTTGATTTTTATGAAACTAACCATGAATAATATATATGGGCTTATATATCTAATATTTTTTCTTATTAAATTAGGCCTAGGTTGTGTCTTTGTGGGAGAAACTGATTTCTAATCGTAAACGTATCTTTTTCTTCCCAAATCCATCAAAGGTGAACCCTAAAACCTAAAAGTTAGAATTTTCTCGCATATGTTCTTCAAGGGGGGTGATTTGTATGTTGTTGAATCCTGAACTGATTTTTGTTATGTTTTCATGAAAAATATTAGTTTAAATAATGCATTTACATATTACTGTAATGATCGAAAAGTGTGAAAATCAAGAAAATCCATGGTTTTCCTTGGCACTATAAATTCAGCCTACCTTGGGATTTTGATCCCAAGGCCTATAGTTTTTGTAAGATACATTTTAATGATTGTTAACATATTTGTATGAATGATACATGATTTAATTGCATTTTGGTTGAAGGAGTAGCTCAAGGAAACACCTAGAGTTTTTCGGCCTACCTAGGGTTTCCAAAACCCTAATTATTATGTTTGATTAATATGTGTATATGATTAAGTGACAGTGAATTAGCTTTTGTGATGTGTTAATAGAGAATTAATGATCTTAAATTGAATATGAGATTGAATGTATGATTTGGTGAAAGGAGACAAGTAAGACTCTTTTATGGTTTGCTTGATAAAGTTGATATGTATGAAAAATATTAAGTGTATCAAGTTCGAAGTTAAATTAAATTGACATTAAGATTATGATTTATTATATGTGTCACACCCCACTCTTGAGATGTGATGGTCCTAGGGCATGGGTAACTATAAAGGCATTAATAATCCATAGTATACATATAACAAAACTCTATATGATATCAATAACAAATACATTAGCCCAAGATCACAACATGTATGCTAATCACACTTCCCACACTAGATTCATCATTGATTCTCATACTTATGGTTAGTCTTAGTTTATCATTCAATTTACACATTAATATAATACTTATCAAACACTTTTGAACACTTCAAATACAATATTACTATTTTATACACATGGAGCATCTAAAGACAGTCAAATTATTGCTTGAGGAATCAACTTGCCACTATCCACTATACTCTTGCGAACACTCAATCTTCACCTGCAAGAACTAGTTAGTAAAGGGGGTGAGCTTTAGGGAAAGCTCAATGAGCAAGAATACAATCAATATTTGGAAATTTTAAAATATAATTCATTGATCATTTATTTATAATTCATGAACTTTAAATACTTGTATTAATTCATTTACTTTATGCTATTCTCAGTATTTAAGGAAAATTAAACAAAATAATTCTCCATTTTTAACTAACTATACATGTACAAAATCTTTTCAATCATAGAACTTTGGTTATTTTAATAAATCATATGAGATGTATTTTGGAATATTTAGAGATATTTTACTTTATTAGTCTTTGAGGATTTTGAGTTATGTACAATATTTGAATTCTAATATGATAGGATGCAAACTAAGACTTATGACAATTGGCATGAGAAGTACTAATACTTTTGGTAGTAATTAAACTATAGTATACAAATTTATATTAGAATTTAAACAGTAACATATAATTCCTTTTTTCATTCAAATGTAATAATCTTTGGTAAAGGTAGAACATGTTTAAGCAGTTTTCAACACTAGTGGTATATATATAAGTGTTTAAGTTTATAGAATTCTAGAGATTTCAAACTTTACTATATATGTTCACATTTGGAAATTTTATACTCTTTAAAAGTTAGATAAACTCATACAATATAAATTTAGTATCTTTGAAAACACAATACATCTTGAAATCTTCACTATTTAATTCCAATTTGTTTAACACTTGCAGCATATGATTCCTGTCTTCATTAAATTATCTCAAACATTAGTATGATTAGAACAGTATAATAATTCCCCATGCATATGGTACACAAATAAACATTTAGAGCTATAAGGTTTTAGAAATCTCAATTTATCATTTTATACAAATATTTTTTTGAAATGTCATATTCCATAAAAATTAGATAGTTTTATACAATGTAAGTTTAGTTTAAACATATAAATATAAACATTGGAGTTTATTTATTATATACACATAATATTGTAAAACAAATTTCATAATTCATTATATGAAGTCTAAAATAATAATTCATTATATAAAACTTTAGAATTCAAAATTCCATATATAATATGAGTATTAAATTTTTAGACAAATACATATATAAATAATTGGATCATCATATCAATACACTTATTTCTTGAAAACATTTTATATTTAACAAGTTATAAAATCAATAATATAACATTTCTAATATATTTAATATCCCAATGGATATATATATATATATATATATATACTTAAATCTTGTAATTCTTGTAATATTCAAAATACAACTTTACAAAATTATATAACTCTATGATTTTATAATATTTAAGTAAAATTCATATACATAAATGACAAAGGAAATTTTTGAAATTTTTAGAAAATCTATAAAAAATTTAGCTTTAATATTAATGGCATATATATTAAATGATAAACTATGGCCGCATAATTTATATTATATAATGACATATATCTTTTAGATATTTAAAATAAAATTACATAAAATTAACGATTGATACCTATATAAGAAACATATATTAATTGTATGGAAATCTACATATTTATAATTTAAAAATTTTCATCAAGTAAACATGTCATTAAATAAATTATATGTTATTGGTGCCTTGTATATATTTTGTCATGACCCACCTATTAAGCCGTAACGATCCTAGGGCATAGGAAGATATAAAGTCAGCTAAACCCATAGAACCCGTGTAACTTATAATCCTTTACCATTCATCATATTGAGCCTTGTCCCAAGATCAGAACCCAATTGCATTTTTACAAACTTTTATTTTGTCATCTACATATAGCCAAATATTCATTATATCATTATGACATTCATCTCATTTACATGTGTTCATTACTAATTACACTAACATAAATATAATCACATTATAGTTCTTAGTACATATCAATCCCACATCACATTAGTGTTAAACCTTTGATAACCATGGAGCTCTAAAATAATGGTCTTCATAGTTAAGAATTATAGCTCTTAAAATTAGAAAAATAGCTTCCAAGTGGATGAGTAGAGCTTGGAATTTACCTTGTAGACTCATCAATCTGTGATGCCTCAACCAAGCACCGATCCGATCCGCTGAAGGGGAATCAAAATGTCCATTGGGAGAAACATCACGATTCGAACCCACTATGAGTTTAGAAAATTGTATTTTGTAAATTGTAATTTCCAAAAAGAGTCGCCACTTTAATTTTGTTTATTTTGGTTGGGAAAATTAAAGGAAAAACCTAATTTGATTGACTCCAAAATTATCCGATTTATCCTAAGGAAAAGCACTAGTCCTCAAATGACCAAAAAGGGTTTGAGGACTAGGTTTTGGTTAAAACAATACAAAAAAAAATTAGTTTGGCTTAAATGCAAAATAGCTTTTAAAAAGAAGTTTTTATGTATGCATGAATAGATATAAAGTGATGCATGAAACAAATATTACTCGTGCAATGCATGGCAAATATGAGATAATGATAATTATAAAAATGCGAAAAATAAAGGAAAACTACTTAAAACTATTACAAGTTAAAATATCAAAATCAGGGGATCTTTCCTCTAGCCCTTATAGGTCATAGGAAAAGCACACATTCCCCAAATATAATCTAAACAACTAAAGTAAATAAATAAATAAATAAAACAATTGTAATAAAAATAATTAAAATTTTGACTTTTATTTAAGAAAAGTAATGTCAATCCTAAACTATGTGAAGAAAGTGATAGAGAGAAGAAGTTGTTAATTTTAGCAGAGTTTAATGCCTTAGAGACGGTAAGCCTATGTATCTCTTTGATTGGGAATCAAACCCCATGGAATCCTTCCTTCTTGCAAAGGAGGGGTTTTTAAGTCATTGCCTTTATTATCATGTTTTGATTAATTTTAAGGGATTAGAGGATTTGTTAATTAGTTAGATTTTAATTAACAAAAATTAGATCTTTTTAGATTTAGATCTTAAAATTGGAATTGAAAAAGGAAAAGAAAAGAACTTTTACCTTTGGCTTTCGTCGGCGAGGAACATTGGAAGCGAGCTTTGCACTGGATCTAAGTTCCACCTTAGCTTGGGGATATTAGAAGGACTCCCTTTGGAAGAAGGACTTTTAATAGCATGAACTCTTATTGGATAGGCTTGGATTGCACCTTTGCTTAAGCACCATGAATTCCCTTTGAAAGAAATAACTTTAATTGCACCTTCTCTTGATTAGGAAGCTTAGGAATAAGATTTAAGGTGATTAAGAACTTATGAATAGGATTTTGAGATGATTAGGAAGCTTATCGATAAGGTTTGAGGTGACTAGGAAGCTTATGGACAAGGTTTGAGGTGATGGAAGAAGTTTTAGAATGAAGTTTTAGAGATTTAAAGATTTAGAAAGAGGGTTTTAATGATTGGAAAGCTTAGGAATAAGGTTTAGCAAGCTTTACGGAGAGTATAAAAGCATGGCATTATGTGTGGAAGTGGTTAAGAGGTGCAAGGTATTTATAGGGGGAGTCTAGAGGCTTAAAAGGGTGAATTTTCAGTGTAGGAAGAAGGGAAAACGTGCTGCGCTAACTTGTCAGAGGCTATAGTAACTGCAAAGACTCTGTGACAACCACAGCACCCATTGGCTACCACAGGGACATTTGCGACAACCATAGTGGTGGCTACAGTTACTGCAACCGGCTGTGAGTTACCACAACTAGCCCGCCGATTGTCGTACCTCATTTTTCGCCCTGTTTTTATCCGTTCTTGATATGATTTTGGCCTAGTTTATTTCTATGGGTTCATGATGGAGTGTTGGTTGTCTGAAGGTGAATGATTCAGAAAATTTATTTTTTAACAGGGCACTGCCCCCTTGACCCCTGCCTGCTAACTGGCTAGTGGGATCACCATATGGGCTTTGCGTAGTGCACTAATCTTAGTAAGTGTCAAGCTGCAATCAGATCCTAAATGTTCAAATTTGAGGGTTCACACAATCTTACCTAAAAATTTTAAACAACTAGGGAATGAGACAAAGCTCAGTGAGTATATAACAGTACAATATATATGGTGAGTATAAGGACCATTTTCAAGAAGGGCTCTTTATGGCAATGGAACGATTTCAATCAATGTTGTCATTATGGTTCAATTTCTCATTTAAGATGGAAATGACATCTTTAGCAGAAATAATATTTTCTTAGAAGCAGAATGCTTCCTACACATATAAATTAAAGAATGGTGGCGTAAGCCTTGCTCACTCATATGCATCATATTATGTAAGACTGATCATATCTTACGATTAGGCGTTCCCCCTAATAGAGAGTTAGATATTCTCACCCTACCTATAGGCTTATACTAAGTGAATAAGGTCTGTTGTATTTTCTCACACCAAAGAGGATTTATGCTTATTCATAGGTTTCAATCAAAGACATATCCAAGGTCTACAATAGGAATTCAATGGAAAATAGTTTAGCATATTAATCATTGTCATCATTGAGAAAAACATAAGACCTAAGCAAAAGGCTCATCAAGGTCAATATCATATAAGGAAGATATGGATTTCCAAAGGGTTTAATAATAAATTGGCAACCATATATCGTATGTCATTTCCAGTACATATCAAGGAATGGTAAATCAAGCAATGGTTGCAAGCAATAAGGTGTGATTACATTATATTATTAAGTACTCACCTTGTACTCCTTTGCTCCTATTTACATTTAACTTTGATGCAAGTGGTGCTCCTTGCACTGTTAGACAATATCCTTATCATTGTCTTTAGATTATACACATTTACATTTCAATTACATATTAATTAATAACTAATGATGTTACTAATTATACCTTATACTTATTTTATTACTTCAACTCACAATGGAGATGTATTAATAAAGTCATATACATATTTATATCTATTCTTGTTCCTAATCATTTCCAAGCTAGATTCCTCATTCAATTTCATGACTTCAAGTTCAAATTTCAAAATTCTCAAATTTTCCATAAATCCTAGAATTTGGGGAAACCATTATTTCCTCATCCAATCTTCAAATTGATCACAGAATTAATAACATAAACCTATATGATCATTCAATTGTTAATATCTAGCATTGGAATATTAATTTCCCTTTTACACTAAATTCATGCTACTAAGACTTTCAAGTCTTGAATCAAACTTCTTTAATTCATTTTAATACTTCTAAATCATTGTTCTTCATCTAAAATAAAAATAGATATAGTCAATTAGATCTTAGAACACTTTCTTGATCATTTTCAAGTATTGGCCGAAATTTATATCTAGTGTAGAAAAGACTTTATGCAACCAAGATACTAAAATCAACCTTAGAACATAGGAAAGAGAAGATGAACATGATTTCGCACTTTGGTTGGCTTTGGTTTGCTAAGTTTCTTATTGCTATTAGTGTAGAGAGAGAGCTTTTTTAATTAATGTGGAACTTTGATGTAGAGATAGGAAAAATGATGTTTACAACATAAAATGTGCATATATATATGATGGGTTGGATAGGGAAGATTTGATCAAGCTTAATCCAATGGCTAAGATTTAATCATGATGGATGGCTATGATTTGATCAAGTTGGTGTCATAACCCACTTATTAAGCCATGACAATCCTAGGGCATAGGGAGATATAAAGTCACCTAAACCTGTAGAACCTCGTTTAACTTATAATCATTTACCATTCATCATATAGGACCTTGTCCCAAGATCGAAACCTAATTACATTATTACCAACTTCTATTCTATCATTTACATATAGCCAAATATTCATTATGTCATTATGACATTCATCTCATTTAGATATGATCATTACTAATTACATTAACATAAATATAAATACATTATAGTTCTTTAGTACATACGAATATTATATCACACTAGTGCTAAACCTTCGACAACCATAGAGCTTTAAGACAATGGTCTTCATGATCAAGACTTACAACTCTTGAATTTAGTAAAATAACTTCCTAATAGATGAGTAGGGCTTGGAATTTACCTTAATGACTCATCAACCTTTACCTGAAAAATTTAAACAACTAAAGAATGAGACAAAGCTTAGTGAGTATATAATAGTACAATATATAAGGAGAGTACAATGATCATTTTTAGGAAGGCTCATTATGGCAATGGAACATTTTCAATAAATGTTATCACTATGGTTCAAATTTTCATTTAAGGCAAAAATAATATCTTTAGCAGAAATATCATTTTCTTGAGAGCAGGATACTTCCTACATATATAAATTTAAGAGTGGCATTCTGTCACATCCCAACCTTATGAGATACGATGGTCCTAGAACATGGGGAGACATAAGGTCACCTATGCCTATAGAACCCATTAACATATAACAATCATGCCTAGGATCTTACCGAACCTCTTTCATTAACTCATTTAAAACATTTAGATAAATACCATAATTTGCGGAAGACTTAAAGTAAATCATTACATATAAATTCCATCAGGAAAAATAATATAAATCTCTATAAGTATCAATTAACATTCCCAGAGCATCTAAAGACAAGATGTCATAACATAGTATTATTGATAACTCGGACAAGGAATTCCTCAAGCGAAGTAGGATGCTTGAGCCATCACCTTGCCTCCTCACATTTGCTCATCTGGAACCACACAAAGAAAAGGGGTGAGATAGATGATCTCAATGAGTAAACAAAAAGGCACATACATTATCACATATTCCATTAAAAGGAAACACATAGCTTATACACATAGTTCATGGTTTATAACTCATGAATCAGGTTGCAATTTAAGCAAGGGTTCAATTTAGCGAGTTTGCATAAATCACACTTATAACACTTATAGAGTGGAGACTATACTCAATACACTCTAAACACATTGAGGAGAGGTGGCCTTTGCCAAATTCCAACTCCCATCACTTAGAAAGCCTGAAGGTCCATGGCTAGAACTGCCCTTTTTAGCTGAGGTGGATACACGACCCCTATCCATCGGGTTACGACCATGTGCATAGGTTCTGATGATTACCCGTATCAGTACGAGGATTCTGCATAAAGGGTAAAGGTACCATAGCTAGAGCTATTGGTAAACATAATTAACAATATCACATATGGCAACAATAACATTGAATTCAATAACAATAGTGGTTTGGCTTTCAACAATAATATAATGAAAGTGTAGCTCCAGAAAGAATACAAGTTAGGGTGTCATTCATAAAAAAATTCTCATTGGATAACAAATTAGTTTTAGACCAAATGTCCCTTGGCAACCCAAGCATAACAAAGAAATCATATAATAATATTTAAAATAGAAAGAACTTGGGTTTCAAAGCTCATAAAGGTTCACATTTCAATATATCACATTCTTAAAGCACAACATGATGTTGTCCACATTTGTAACAAGAACATTGCATTTACTCACCTTGGGGTTCCTTTGCTCCTAGTACTCGTAGTCCCCTTTGCACTTCTAAGGCTCCTCAAACTCTAACATAATATTTGATTTAATACTTAGTATTTATTTACTCATGATGTTCCTATCCCATAACTACCCATGTACATATAGCATACACATACACTTAGAGTCCACACATAGGTGTACTCATCACTTGCACATAGCTCATTGACCTACTGGTCTTGCATACTTAGGCCTTATAGGCTCACATGAAAACACATTGCAATCATATCAATACCTTTTAAAGGTCATCACAATATCATTACCTCAATATCAATTCACTTATCAATTATCTTAGTTCACTTTACACTTCCATACATGTCAACTTAACAATTAATCCTTCAAACATCAAACTCAGCTCTTATGATCCCTTTTTACTTCATTAACTCATAACCATATATTCATCATCAAGTCATCATGACATTTAGTTCTAAATTCCTCAATCACATTTGCATTCTAACCACAATATGATATTAAGATACCTTAAGTATACTATAATACATTTAAGCTTATCTAGGATCATACCTTCAACTAACATGCAATTTCATCATCTACTATACATACATACATGTCAACAATCACCAAGACACATCACATAAAATTTATGAACATTTTGACACAATTGTTCATGTAGGCCGAATGCATCTTTAAGGTGAAAACCAAATTCTTCTTCTTTTCGTGTTTTTCGTCTATTTCAGAAATATGTAAAAACATGATTTGAACCAAGATTTTTCATGTAAACATAACAAAAATCATTTTAGAACTCAAATCCATAAGAATCGGCCAGTATTGGTGCCATTGATATATAAAAATTCAATCTTTTGCATTACAGTGCATAAAACATGAGTTTTCTTGTTTTCGGTATTTTTCGGTCATTTCAGAAATATGCAAACAGGTTGTTTAAACTATTATTTTTCATTCAATCATTGAAAATATCAGTTTAGAACACATTGTTTCACAAATCAGCAGCCATAGGTATGGTTTATACAAAAAAATTCCAAGTTCAAAGGCTTAGGTGAAAAATCATGAGTTTTTGCGCTTTCCGCGCATTTCGTTTATTTCAGCGATAAACAAACACATGATTCAAGTCATTATTTTTCATCTAAACAAAACAAATATCACATTAAAACATCAATTCACACAAATTGGCATCCATGTATTCATGAAAGAATAGAATTTTCTAATTTCCAAATCCTAACACGAAAACCTTAAATTCCTTTGTTTTTCAAAACTTTTCGGTCATCACAAAAATATACAAAAATATTATTTCATGCAATATTTTTCATCAAAACAAATCAAAAATCAGTTTAGAATGCAAACAAACACAAATTACCCACCCCCCCCCCCCCCCCCACCCGTCCCCCTTATGATGTTTATGCAATAAAATTGTGATTTTAGGTTATAGAATTCACCTTTGGAGAAATCTTGCGGAAAGAATCATGTTTTTAGTAGAAAATAAATTTTCTCTCCCAAAAATTCACTCAAATAGAATTGAATCTGTAGAAATTAGTAATCAAATAGTTCAAAATAATTTTCCCATGATTTATTTCATAGAAAACAGTTTAGAAATCAAAAGAGAATAAAAACTTATGATTACGGTCACGAAATCGCGAAACGGTAAAGTGTTTTCGATATTGCAGTAGAGAGAATTATTTTGAGAGATTTTTCTGCCAGAATATAGAAAGAATGAGGGAATGGCTGCTGGAAACCCTTCTTTGGCCAAAAATTAGAATATATATTAGGGTTGGAGTGAAATTTCCACTATTACCCTTAATGAAATAGGTTAGAAGCATTTTTGTGTAGTGGGCTTTTGGGTATTGGGCCTTTTTCTTTAAAAATTTTGGCTGAAGTATTTAAAAATGAAAATAATATTTTTATTTTTAATTTTGGAATATTTCCCTCAAAAATATTTATATTAAAATATTTTAAAAATACCCATAAAATTATTTTATGCTTAAAAATTTTTTTATGCATGAAAATTCATTTTATTTAAAATAAATTCTTTTATGCAAATGCACTTCATGTAAATCATTTATTTCACAATAGCAACACATATTATGCTTATTAAAATTAATTTAATATGCCACATACTCATCAATCACTTAGATCACAAATATTCACACAAGTACACACTTAACCTTATAGAATTCAAGCAATTTATCATGAAAAATTCCTAGGGTGGGTGTGGGTTGTTACACATTCTAAGCCTTGCTCACTCACATGTATCACATTATATAAGATTGATCAGGTCCTACGGTAAGGTGTTCTCCCTTAACAGAGGTTGGATACTCTCATCCTACCCGTAGGCTTATACCAAGTGTATAAGGTTTGATGTACTAACCTACATTAGAAGGGGATTTTTGCTTATCATTAGGCATTCAATAGGAAAGTTCATATAAGGTTCATATTAAGAGATTTAATAATCACATTATGAATTCAACATGATAGGTTCACAATAGTTAATTGTCATCAAGAAGCATCATATCAATGGCTTAATATTCAATAGGCAATTCAAGCTTATCAATGAATTGGAATACTTCAACGATTATGGTTTGAACAATAAGGTTCAAAGCATATAGCATATTATATTATTAAGTACTCACCTTGGACTCCTTTGCTCCTATATACATTTAACTCTGATGCTAGTAGTGCTCCTCGCACTTTTCAATAACATCTTTATCATTGTCTTTAGACTCTAAACATTTGCAATTCAATTACACATCAATCACTTTCTCGTTATAAAATTTGTTTAATTTAGCTTAACTTACTAAAATTTCTATCTTATTCATTAAAGCACAACTTATTACTTTGAAGGTCAAGATATACGATACATATACTTGTTAATAATTTCAACATTTTCCTTAGTTGTTCTCTAAATGGCCATAGCTAGTCATTTAAGGAAGCATAATTCCTTTCTTCTCAATTTCACATTTCAGCTTTGAGTAACATCATTTTAAACAATTTCCAATATTCAATGGAGTTAATACTATTCCCACCATTAATTCCATAAATGAACCTAGTTCATTAAATTTGGGAAAAATCATTTCCATCCATTGGATTTCAAAATTAACATTACACAAATTATGTTAGACCATTCTTAAACTTAAGTTCCCCTTTTATCTCATGAATTCAAGTTCAATTCTCAAAATTCCCAATTTTTTCATAAACCCTAGAATTTGGGGAAAACCACCAATTCCTCATCCAATCTTCCAATTGATTATAGATTCATCAAATTAACACAATATAAAACCTATGTGATGCTTCAATTATCAATATCTAAAATTATAACATCAAGTTCCCCTTTTAAACTATATTATGCCTCCAATATGTTCAAGTCTTGAACCAAGTTTCTAAAGTTCATTTCAACACTTCTAAATCATTTTTCTTTTTCTAAAATAACCATTGACGAATCTAATTAGAATTTAGAACACTTTCTTGTTCATTCACTGGTATGGTTGAATTTTCCTATGGTGTAGGAAGAATTTTATATAACTAAAATACAAAAATCAATTTTAAAACATAGAAAAGAGAGGATGAATAAGATTTTTCACCTTGGTTGGCTTTGGATTGTATTTCTATGATGGAAACCAAAATTTAGAGGATGCTCTTTCTCTAGGATTCAAGTTTTGTATTAAGTTTGCCAAAATGGTGGAAATTACACATCTTATGGCTTATATATGAAAGTTGGATGGTAAGGATTTAGTTAAGCTAAATCCAGTGGTTAGGATTTAATCTTGACGAATGGCTATAATTTAAGCAAGTTAGATGGCTAGAATTTTCTCTATAATGGTGATGTTCATCATAAGGTGTTGGAGTGCCCAACATGGACATAGACTCATATATAGTAAAAAGAAGAGTTCAATTTGGTTTGGAACTTTGACTAGGTCAAATTTTGTGGCTAGTTTATTCAAACTTTGTAACTCTTTCTCTATAACATATTTTTATTGTCTTGGGCCAAATGTTTCTAGCTCACAAGTTTTGATGTTCATTAATTCTTGGGCCTAATGGGCCGGCCGCTCTTTATTGGGCTTGGGTCTTAATGTCCAAAAGTCCAATAACAAATCCATATATGCACATTTCAAACTTGGTAACTCCATATATTTTCCATTTTATTTCTTTCACTGTAGTATGCATATTTTTACATTCTACTGTCACTATATACTCTAAACATTGCTAGATAAATATTGTTCACTATATAGTAAACATGTATGTAAGTCATGTAGACTCACTTGGTCAAACTAAGTTTGACTTTCATTGTGCCATCATAACTTTAATTAAATTTGACTTCTTATGTCACTATTATCATCTCCTAGTGTCTTAGGAGATGTCAATGCCTATTCATAAGCATTTTAGATTCATATTTCAAATGAATTATTAACATAGCCCTATTAAGTCAAACTAGGTTTTAATGCAATCTAAGTGGCTACTAGCAATTATCCAATGTGTTTGCCAAATGGGCCAGTTACAAGAGCAAGGACCAAGAAGTTCAAAGATGTAATTCAAGGCTTAATGCAAGGCTTGTGGAACAATCTATCCATAATTAAAGATTACAAAGAGGAGTCAAATATCAAATTGGGTATTCAAGATTCAAATTCAAATTTGCTTAATTTGATTCAAGTGCTAAAAGACAAAACATGAGGATTCAGCTTCAAGAATGGATTTCGAATGGGTCAATCAAATTAAATTCGAAATTCACTTTGTAATTGGGCTAATTTTGTTAAATAAGCCTTTTTATATTTTAAGTATTTTAATTAGTTATTTTGGGCATTTTAGTTTTGTTTAAATAAAGCCCAAACCCAAATTTTGATTAGGAAGAATTTATGGTTTGTAACCTAGCTAAGATGATATAAATGCTTAGGTAATATAGGAATAGAACATACTTGAATAATTTGAAATTAAGTTTTGTGAGAAATTTCTCAGTTTTTGGTTCTTGCTTGAATCAATATTCTGAACTTCCAAAGTTAATTACTTTGTTTTGTTCACAACATACTAAGGTTCTTTAACACAAGTTCGTCATTGGGTTGAAGTTTTTCCTTGAAAACTTGATTTAGCTTTTTGAGGGAGTCGCTTCCAAGTGCAAAGGTATTGGGTCTCAAAATAGATTGTTTGGGATTCATATTAGGTTTGACTTCCATTTTATCATAAAAATGCTTATCATAATCGATTACATTCCTTACTCATTGACACATTATTTATTAAATTCATTTCTAATGATGTTTTTATGGTTCTTGATGCATTAGAAAGGCCTTGAATGGTATGTTATATGAGCATTCTGATGTCTTTATTATTAACTCTAATAGGGTAGGAAAACCTTGGGTATTATAGTTGGATGGCTAAGTGTGACGCCTCGCTCGAGCACCTAGTCCGATCTGCTAAAAGGAATCAAAAATGCTCATTTGGAAGAAACATCATGATTAGAACTTGCTATGAGTTCAGAAAATTGTATTTTGTAAGTTGTAAGTTATAAAAGGTGTCGCCACTTTAATTTTGTTTATTTTAGTTGGAAAAATTAAAGGAAAAACCTAATTTGATTGACTCCAAAATTATACCATTTATCCTAAGGAAAAACACTAGTCCTCGAATGACCAAAGAGGGCTTAGGGACTAGGTTTTGGTTAAAACAATACAAAAATTAGTTTGGCTTAAATACAAAATAACTTTTAGAAAGAAATTTTTATGTATGCATGAATAGATATAATATGATGCATGGAACAAATATTATTCGTGCAATGCATGGCAAAATATGAGATAATGACTATTATAAAATGTGAAAAATAAAGGAAAACTACTTAAAATTATTACAAGTTAAAATATAAAAATCAAGGGATCTTTCCCCTAGCCCTTACAGGTTTTAGAAAAAGCACATATTCCCCAAATATAATCTAAACAACTATAATAAAAAATAAAATAATTATAATAAAAAGAACTAAAATTTTGACTTTTATTTAATAAAAAAAACAATTTCAATCCTAAACTATGTGAAGAAGGTGATAGAGAGAAGAAGTTGTTAATTTTAGTGGGGTTAAATGTCTTAGAGATGGCAAGCCTGCGTATCCCTTTGAATGGGAATCAAACCCTATGCAGTTTTTCCTTTTTGCAAAGGAGGGGTTTTTAAGTCATTGCCTTTGTTATCATGTTTTGATTGATTTTAAGGGCTTAAGGGATTTGTTAATTAGGTCAAATTTTAATTAACAAAAATTTGATCTTTTCAGATTTTGATCTTAAAATTGGAATTAAAAACAAAAAGGAAAGAACTTTTACCTTTAGCTTTCAGTGGTAAGGAATGTAGGGAGTGAGCTTTATACCAGCTTTAAGTTCCACCTTTCCTTAGGGATGGTACGAAAACTCCTTTTGGAAGAAGAACTCTTGAATGGCATGAACTCTTCTTAGAGGGATTTGGATCACACCTTTACTTGACAACCACGAATTTCCTTTGAAAGAAATGACTTCAGTTGCACTTTTTATTAATTAAGAAGCTTAGAGATAAGGTTTGAGGTGATTAGGAGGCTTATGAATAGGGTTTGAGGTGATTAGGAGGTTTATGAATAAGGTTTGAGGTGATGGAAAAGGTTTTGGAGTGGGGTTTTAGAGACTAAGTGGTTTAGAAAGAGGGTTTTAATGATTGGGAGGCTTAGCAATAGGGTTTAGAAAGCTTTAGGGGGAGTATAGAAGCATGTAATTGTGTGTGGAAGTTGTTAAGAGGTATAAGGTATTTATAGGGGGAGTCTAGAGGCTTAAAAGTGTGAATTTTCAGTGTGGGAAGCAGGAAAAATGCGTTGCAGTAACTGTTCAAATTCTACAGTAACCGTAGAGCTTTTGTGACAATCGTAGAGCCTTTGTGGCAGCCAAATTGGCTATTATAGAGACACCTACGGCCATCACAGTGGTGGCTGTCTCGCAGCTACCCCGCAAGCTGCTGCACCTCATTTTTCGGCCTGTTTTCATCCATTTTTTATCCAATTTGGGCCCACTTTGATTCTATGGGTTCATGATGGAGTGCTAGTTGTCTAAAGGTGATAGATTTAGAAAATTTATTTCTCACCCTTGACCTTTGCTTGCTAATTGGCTAGTAGGACCATCATACAAGCTCTATGTAGTGCACTAATCTTAGCAACTATTAAGCTATGGTTGGATCTAAGGGTGCAAATTTGACTGTTCACACTAGGATTTTCTTTCTAATTATGATGTTCATCATATGGTTTTGGAAGTAGCAAAAATGAATGTAGACTTTGATATGGATGAAGTGAGAATTCAAGTTAGAAAAGGAATTGACTTAGCAAAAAATAATAGTTCCTAAGTCAAAATTAATGGTTAGCCTTCCAATATCAAACTTAACCTTGGTTAGAAATTTCTAACTCTGGCTAAGTGTATGTTCATTGATAAGTACATGGATGCCCATATTTTAGCCCCTTGTTTATCATGATTTATGCTTAAAATTGAGTTTCATTTGTTTGTTTTAGTGTTGTTTTCAATCCTTTTTAGAGACCTTGTGTTTTGACATGCCATGAGATGATAGTATAAAAGAATGATAGAGTTTAGTTAGAAGATGGAGCATTTTAAAGAGGCAGAAGCAAAGTAGAGCTAGGGCCATGCCCAAGCCCTTGTCAGTAGGAGTGCCTGTGCGACAAGAAGAAAGGCTACTACTGATTTTCACATAAAAGAAATATTTTCACCCTGTTCCCATGTCCAAGCCCACAAGCATGGGTGTGCTCATGGGACAAGAAAGAAAGCTTCTGCCTATTTTTGCCAAGCCAAAAGTTTTTCTAGCCATTCCTACCACTAAGGCCATAGGCATGGGGTTGGGCATAGTAGTGATTCCATTAGAGTATATAAGAAATTTTTGCATAGGAATTAGGAGATCGAAATTCTATCACTTCGAGATGACTTCTTTGAGGAAAAATCAAGGTTTTGTAGGGAAAATTGAAGGGGAAGATCGAAGTTCTTCACGTTTTAAGACAAGGATTGAAGATTCAAGTTTGGATTATCATTCATCCACTATGGACTGCTTGATTTCTCTAACTTTTATCTTTTATTCTTATTACTTTTTCATTGTCAACTAAATTTTTCCTAACTAGGTATTTAATGAATCCTAGATTACTTTGTATGGATTGAATGGATTTTTGATCAATTAAATCATTCATTGGGATTGATTTATCTTTGTGATTTATAATTGTTATTTCTGATTGTCAATTGCATGCTTTATAATTGAAATTAGTTTTCTTGCTAATTGTCTAAAGAAAGTTTAGCTAGAATTGATCACTCATGAAGGTTGAGAATTGATTGGGGTGCTAGAGATAGACTTATAAGATTCTTTGGTTTATGGTTCCTTGATTTTAATGCTGCTTCTATTTGATTATAAATTGAGAAGATTCCTTTTATAATACTTAGTAATTAGGGATTGAATCGCTCGAGGGAAGTTTCAATCTAACTTAGTGGAATGCCAAGTTGATCTGATGTTAGGTTTAGTTGTGTGTCCATTCATGAAATACATATGGGGTTTAGGAGGATTCAAATATCTAGGTAGCTTCTACCATAAATTTTTCTCTTATAATTTACTTATGTGATTTTAGTTAAGTTTTTAATTTAGTTTAGTTATTTCAATTTAAATATTACTCAAACTTTTAATTAACTAGATAATAGTCAATCTTTGAGCTAGTACTTAAACCTTGTCTCTAGTGGAATGACAACTCTATTCATCATTACATTACTTGTGCGATCTATACACTTGCAGAAAATGCATCATTCATCCACTTTGGGCCTTGTGGTCCGGCCATTCAATGGGCTTGGGCTTTTGAGTTCAAAAGCCCACTACCAAATCCTTATATGCACATTTCAAGCTTGATACTTAATGCATTTTCCATTTTGTTTCTTTCACTTTAATATACATATTTCTACATCCCAATATCATTACACACTCTAGACATTACTTGATAAATCTTGTTGATTCTATAGTACACATTTCTTAGGCCTTTCATTAGCATTGTTCATATATGTAAGTCATATAGACTCACTTGGTCAAACTAAGTTTGACTTTAATTATACCATTCTAACTTTGATTCAAATCAACTTTTCATATCACCATTGTTATCCCCTAATGATTTAGGAGATGCTAGTGCCTATTTACTAGCACTTTAGATTTACATTTCAAATAAATTATTAACACAGTCACATTAAGTCAAACTTGATTTGACATCCATTTTATCATAAAAGTGCTTATTGAAATCAATTATATTCTTTACTCATTATCACATTATTCATTTGGAATTTGCTTCTTATGATGTTCTTATGGCTTTTGATGTGCTGGGGAGTCCTTGAATGGCATAGTGCATGAACATTATGGTGCCTACATTGCTAACTTTAATAGTTTAGGGAAACCTTAGGTATTACATATTTAAAGACATTATACATACATACATACATATATATATATATATATATATATATATATATATATATATATATATATATATATATATATATATATATATATATATATATATATATATATATATAATGTATGGAAATTCTTTGTATATTTAAAGACATTAAAAACATAAAATAAAAATAACAAGGAAACATTTAGAGACATGTATCTATATATATGTATATAATTTTTATTTCAAGGGAGTTAATATTGAAGCTTATAATCACTTCTATTGGAATGGATCTTCCATTGCTATTGTGTCAATTGGTCATTTCACTTTTAAATTACATTTGGCAAATAGGGTGATAACATTCTTGAATCTTATAATCAACTTGATTGGGTACCAATGAACAAGAATTTCAATATTTTGGGTTACAATAGCATTAAGGCCAATAGAGATCATTCATTAAATTGGAGTAGGGGCGCTTTTGAGCATACCCAAAGCAGAGGCTCTTGATATGAGCATGCTCCCATATAGTTGGATAGAGGCTGTTTATGGAACACTCGAAGCATAAAGCTCCCTTAAATTTGTGGTAGAGATGCTTTGGCATACCTGAGGCAAAAGTTCTTTATAGAACATACCCCCATATCACTGTATATAATTTGATTCCTGTCTGTACACAATTTGATGTCTTACCCACATCAGACAAGGATCTCTGTGTTAAGGTTAATTCTTCATAAAATGGAAAATTAGAATTTCAATAATTTCCAAAGTTCAAATGGCTCACTTGAGTTCAAAGTTCACATATATTTTCTAAAAGGTTTTTTAGGTGTTGGTAGAAAAGGGTTACTCTAAGTAACACCTAAAACATATATAAGATCATTTTAGTATTTAGGATTCATCAATTTAACAACAATGATATTACTAATAATTATGCAAGTAATTCTTCCTTAGGAGGGATATTAACTATTAAGTTAATCTTACACATAGTTTCCCATATTTTTAACTCATTTAATTAACCGTAAGGACTTTTATATAGTTACTATTTTAATATAAATCCATATATATAAGTAGGATACTTATACATAACTTTGACTATTTTTGGTAACTTTTCAATTATTTTCATGAAGTATTGGAATTTTTCTTAATTGATACTTTAGTATTATATATGTATGTATATTTTTAACATTTTATGACAAGACCTTTGGCATCATATTTATTGGAATATCAATTAAATTTATAATCTTAGCAAATCAATAAAAATCAATTATAATATATTAACTATAACGACCCACATCTACCCTAGGAGTTTCGTAACTAAATTTTTTGAATTTAGTACTATTATGACAAAATATGTGCTTTTATGAAAATTCATGTGTGGTGTGATTGATGAGTATGTGACATGTTAGATTAGTTCTAATATGCATGATATGGATTATTATGGTGTAATAAGTGATTTTTATGAAGTGCATGAGAATAAAATAATTTATTGCGCATAAAATGAATTTTCGTGAAAAAAGCGATTTTTAAGTATAAAATAATTTTTATGAGTATTTTAAAATATTTTTAAATAAATATTTTGGGGAAAATTTTAATGAAAATAATAAGAAAAATATTTTATTTTAAATTAGCTATAATCAACCCATAAATTAAATAAAAAGCCCAATTTTCCAAAAGCCCACTATACCAAAACACTCCTTACCTAGCTTATTAAAGGTAAACTTAGAAAGTGGCCAAAACCCTAAATATTTAAACCACAAATTTGGCTAGCCCTAGTAGTGGCAACCACCATTCTGTTTTCTATCATAATTCCAATAGAAAATTCTCTCAAAAATAATCTGTCAACCAAAATTCACAAAGTACATTCAAACCTTGTGATTTCGAGACCCTTTTTATAAGTTTTTCTCTCCTTTCAAATTACTATTTGTTTTCTATGAAACTAATCATGAAAAAATTATTTTGGACTATTTATTTACTAATTTTTTTGATTAAATTTGGCCTAGGTGAATTTTTGAGAGAGAAATCGATTTTTCTATCGAAAACACAACCCTCTCTATGTGAATCCTCCAAAGGTAAACTCTAAAACTCAAATTTTGAAATTTCATGTATAAAAACAAAGGGGGCTATCAATTCTTACATTATTGTGTTTCAAATTGATTTTTGTTGTGTTTAGATAAAAGATAATGATTTAAATCATATTTCTATATATTACTGTAATGACTGGAAAGTACTGAAAATAAGAAAGATTCATATTAATGTAGAGTTCAAAAATTTCATGCATATAATAATCCATGGCTACCAATTTATATATATATATATGGGTTTTAAACTGATTTTTGTTATGTTTGGATGAAAAATGATGATTTAAATCATGTGTTTACATATTACTATAATGATAAAAAAAAAAGGTACAAAAAGTAAGAAAATTCATGATTTTCACTCTAAGACCTGAGGTTGGAAAATTTTCATGCATATATAATTACATAGGTGCTGATTTATATATAAAATATTCTAAAATGATTGTTTCCATGTTTACAAGAAAAATATTGATTTAGATCATGTATTTGCATATTACTGTAATGAATGGAAAGTGCAAAAAGTAAGAAAGTTCATGATCATCCTTGATTGTATAATTCAGCCTACATTGGGAATCCAATCCTAATATCTATAATTTTTATGTAGTATATTTTAATAATTAGTGACATGTATACATGAATGATAAATGATTGGATTGCATGTTGATTGAAGGAATAACTATAGCCAAGTCTAAAGACAATAGGGTATACCTAGGGTTTCCTAACCCTATTTCTATAATGTGATTAGTATGTGTATATGATTAAGTGATATAGGAAATAAGTTTTGTGATGGGTTAATAATGAGTTGATGATCTTAAATGGATGATGAGATTGATAGTATGAATTGGTCATAAGAGATAAGCATGATACTTGAAAGGTTACTTGTTAAGTTAATATATATGGAAAGTGTTAAGTATACTAAGTTGAATGTTAAATTAAATTGATATGAAGATCATGATATATTGTGTTTAACTTTAGAAAAGTCATAATATAGGTTACAATGTGATTTCATGTGGGCCTATAAAGGCAAAGTATGCAAGACTTTGAAATTCAATATGTTTGTGCAAGTGATTAGTGCACTTCTAAGTGTAACTCTAAGTTTATATGAATGTGATATGTGCATGAGGAAATTATGGGATAGGATAGTACGATGTTAAATAAATACTAAGTATTAAATTAAATATTATGTTAGAGCCTAAGGATTAGTAAAAGTGCAAGGTGTTACAAGTACTAGGAGCAAAGGAACCGCAAGGTGAGTAAATATTATATTTATGTTACAAGTACAAGTGATTATGTTATAGGAACCTTTGAGATTTTTGAAACCCAAGTCTTTTTCTACTTTCAATTATAATTATATAATTTCTTTGTTGTGATTGGGTTGTTAAGGGACAATTGGTCCAAAGTCGTTATTATTTGTTCAATCATATGAAAGATCCTTTGTAATTGTTGCCTTATCTTACTTTCTTTCTAGAACCATACAATTATTTTATCTTTTGTTCAATAAGTTAAATTACTATCGCTATTATGTTACATGTTACTATTTTTTAAGTGCTATTGTTATAAGTGATTACTATTAGCTCTAACTATGGTACCTTTAACCTTTTATGCAGAAATCCTCATGCCGATGAGGGTATTCATCAGAACCTGTGCATATGGTCTTAAGCCGATGGATAGGGGTGGTGTATCCGTCTCAGCTAGAAGGGGCAATTCTAGCTGTAGAGCCTAATTAGTTTCATGACTCTTTATAAGTAATGGGTTGGGAGTTAGAATTTGGTATAAGGCACCTCTCTCTAGAGTGAATGAGCTAAAATAGCTATCAACTCTTCATAAGTGATAAGTGTTGTAAGTGCAATTTTTGTGAACCTTGCTAACTTGCAAACCAAAAACCAAGGGTTATAAATCATAGACTATGAGCTATGAACCCTTTCTAAGGGATATGTGTTATTATATAAGCCATATTGTTTACTCATTAAGATCATCTATCTCACCCCTTTTCTTTTGTGGTTTCCAAGTAAGTATCATGAGGAGGCAATGTGATAGCTCAAGCAATCTACTCCACTTAGGGGATTTCCTTGTCAAAGATTATTATTGTACTATGATATGAAGTGTCTCTTTTAGATGCTTCGAGAGTTCTTGTTTAGGGGAGTTTCTTTTTGGAATGTTATTCCTTTGATGATTTATTTAGAGTCCTAATATTATTTTCTTATGGATTGTATTGAAAGTATTTTTAAACTATTCTTCTACAAATTAAGGTTTCCTTTATTAATGGTCAAATTAAGTTAATGTATGAGATTTTGGTATGAGCTTAGGCAGTTTTTACATATGCATGAGTGGGTTTTACGAGTGTGGGTCACCTTATATCTCTCCATGTTTTAGGACAGTCATATCTCTAAAGTTAGGATGTGACAAAGTTGGTATTAAAGCAAAGGAATTACGAGGTTGAGCCCAAGTCTCGCTTGTATATTCTAATCCTTGAGAACTATCGCGCATGAACAGTGGTAAAGCGTGACTCTTTGCTCAGGGGCTTATGGGAACAGTGGTATAGTCTCACCTAAGAATGGGGACAGTGGTATAGTCCTGCTCATAAGTGCTTTAATAGGTACCCTATATTGCCATTCTACCAATGACAAAGTTGGTATTAGAGCTATAGTTTTTTAAGTCTAGTTTAGACTTTTCTAGTTACTTGGTTGATTAAGTGTAATCCTAGAGCATAGGAATTTTTCTTTAATGTCAATTATTGTCTATTGTTAGTATAGTTCCATGAAATCCTAATAAGCTATAGTACTCCTTGTTACTATTTTTTATGCCTTATGATTCTCTTATCAGATGACCAAAAAGAGTACCCCTACTAGAGGACCCCAACCTAGAGCACCTCATGGATCGTGCAAAAGGACCTAGCTAGAGATGTTCAAGAAGGTTGTACTTATGATCCACCTCAAGAGAGAGAAGACTCTTGATGAGGAAGACCCTATGGAGTGTATAGGTTATGACTGGGTTTACAGTAAGATTCTAGGTTATGACTAGATTTATAGTAAGATTAAGGGGTTGGAAGGAGACTACTTAGAACTGAGGAAGGAAAATCGACTTCTTAGGTTCTTAATACTTCCATTGAGATAGGACGTTGAGTAGATTAAGGCCAAAAGTGTTGAACAATTAGGAGACTATACACCTAAGGATTCCTGTTACTCAACATTTAGATCCTTATCTTTGACTGGTCATAAGCTGGATGGAGACCTTCTTCGCTATAGATGTGGTGGCATTAGTCATACTGCTCTCAATTGCCCTCCTATTGATCATTCACCCATTCGACCCTAGAAGCTACCTAATATTCACCCAGATGGGGGACAAAACTGAAACTCGCGCTAGTAGTTGGTAACTATTAGCTTAGTGGCATAAGACTTATATGATATGAATGACATATTATATGACTATTTAGCTTAGTGGTTTTGGAAAAGTCTTGGTATGAGTTAATATGTGATTTCATATGAGCTTGAGAAGGAAAAGTGTGCAAGACTTAAAAGTCAACGTGTTGTGTGCAAGTGATGAGTGCACTTCTAAGTGCAACTCTAAGTATATGTGAATGATATATGCGCATAGGGTAATTATGGGATAGGATAGCATGATGTTAAGCAAATGCTAAGTATTAAATTATAATGTTATGTTAGAGTTTGTGGATTATTAGATGTGCAAGGGCTACAGGTATTAGGAGCTAAGGAAATCACAAGGTGAGTAAACATTATGTTCATGTTACAAGTCTAAGTTATCATGGTATGTGAACCTTTGAGATTCTTGAAACCCAAGTTCCTTTCTATTTTCAATTATAACTATATGATTTCTTTGTTAAGCTTGGGTTGCCAAATGGCAACTAGTCCAAAACCATTATTGATTATTCAATGATAAGAAAGAACCTTTGTGATTATTGCCTTACCTTATATCTTTTTGAGAACCTCACTATTGTTTACCTTTCCACAATAAGCTAAACATCTATTGCTATTATGTTTCATGTTATTGCATTCTTCAATGCTATTATTACAAGTGATTGCCATTAGCTCTAGCTATGGTACCTAAAAACCCTTTTATGTAGAAATCCTTTTGCTGATGCGGAAAATGTCTTAACTTAATCGATAGGGGCAGAGTATCCACCTCAGATAGAAGGGGAAGTTTTAGCCGTGGAGCTTGATCAGCTTAATTCTTATTATTTGATAGGAGTTAGAATTTGGTTTGATGCCACCTCTCCTCTATGTCATCGAGTGAATACTGCAACAACTTTCACTTTTTATGTGATATGTGATAAGTATGATTTCTACGAACCTTGCTAAATTGCAAACCAAAAACCAACAGTTATGAATCATCAACTATGAGTTATGAACCCTTTCTATGGGATGTGTTATTGTATAGGTCATATTGTTTACTCATTGAGATCATCTATCTCACCCCTTTTCTTGTGTGGTTTCCAAGTGAGTATTATGAAGAGGCAATGTGATAGCTCAAGTAATCTACTCTGCATGGGGGATTTCCTTGTCAAAGTTTATTATTAAACTGTGATATGAAGTATCTTTTTTAGATGCTCTGAGAGTTCTTGTTTGGGGGAGTTTTTTTTGGAACATTATTCCTTTGATGATTTATTTAGAGTCTTAATATTCTTTTCTTATGGATTGTATTGAAAGTATTTTTAAACTATTCTTTCGCAAATTATGGTTACCTTTTATTAATGGTTAAATTAAGTTAATGTATGAGATTTTGGTAAGATCGTAGGCAGTTTTTATATGTGCATGAGTGGGTTTTACGAGCATAGGTCACTTTATATCTCTTTAAATTTTAGGACCATCATATCTTTAAAGTTGAGATGTGACAAAGTTGGTATCAGAGCAAAGGAATTACGAGGTTAGGCCCAAGTCTCACTCGTGTATTATGATCCCTAGGAACTGTCACACGTGAACAGTGGCGAAGCATGACTCTTTGCTTAGGGGCTTATGGGAACAGTGGTACAGTTCCACCTAGGAATAGGGACAGTGGTATAGTCTTGCTCATAAGTGCTCTAATAGGTACCCTTTGTTGCCATTCTACCAGTGACAAAGTTGGTATCAAAGCTATAGTTTTTTAAGTCTAGTTTAGACTTTTTTGGTTACTTGCTTGATTAAGTATAATTCTAGAGCATAGGAATTTTCCTTTGATATCAATTACTGTCTATTGCTAGTATAGTTTTGCCAAATCCTAATAAGCTATAGTACTCCTTGTTACTGTTCTGTGTTCTCTATGATTCTCTTATCAAATGTCCAAAAAGAGTACCCCAACTAGAGGACCCCAACCTAAAGCACCTCCCATTTCATGCAATAAGACTTAGCCAAAGATGTTTGAGAAGGCCATACTTGTGATCCACCTCAAGTGAGAGAAGACTCCTGATAAGGAAGACCCCATGGAGTATCTAGGTTATGACTAGGTTTATAGTAACACTCAGGGGTTGGAAGGAGACTACTCAGAACTGATGAAGGAAAATCGATGTCTTAGGTCCCTAATACATGTATTGAGATTGGATGTGGAGCAGATTAAGGCCTGATGTGTTGAACAGATGGGAGACTATACACCTAAAGATTCCTGCTACTCGCCATCTAGATCCTTCTCTTTGACTGGTCACAAGCAGGATGGAGACCTTTTTTGTAATCGATGTGATGGCATTGGTCATATTGCTCTCGACTGCCTTTCTATTGATCATTTACCTATTCGACCCGAGAAGCTACCCAATGTTCACCCTGATGAGGGATACAATCAAGATTTAGTAACTATTAGCTTAGTGGCATAAGACTTATATGATATGAATGATATATTATATGACTATTTAGCTTAGTGGTTTTACAAAAGTCTTGTTATGAGTTAATACATGATTTCATATGAGCTTAAGAAGGCAAAGTGTGCAAGACTTAAAAGTTAACAAGTTATGTGCAAGTGATGAGTACACTTCTAAATGCAACTCCAAGTATATGTGAATGATATATATGCATGGAGTAGTTATGGGATAGGATAGCATGATGTTAAGCAAATGCTAAGTATTGAATTATAATGTTATGTTTGAGCTTGAGGATTATTAAAAGTACAAGGGCTACAGGCATTAGTAGCTAAGGAACCATAAGGTGAGTAAACATTATGCTCATGTTACAAGTATAAGTTATCATAATATGTGAACCTTTGAGATTCTTGAAACCCAAGTTCCTTTCTATTTTCAATTATAATTATATGATTTCTTTGTAAGCTTAGGTTACCAAAGGACAATTGATCCAAAATCATTATTAATTATTCAATGATAAGAAAGAATCTTTGTGATTGTTGCCTTATCTTACATTCTTTTTGTAACCACACTATTGTTTATCCTTTGCTCAATAAGCTAAACATCTATTGCTATTATGTTACATGTGATTGCATTATTCAATGCTATTGTTATAAGTGATTGCCATTAGCTTTAGCTATGGTACCTATAAACCCTTTTATGGAGAAATCCTCATGCCGATGAGGGAAATCATTAGAACCTGTGCATATAGTCTTAACCTGATGGATAGGGGTAGAGTATCCACTTTAGGTAGGAGGGATGGTTCTAACTATGGGGTCTGATCAGCTTCATGCTTATTATATGATAAGAGTTGGAATTTGGTTTGATACCACCTCTCTTCATGTGCTCGAGTGAATATGGTAACAACCTTTACTCTCTATTACAAACCAAGAACCATGAGATATGAATTAGAGACTATAAGTTATGAACCCATTCTATGGGATATGTGTTATTGTATAAGCCATATTGTTTTCTCATTGAGATCATCTATCTCACCCTTTTTCTTGTGTGGTTTCCAGGTGAGCGTTATGAGGAGAAAAGGCATAGCTAAAACAATCTACTTTGCTTGGGGGATTTCCTTATCCAAGTTTATAATCATACTGTGATATGAAAAGTCTCTTTTAGATGCTCCAAGAGTTCTTGTTGGAGGGAGTTTCTTTTTGGAACGTTATTCCTTTGAAGATTTATTTGGAGTCTTAATATTCTTTTCTTATAGATTGTATTGAAAGTATTTTTAAACTATTCTTTCACAAATTAAGGTTTCCTTTTGTTAATGGTCAAATTAAGTTAATGTATGAGATTTTGGTATGATCCTAGGCAGTGTTTATGTATGCATGAGTGGGTTCTATGGGTGTGGGTGACCTTATGTCTCCCCATGCTCTAGGATAGTCATATCTCCAAAGTTGGATTGTGACAAATGGAATTATAGAAAATTTTGAATAATTAAAATTTCATGAAATTGATAAAGAATTCATGAGAATAATAAAGGTGTATGGGAAAAAACTACAATGTTAAAATAGAAGTCAAACCTAGTTTGATCGAGTGGGCCTATATGACTTACATATCTAAACAATGCTATTGAAGGGCTAGTAAATGTGCATTATAATATGTATAGAATTTATCTAGCAATGTCTAGAATGTGTAGTGATACTAGAAGGAAGAATATATAATAAAATGGAGCATTTATTAAGTCACTAAGTTTCAAATGTGCACATATGGGCTTATTAATGGGCTTTTGAACTCTAAAGCCCCAGCTCATAAATGGCCCACCCATGAAGGACCATTAAGGAGTAAAAATTAAAATTTGCTAATATTAAAAATAGTTACCTAAGGTTAACTATGTTTTTTCCTAAATTTTAGGGTTTATGGACCAATTTAGGGATTTTGAGAATTTAAATTGAATTCTTGGAATTGAAGGGGTAATTAAACTTAAAGATGGCGTGAGATGATTTTTACAATGTTAATTTCAAAATCCAATTCATAGAAATAATTTTTCCAAATTGAATTAATTAGGTTCATTTATGGAATTGCAAAGTGAAAGTGGAATTAGTTCCATTGAATATTGGAAATTATTTAAATTGATTCTAATTGAGTAATATGAAATTGAAATGTGAAATTGGAAGAAAAGGGATTATTTTTCCTTAGGTGAAGATAGTTGGCTACATGGAAAACAACTAAGAAAAGTATTAAAATTAGTAACAAGAATTGTATAGTGTGTCTTGACCTTAAAAGTGATAAGTTAATACTATAATGGATAAGATAAAAGTGCTAACAAAGTTAAACAAAATTTAAACTAATGATATAGTAAGGTAATGATTAATGTGTAATTGAAATATAAAATGTGTACAACTTAAAGATAAGAATAAGGACATTGTCCAAGAGAAAATAGCACTATTAGCATCAAGGTTAAACGAAAATAGCAACACAAGAGTCTAAGGTGAGTACTTAATAATATAATATGCTATATGCCATGTTCTATGAACCATTGTTGATTAAACCCTCCTTATTTGAAAATCCCAATTTTCTTGTTGAACATGAATTGCTTATTAAATTTTGTGTTAGGATATGATATTTGTTCATGACATTTGGCCATTATGAGCCTATCCATATTGATTTTATAATGTGACATTTGAGGAGAATTATTCTTGTATTAGCATATCTTGCATTGAATTCCCTATTATGAATTTTATAT
Source organism: Reutealis trisperma (assembly GCA_947687605.1). Classification (NCBI taxonomy): domain Eukaryota; kingdom Viridiplantae; phylum Streptophyta; class Magnoliopsida; order Malpighiales; family Euphorbiaceae; genus Reutealis; species Reutealis trisperma. The sequence continues at coordinate 1,282,171 of CANTUT010000024.1, forward strand.
GAACCTTCCATTGATGCTTATTGATAGGCAAAAAAAACCTATCTGATATAGGGTAATACATTAGACCTTTTGCACTTGGTACAGGCTCGTTGGTAGGGCAAGAGTATCCAACCTCTGTTAGGGAGAAATGCCTATCCATAAGACTTGATTAGACTTCTGTAATATGATGCATATGAGTGAGCAAGGCTTAGGTCACCATTGTTTAATTTATATGTGTGGGAAGCATATCATTTCCAAGAAATTAATATTTCTGCTAAAGATATTGATTCTATCCTAAATGAGAAATTGATTCATAATGATAATTTTGATTAACGTCACTCCACTATCACAATGAGTCTACCTTGATAATGATCTATATACTTACCATGTAGTGTATTATTATGTACTGATTGAGTTTTGTCTCATTTCTTAGTTGCTTAAATTTTTCAGGATAGGTTGATAAGTCAGCAAGGTCAATTCCAAGTCTTGTTCTTCTACTTGAAAGTTGCTTTGCTAATTTTGATTGTATGAAGTTAAGTCATATAACTACAAAGAATGTTGTTTAGAGCTCCATGGTTATCAAAGTTTTGGAACTAATATGTTAATGGATTTATATATACTATAAACCGTGCTATAAATTATATATATGTTAGTGTAATAAGCAACGAACATATGTAAAATGAGATGAATATTATAATGATATTAATAAGCATTTGGTTATATGTAAAATGACAAAATAGTAGTTGGTAATAAGAGAAGGCAATAGGTTCTGATCTTCGGATAAGATTCAACATGGTAAATAATAAAGAATTATAATTTAAATAGGGTTCTATGGATTTAGGTGACTTTATATCTCCTTATACCTTAAGATTGTCATGGCTTAATAAGTGCATAGTGACATAGTTAGATTCATAGACTCCTTTTATGTCATAACTTTTGCTCCATTAATTCTTTTAATCATATACTTCATTATATCTGGTGTTTCCTCATATATTCTTTAAGCATTCACAATTTTACCTTTTCGCATCACACTTACTTTACTCGACCACATTCAAATTATTTTTCAAACTAACATATAATTCTCCAATTTTATATCTATCTTATTTTATAGGTGTTCTTCCCATTATGAACTTGTTCTCGATGTAAGGTATTTTGTCCAAATCAATCCTTTCTTTTTTTTACACCAATTCATTATTAGCTTACACTAATCCTTTTTAAGTCAAATCTTTATTAACTCCTTACTTTCTTTTTGAAAACTGTTCCTTAATTATATACCTTCGTGTGATTGATAATTCCACACACCTATCTTTTGAAATGATCCAAAACCAAATCACGTTCTAGTTTTGTCCTTCATTGACCTCTCAGTTTTGTCTCGTTAATATGTTCTATAACTTCCCAAGAGATCACTCGTCCTTAGATTTTCCTAAGTCTAGCATGTTTAACTTTAAGGTTTCTCAAAACTTCTTGGTTACAAATATGTAATTGCCTTTCTAAAAGGTCATATCTACGTGTATGCAATTGATCACTTCCCTCTTTAGGGATAGCGATCCTCTTTAGATCAAACTAGGTCAATATTATTTTTTTAATTATACTTGATATTTACATAAGTAACAAAGAAATCCTTGCATTTCTTATTATTCTAATCTACAAGGAAGCATCTAAGCTACAAATTTCTTAATATCGTTCTTTTAATTCTACCATATGCTCTTATATATAAAGTGTAATTGATTTATTTCATTGTCATATAGATCTTTAATAAACATCATTTCTCTTCTTATGGATCAATCACAAATATCATTAAACAATTCCATATAATTCACATATCAAACCATTGTCACATGTAGGCATCTCATATAGCAAAACATTGTACATATCAATCATTGATCTAAATTAGAATAAAACTTGGACAACTTCTCTCTCTAATCTTAGCAAATCAATTTAGAGTTATTTGGCATGTTTTCTAGATGTTTATTCCACAAATGTATTTTACTAAGAAATTATAAATTCAAAAGATTCAAAAGTTCCTTAAGTCATGAAAAGCAATCTTGAATTCCAAGTGCTGTATAAGATTCACGACTATGACTTATTTTGCAATCGCGACCAAGACAAATTTAAAGGACAAAATATCGAATTGAACCTCAAGACATTATGTTTTTGGCAACCCTAGTCATGATCGTGACTTAGCATGTGATAAGGAATAGCGACCGTGATAAAGGAGTGTCGACCGCAACTCAAACCAAGCAAATTCTAGATCTAATGAATAGTGAACATCATCTTCCCCTGCAAGTCAACTTTGGAAGTCCATAACTTTTAATGATGGATGAGTTATAGGGCCTATAAAATATCAAATCCAAGCTTGTTCAAAGACCTATATTCATATCTAGTTTTACTTGACATTGCCTAACTTTGAGTCCAAATTCAACCGTTTAAAGCGAGTTCAGAGGCTTTAAAGTTTTTGTTCGATTGTTTTATGCACTTTTGGGCTATCTTATTGGATTTTAATTCCTAAAGCCCCTCTCACTATTATTATACAACTTGCCTTAAGATATCTCATATCCTAAACATTGCATATACTTTAGCATACGTAAGAGTAGACATATCCATATCACTATTCATATTACATCAACTTTTCATGAAATTACATTTAAGTTTTCTGTTAATAGCATTTAGCTAACAACTGTCATGCACATACATCATAGGTGCAAGGAATTTAGCATACCTTCATCATCATTCACATTATATAAATATTTTATAAATATCAATTGCACTAAACCATATCAATAATTGGCAATTAATTATAATGGGAAATTTATTCCTAATAAAACATATATACATATTCATTTATACACTTTTACACATATTCAGTGATTTTCTTGCATACACATTTTATCCTTACCATCCTAATTCTATAGCACATAGCTTAGTCATATATGTCATTCATATCACATTATTATTTCTTTTTTCATAGTCATTATGCATATATCATACATCAAACTAGAAGAGTTAAACTTTTATGAGTAACGCGAATCTAGACTTACTGATAGATTTTAAATGACAAGAAGGAATTTATAACAACCCACACTCACCCTAGGAATTTTCGTGATAAATTGCTTCATTTAGAACTACTAAGGTTAATTGTGTGCTTTTGTGAAAATTAGTGATCTAAGTGATTGATGAGTATGTGACATATTAAATTAATTTTAATATGCATAATATGAGTTACTATTGTGAAATAAATGATTTACATGAAGTGCATTTGCATAAAATAATTTATTTTAAATAAAATGAATTTTCATGCATAAGGCAATTTTTAAGCATAAAATAATTTTATGAGTATTTTTAAAATATTTTAAAATAAACATTTTTGGGGAAATATTACAGAAATAATAAGAAAAATACTCTCTTTATTTTTAATTTTACTCAGCCTGAAATTTAAATAAAAAGCCCAAATACCTAAAAGCCCACTACACTAAAATCCTCCTAACCTAGTTCATTAAGGGTATTAGTGGAAATTTCACCCAAACCCTAATATATATTCTAAAATTCGGCCAGACCAAAGTTCCAGCAGCCATCACTTTATTCTTTCTATATCTTGGTAGAAAAATCCTCTCAAAATATTCCTGTCTACCAAAATTAAGAAAACACTTTTCTGTTTTGCGATTATTGACCGTAATCGTAAGTTTTTCTTCTCTTTTGATTTCTAAACTGATTTCTATAAAATAAATTATGGGAAAATTATTTTGAACTAGTTGATTACTAATTTTTACATATTTAATTCTGTTTGGATGAGTTTTTGGGAGAGAAAATCTATTTTCTACCGAAAACACAATTCTTTCCACGAGATTTCTCCAAAGGGGAATTCTATAACTTAAAATCACAATTTTCATGCATAAACATCACTAGGGGGCAATTTGTGCATCATTGTTTTCTAAACTAATTTTTGATTTGTTTTGATAGAAAATATTGGATTAAATAATATTTCTGCATATTTCTGTGATGACCAGAGAGTTTCGAAAAAATAAAGGAGTTCAAGGTTTTTGTGTTAGAACTTATAAGTTGGAAAATTCTCTTACTAAATTGATATGTGGCTGTTGACTTGTGTGAGGAAGTACTCTAATATGATATTTTTTTTGTTTAGATGAAAATAATGATTTGAATCATGTGTCTGTTTATTGCTGTAATGAACGAAAAGCGCGGAAAGCGCGAAAACTCATGATTTTTCACCTAAGCCTTTAAACTTGGATAGTTTTTATATAAATACTATCTATGGCTGCTAAATAATGTATGGATGTGTTCTAAACTGATATTTTCTATGATTGAATGATAAATAATAGTTTAAACAACTTGTTTACATATTTCTAAAATGACCGAAAAATACCAAAAACAAGAAAACTCATGGTTTTGTGCTCTATAATTCAAAAGTTGAATTTTTATGTATAAAAAACACCAAGTGTGGCCAATTCATATGGATTAAAATTCTAAAATGATTTTTGTTGTACTTACATGAAAAATCTTGGTTCAAACCATGTCTTTACATATTTCTGAAATAGACAAAAAATGCAAAAAGAGAAAGAATTTAGTTTTTACTTTGGTGATGCATTCGACCTATATAAATATTTTTGTTCCAATATTTATAGTTTTTATGTGATGTGTTTTGATGATTATTGACATGTATGTATCTATAATAAATGATGAAATTACATGTTAGTTGAATGTATGATCCTAGATAAGCTTAGATGCATTTTGGTATACTTAAGGTATTTTAACCTTATATTGTATTTAGCATGCAAATGTGGTTCAGAAATATGAACACATGTTATGAGTTGATGAAGTGATAGTTGAATAAAAAGGATTATAAGAGTTAAGCATGACACTTGAAAGGTTAATTGTTAAGTTGACATATATGGAAGTGTAAAGTGAATTAAGATAATTGTTAAAGTGAATTGATATTGAGGTAATAATATTGTGATGTCCTTAGAAAGGTATTGATGTGATTGTAATGTGTTGTCATGAGAGCCTATAAGGCCTAAGTATGCAGGACTTTTAAAGTCAACGTGTTATGTGCAAGTGATGAGTACACTTATATGTGAACTCTAAGTGTATATATATGCTATATGTGCATGGGTAGTTATGGGATAGGAGCATCATGAGTTAATAAATACTAAGTATTAAATCAAATATTACGTTAGAGTTTGAGGAGCTTTAAAAGTGCAAAGAGACTACGTATACTAGGAGCAAAGGAACCCCAAAGTGAGTAAACATCGTATTCATTCTACAAGTACAAGTAGCATTTTGTTATTTTACAAATATGTGATATCATGGTATGTGAGCCTTTGACATTTTTAAAACCCAAGTTCTTTCCATTCTAGATATTATTATAAGATTTCTTTGTCAAGCTTGGGTTGCTAAAGGGTATTTGGTCCAAAACTAGTTTGTTTATCCAATGAGAACTTCTTGTGATTAACACCTCAACTTATATTCCTTCTGGAGCTACACTATCATTGTATCTTTTGTTCGAAAGCTAAACCACTATTGTTATTAGAATACATGTTAATATTGCCTTATGTGATATTGTTAATTGTGATTACCATTAGCTCTAGCTATGGTACCTTTTACCCTTTATGCAGAATCCTCGTGCCAATGCGGGTAATCATCAGAACTTGTGCACATGCTCTTAACCCAATGGATAGGGGTTATGTATCCACCTCAGCTAGAAGGGGTGGTTCTAGCCATGGAGCCTGATAAGCTTCATGCTTTTTATAAGTGATAGGAGTTGGAATTTGGTATAAGGCCACCTCTCCTTTATAAGTTTGAGTTATAGAGCAATAGCCTTCACTCTTTATAAGTTATAAGTGTGATTTCTGCAAACTTGCCAAATTGAACCCTTACTAAATTGTAACCTGATTCATGAATTATAAATCATGAACTATGTGTATAAGTTATGTGTTTCCTTTTCAAAAGAATATGTGATATGCATGTGCCTTATTGTTTACTCATTGAGATCATCTATCTCACCCCCTTTTTCCTTGTGTGGTTCTAGGGAGCAAATGTGAGGAGGCAAGGTGATGGCTCAAACATTCTATTTTGCTTGGGGAATTCCTTGTCCAAGTTATCAATAATACTAATTTATGGAGTCTTGTCAGAAGATGCTCTGGGAATGTTGATTGATACTTATTGATATATATTATTTTCCTCATGGATTTTATATGTAATGATTTATTTTAGACTTCCTCAATTTAAGGTATTTATCTAAATGTTTTAAATGAGTTATTGTAAGAGGTTTGGTAAGATCCTAGGCATGATTTATTTATGAGTAAGTGGGTTCTACAGGCGTGGGTGACCTTATGTCTCCCCATGTTCTATGACCGTCATATCTCTAAGGTTGGGATGTGACAGAATTCCTATGTGTCACATACTGATTTCAGAGATATGATGGTCCTAGAACTTGGGAAGACATAAGGTCACCTATGCCCATGATACCCACTCATATGCATATAAACACTACCTAGGATCATATCAATACCTCATACATTAACTTGATAACTAGTAATAAAAGAAATCTTTAACTGGTAGAAGAATAATTTAATAAACTTTCAATACAATCCATAAGAAAAGATTAATTAAGACTCCAAATTGATCATCAAACAAATAATGTAGCAAAATAAACTCCCAAACAAGAACTCCCAAGGCATCTAAAAGTGACTCTTCATATCACAGTACGATAATAAACTTAGACAAGGAAATCTCCTATGTGGAGTAGATTACTTAAGCTATCACCTTGCCTCCTCATAATGCTCACCTAGAAACCATACAAGGAAAGGTGTGAGATAGATGATCTCAATGAGTAATTAATACAACTTATATAATAATATATATCCCTTTAGAAGTGTTCATAGTTCATAAATCATGGTTTGCAATTTAGCAAGGTTTATAGATATCAAACCTATAACTTGTATCATATAGAGTGAAGGTTACTGCCTTATTCACTCGTGGCATAAATATAGAGTGATGGCTGCTACCTTGTTCACTTGTAACATAAATATAGAGTGAAGGCTGCTGTCTTGTTCACTCATAGCATAAATATAAAGTGAAGGTTGCTGCCTTGTTCACTCGCAACATAAATATGGAGTGAAGGCTATTGCCTTATTCACTTATAACACAAGGGAGAGGTAACAGTAGCATTGTAGACTAAAATCACATTCAAAATAGTAGCAATAAAAGTTTAGCTTATTGATGTGATGTAAAATGGTATGGATTTAGTCTTATTTCAGGTGCATTTTAGTTGCTTTTTAGGTATATGTTTAGTATATTATAATGCATTTTTGTGTTTTATTCCCTTAATATTTATTTTACTAATATTTTTTCAAGATTTCTCCTTAACCTAATGGTTTTGAGAGTATTTTATAAGTTTTAGTAGGTTATAGGAGGTATTGGAGGTTCCTAGAAGAGTCAAATATAAAAAGACATCAAATTTTGGAATTCACTAGTGCCAAGTCATCACCAAGTGTGCTGACTTGGCACCAATGGCTGTTGTACTGAGTTGTTGAGTGGAGGATGAGTTGGTGCCGAGTCGGCACACACCAAAAAACAGGATTCTTCATAAACAGTCTACAATGTTTTGGTCATAACTTCCTCTACACAACTCAGATTGAAATGATTCAAGAGGCTATGGAAAGCTAATAAAAAGGCCTACAAATGAAGACCTTGAAGTCTAATTTTGCCATTTGAATTGTCTAAAATGCCCTTGAAGTTTTTGAAGTAGTTATTAGGTGACTTTTCACAAAGTGTTGCATTTCTGCACAAATAGTCTGCAATGTTTCAGTCATAATTTCCTCTACACAACTCGGATTGAAATGATTCAAGAGGCTATGGAAAGCTAATAAAATGTCCTATAATTTTTATAAGACCTCAAAGTCTAATTTTTCCATCTGGACTATCCAAAATGCCCTTGAAGTTTCTGAAGTAGTTATTAGGTGACTTTTCACAAAGTGTTGCATTTCTTTATGAAATGTTATGACTTTTAACTATTCAAAGCCTTTAAATAGTTGAAGTTTCTTCTATAAAGGAGATCTAGAAAATCATAATACAAGTAAAGAGTATTGTATTAAGAAGAAAAAGAGAGATCTTACAAATTTTAGTACTTTCAAGTACAACACTTTGGGAAACTATTCTTGTATCAAGGCTTCAAATCTTGAAAAGGGCTAGTAAAAGATTTCTATGACTTTTTCTTTACTTAATCTATTTTATTTCTTGATGATTGAATGTTTAACTTTCCTTTTATAAAATATCTAACAATGCGTCAATGCTAAAGTACTTGTGGTTAGAATTACAATGCAAATTTAGTCTATGAACTTCATTTTGATATTTTGTTAATGAATGATTGATTTGGCTTCAATTAAGTTCTTAATAGTTATTATATATGCTTGATCACCATATGTAATATGTTAGTTAAGAATTTGCAATGAGAATTGGAATTCTTAATGGAAAAGTAATTGATGTCACTTAAGTTAAAAGATTAATTAGAATCTACTTCTAAAGGGATAAAAAGAATTAACATTGAACTTCATGGTTTTTGTTTACATTTACATTGACATGAGAGTGTGTGTAAGTCTATTCAAAAATACCTTTAATTGACTTAGAGATAAGCTTTTAAAGATTTTAGGTTAATTCTCTAATCAACTCATTCATAATCTTATTTTATATACATGTTAGAAGTTCATTGATTTCAATTTAATTTGTAATTCTAACCTGTTCTCTTTCTAGAAATTGTTTAATAACTTTGAATTATTTAGAATTTAGTGATTTGTAATTAAATTAGTAGTTAATTAGTTACTCAAACTCCAATTATTCTTTGCCTATTCATCTTATTATTTGTTTGGTTAATAATAAATTCATCATTTTTCTCAGTGTTTGACCCCTTGCTCATCCTATATTTAGTCATAAGGGCTAGGGTATAATAATTTGCCCACATCACTTATTGGACAAAGAATAAATAATAATGTGGTTCTAGAAAGAATGTAAGGTACGGCAACATTCACAAAGGTTCTTCCTTATCATTGAATAAATAATAATTGTTTCGTACCAATTATCTTTTGGTAACCCAAGCTTAACAAAGAATTCATATAATTATAATTTATGATAGAAAAGGAACTAGGGTTTCAGGTATCTCAAAGGTTCACATATCATGACAACTTATACTTGTTACATGAACATAATGTTTACTCACCTTGTGGTTCCTTAGCTCCTAATGCATGTAGCCCTTACACCTCTAATAATCATCAAGCTCTAACATAACATTATAATTCAATACTTAGCATTTGCTTAACATTATGCTATCCTATCCTACAACTACCCCATGCACATATATCATTCACATATGCTTGGAGTTATACTTAGAAGTGCACTCATGACTTGCACATAACATGTTAACTTTTACGTCTTGCACACTTTGCCTTCTTAGGCTCATATGAAATCACATAATAACTCATACCAAGACTTTTCTAAAGCCAAACATAATAAATCATGATCTCAACATCAATTCAATTTAACTTCCAAGTTGGTACACTTAATACTTTCCATATATATCAACTTAACAAGTAAACCTTAAAAGAGTCTTACTTGTCTCCTTTGACCAAATCATACAATCAATCTCCTAGCCAATTTAAGATCATTAATTTTCAATTAACAACTCATAAAGTCTAATTCACATGTCACTTACATGTACACATATTAATCAAACATGGCTATTAGGGTTTTGGAAACCCTAGGTAGGCCGAAACACCTTAAGTGTTTCCTAAAGCTATTCCTTCAACCAACATGTAATTAAATAATGTGTCATTCATATATACATATTAACAATCATTAAAATGTATCATACAAAAATTATAGGCCTTGGGATCAAAATCCCAAGGTAGGTGGAACAATATATTATGGAAAAATCATGGATTCTCTTACTTTTCACACTTTCTGATCATTACAATAATATGCAAACGTGTGATTTAAACCAATATTTTTCATGTAAATATAAAAAAAAAAATTAGTTTAGAAATTAAAGACACACAAATTGTCCCTTAGTATACATATGCATGAAATTTCCAACTTTTAGGTTTTAGGGTTCACCTTTGATGGTTTTGCAAAGAAAGAGATACATTTACAGTTGGAAATCAGTTTCTCTTCAAATATACAACCTAGGCTGAATTTAATAAGAATAAAAATAGTAAATATAAAGCCCCATATAGATTATTCATGATTAGTTTCATAAAAATCAAATAGTAGCTTAAAAGAAGAGAAAAACTTACGAAGAAGATCACGAAATCACTAAGTTTGGAGGTACCTTGTGTTTTTTGGTCAAGAGAGAATTTTAGAGAGAAAATTCTATAAAATTATGATAAATAACATAATGGAGGCTGCCTAAACACAAGGGGGCTGAATTTTAGGTTAAAATTAGGGTTTTGAGCTTAAAATTACAAGTTTGCCATTAATGAGCTAGTTTAAGAGTATTTTGGTGTGTTGGGCTTTTAAACTAATATATGGGCTGTTTATAAATAATTAAAAATAAAATATTTTGATTCTTATTTTCATTAAAATCTCCCAAAAAATATTTAATTAAAATATTTTAAAAATGTTCATAAAAATTGTTTTATGTTTAAAAATCGCTTTGTGCATGAAAATTCACTTTGTATGCGATAAATGATTTTATGCTTTGTACTTCACATAAATCACTTATTTCACATAAATCACTTTCATTATTCATATTATGATATTATTACTATTATGACATGCCACTTGCTCATAAATCGTATAGCACAAGAAATTTCCTGAAAGCACACACTTTGTCATAATAGCTTTAAAATCAAGCAATTTTGTCACGAAACTCCTAGGGTGTGTGTAGGTTGTTACACTATGCTCTATGGTTTAACCTATAACCCATAGGATTTATAAAGTCTAGAGTAGACTTAAACCTTTGCTCTGATACCAACTTTGTCACAACCCATTTGTTATGCCATAATGCTCTAGAGTATAAGGAGACATAAAGTCATCTAAACCCTGTAGAATCCCCTCTCACTTATTATTCTTTACCCTTTATCGTGTTGAACCTTATCCCAAGATTAAAACCCAATTGCCTTTTCTTATTTCCAATTACTATATTTTCATCTTACATATAACCAAATGCTTATTAATATCATTTTAATATTCATCTCATTTTATATATGCTCATTACTTATTACACTAACACAAATATAATTACAGTATAATTCATAGTATATATAAATCCCATAACACATTTGTACTAAACCTTCAGTGACCATAGACTCTAAGGCAACATTCTTCATAATCATATAATCTAACTTCAAGTATTTAAAATCAGTAGAGCAACTTCTAAGAAGAAGAACAGGGCTTGGAGTTTACCTTATTAACTCGTCAACCTTACTTGAAAAATTTAAACAACAAAGGAATGAGACAAATCTTAGTGAGTACGTAATAATGCAATATATGATGATTATATGGATCATTATCAAGGTGAGCTCATTACAACAATAGAGTGATGTTAATGAAAACTGTCATTATGAATTAATTTCTCATTTAATATAGAAACAATATCTTTAACAGAAATAATAATTTATTAGAAGCAGAATGCTTCCCACACATAAATTAAAGAGTGACCGCCTAAGCCTTGCTCACTCACATACATCACATTACACATGATTGATTAGGTCTTACGATTAGGTGTTCTCCCCTAATAAAGATTGGGTACTCTTACTCTATCTGCAGGTTTATACCAAGTGCATAAACTCTTAACTTAGGGAGCCTTATTTTTAGTTACTATGGGTGTGGCTAAAATTTAGAGTGTCTTTCTTTTAGTTTTGTACTTTTGTGATAGCTTTTGCAAAAATGGAGAAAGATGCTCATCTTGTTGCTTATATATGGAAGATGGAGGGTGTTGATTCCACCACTTTATATCAATGGCTATGATTTCATCTAAATTGAGAGCTATGATCTTGTTTCAATGGATGGCCATGATCTTCTCAAAATGTGTGCTAGAAAAGGTGTTTGAGTAGCAATTTTATATTCATCTATTCATGGTCCTTGTGGACTTGCCATTCTGATGAGATTGGGCTTTGGAGTCCAAAAACCCATTAACAAATCCATATATGCGCATTTCATACTTAGTTACTTAATAAATTTTTCATTTTTTTATTTTCACTTTGAATGTATATATTTTTACTTTCTAATTTTATTACATACTCTAAACATTGTTATATTAATTTTATTTACTTTATAATGCATATTTACTAACCCTTTAATAGCATTGTTCTAGTGCGCAAATCATGTAGGCTCACTAGGTCAAACTAATTTGACTTCTATTATACCATTGTAGCTTTAATTAAAATCAACTTCTTATGTCACTATTATTATCTCCAATGACTTAGGAGATGCTTAAGTATTATGTTCATACCTAATTGCTAGCACTTTAGATTCACATTTCAAATAAATAATTAATGTGGTCACATTAAGTCAAACTCTATTTTGACTTTTGTTTTGTGATAAAAATGCTTATCAAAGTTGATTCCATTCTTCATTCATTGTTACATTATTTATTAAACTAAATCTCCTATGGCACCATTGTTAACTTTAATGGGCTAAGGAAACCTTGGATATTACATTCTATCCCTTTTTAGAAAATTCATCCTTGAATTTTCATAACAGATACTCTTGATTCCTATGGTAATTGATAATGCTTAAGTTACATGTCTCAATCATTTTCCAATACACCTTCATTAGTTAATGATCCTAGTCTTGCTTCAAGATGTCCATTTGGTTGATGATCCCAATCTTTTATGCGGTTAGATTCTATAGGATTGCCACTCAACTTGATGTGTCATTTAAAGTGAAGAGGGATTTGTTTGGCTTGATGTAATGAGAATTTAACTTATGCATTGCTTATGAAGGTAAGGTTATTTAGCTATTTTGGCTACAGAGGTAACTTGATGATTTTGAAGGTAAGGCCTCTGATGAGGAATAAAGGCAATAATGACTTGGAGGTTATGCCCTTTATGAGATATTTCCTTTGGACTTTTAGAAATCCTTGTTGAAAATGACTGCGATACCCTTGATGGGACCCTTTTTTTTTTTTTTTTACTTTTGGAAATGATCCTCAGTAAAAATGATTTTTGCTTTCTCCCATAAATCATCATGGATTATGCTCGGTGAACTCATAAGGTGGTCCATCAAATAGAGTGTGTCTATCTTTTCAATTTCTTTATTTAGCTTGATATCGGTTGGTAGATGATATTTAGAGATAAAGGAGGAGAGGTCATTAGCTTGGTGTATGCATAAAGGTGCATGATTGTAGATGGTTGTGTAGGTGTTGGTGCATAAAAAATTCATGTTTATGCATGCATGCTTTGAGTTTCATAGACATTTTGTTTAACTTCTACACTATGGATGATTTATGATGATGGACGTAATGGATGAATGTATGGACACATGAGGGTGGATTCATGGGTTTTCTCTGTGTATGTCATGAATACGATTTGCATGTGATGCCAATTCTTAAATTTGACCTTGGAACAAAGTGGCATATAGGTTGTGAAATGACTCTTTAGTAGGATTCATAAGGCTATCCTAGGAAGATCTGACAATTCTTTGATATTCTTGAGTGATGACCATTATAGGTAATTTAGATCCTGAGTAGGAAGGTGTTTATGCTAGTTATGTGCCTTGAATCAATGATCAATTATCTGAAAAAGTGATTTTAGGAAAGTGCCCTATTTGAAGGGCATCAATTCAACTATTTTGACATGGGTTAGGGCTTACTATGATAACAACTAGGTTAGTTTGTAATGGATTTAACAGGCAAGTAGCTTATTTTAGGTTCAGAATGTAATTTATCTATTTAGGCTTTCCATGACTTTGGAGGAAGATGTAACAACCTACACTTATCCTAGAAATTTTCGTGATAATTTGCTTGATTTAGAACTATTAAGGTTAAGTGTGTGCTTTTGTGAAAATTAGTAATCTATGTGTTAATGAGCATGTGGCATATTAAATTAATTTTAGTATGCATAATATGAGTTGTTATTATGAAATACATGATTTACATGAAGTGTATTTGTATAAAATAATTTATTTTAAATAAAATGAATTTTTATGCATAAAGACAATTTTTAAGCATAAAATGATTTTATGAGTATTTTAAATAATTTTCTTAAATAAATATTTTGGGGAAAATATTACAAAAATAATAAGAAAAATATTTTTATTTTTATTAATTATAATCAGCCCAAAATTTCAATAAAAACCCTAAATACCCAAAAGCCAACTACACTAAAATCCTCCTAAGCTAGTTCATTAAGGGTATTAGTGGAAATTGCCCAAAACCCTAATACATATTGTAAAATTCAGCTAGCCTAGGTCTTCTAGTAGCCATCACTTTATTTTTCTGTATCTTGGTAGAAAAATCCTCTCAAAATATTTCTCTTAACCGAAATTAAGAAAACACCTTTCAGTTTTGCAATTTCTTGACCGTAATCGTAAGTTTTCCTTCTCTTTCAATTGCTAAACTGATTCTATGAAATAAATTATGAGAAAATTATTTTGAATAAGTCGTTTACTGATTTTTACATATTTAATTATTTTTGGGTGTGTTTTTGGGAGAGAAAATTTATTTTCTACCGAAAACACAAACTTTTTGCAAGATTTCGCCAAAGGTGAATTCTATAAATTAAAATCACAATTTTTTTGCATAAACATCACTAGAGGGGGGGTGATTTGTGCATCAATGGTTTCTAAACTGATTTTTGATTTGTTTTGATGAAAAATATTAGATTAAATCATATTTTTGCATATTTCTGTGATGACCAGGAAGTTTCAGAAAATAAAGGAATTCAAAGTTTTAATGCTAGAACTTAGAAGTTGGAAAATTTTATTATTAAATTAATATGTGGCTGCCGATTTGTGTGAGAAAGAATTCTAATATGATATTTGTTTTATTTACATGAAAAATAATGATTTAAATCATGTGTTTGTATATTGCTATAATGAACGAAAAGCACGAAAACTCATGATTTTCATTTGAGTCTTAAAGCTGGGAATTTTTTTTTTTTGTAGAAATATTATCTATGGTTGCCAAATCATGTATGGACATGTTCTGAACTAATATTTGCTATGATTGAATGAAAAATAATGGTTTAAGCCACCTGTTTACATATTTCTGAAGTGACCGTAAAATGCTGAAAATAAGAAAGCTCATGGTTTTGTATCTTGTAATCCAAAAATTGAAATTTCATGTATAAGCAATACCATATGTGGTCAATTTATATGAATTAAAATTCTAAAATGATTTTTGTTGTGTTTATATGAAAAATTTTGGTTCAAACTATGTTTTTACATATTACTGAAATAGACGGAAAATGTGAAAAAAAAATTTAGTTTTTCTTTTAAAGATGCATTCGGCCTACATTAACATTTTTATCCCAATGTCTATGAATTTTGTGTAATATATTTTGATGATTATTGACATGTATATATGCATAGTAAATGATAAAATTGCATGATAGTTGAAGGTATGACCCTAGACAAGCTTAAAGGCATTTTGGTATACTTATGATATAGTTAAGATATCTTAATCTTATATTGTGATTAGAATGTAAATGTGATTGGGAAATATGGAACTAGATATTATGATGACTTGATAAATGCATGATGATTTATGCTACTATAGTGATGGGATTAAATGGGTTAGGTTAAGGGATTTGTACTAAATTCCCTTATCATGATAGATAGAATGCCTACCAAGAAGAAGGTTCGCATAGCTGTCCAATCTATTAAGGCTAATGATGATGTCATATCAGACATTGCATCAAATACTGCCTCTACACTTATGCGGTTAAGAGAAAGATCTAACTCGAGGGCACCAATTGTGGGCTCTAGTGAGCAAGCATCTTTACAAGAAGTGCATGCCATGTGTAAGGAAATGAGAGACTTGCACAAGGAACTGGACTAGCTACGAGCTCAAAGGCGAGAAGCATTGCCAACTCAAGAAAGGAATGGAGTTATACCACCTGCGGTAGTGGCACCTACTCAGAGAGAGAGGAAGTGGTTACCTGACAAAGGGATGATCATAACATAGTTTAAGAAGCTGTAATTGCCTACCTTTTATGGTGAGGGAGGAGATGACCCGCATGAATTTTTGGATGAGATGGATAAGCTAGTCCGTCGTTTATCATGCTCAGATGCTCGAGTGATCGAGTTGGTAGGACTCCAACTCAAGAAAGAAGCTCGGTATTAGTATGAGAGAAGTATTGAAGGATGGCTTTATAGGGAAGACCCACGTCCATGGGCAGAGTTTAATCAGGAAGTAATAGATCAGTTCTTGCTAGTAGGGGAAAGGTAAGATAGAGCATTGCTGTTCAAGCAACTGAAGCAAAAGCCAAGGATGTCCGTATCAGATTATGCTAAAGAGTTTAATCATCTTAGCCGATTTGCCATCAACATCGTTCCAACTAAAGCCAGTCGCATCAATTGTTTCTTAAGAGGACTAATCACACCTTTGTTCAATTCATTGGCAACAACAAAGTTTCCAACCTTGGCCAAGTTGATAGATAAGGCTAAGGTAATAGAGAACAGGTACAAGGCAGAGAGAGCCAAACGAGCTGAACAAGACCAGAAGGGAAGGCATAGTAACAAAGGTCATGGGGGATAGTATGGAAGTGGAGGAGGCCTAAAGAAGGAATTTTCATCCTCTAGACAATAGAATAACCAATCTAAGCAAGAACTTCCCACTTGAAGCAAATATGGAAAGAAGCATCCTGGAATTTGTCGAAAGGATTCTGGTGTGTGCCTTAAGTATGGACAAATGGGATACTTTATAAAGGACTACCCTTAGATGAGGAGTCAAGGGAATAGGACCATAGCATGACCACAATCTAGACCATTCCAAGCGCAAGGACAAGGATTAAAGGATAAAAGGACAACTGTTGGGAAGGCACCGATGATAGAGAATAAGGGTAAGGGTCGAGTCTTTGCTTTAAATCAACAAGAGGCTCGCAATTCGCACACAGCCCCTATAGGTATCATCCCCGTTCAAAGTTCTAATGCAAAATGTTTGATTGATTCTGGTGCTACCCATTCTTTTGTGTCACCTTTTTCTGCTAAGTGTTTGGGTAAAGATAAGGAATTAATGAGTGAACCGTTAGTAATATCAACTCCTTTAGGGGAAGTGATAGAAGTAAGGTATGGGTATAAAGGTTGTGATGTAGACATTAATGGACAAAAAGTTTTCATAGTATTTCTAAAATTAGATGTACTAGAATTTGATGTGATATTAGGGATGGACTGGTTATACGAGCATAGAGATCATATCGACTTTAGGAAGAAACTTGTTGAATTTCGAACTAAGGATGAAAAGGAGTTTGTGTATCAAGGAGATAGGAATAAGGATCATCAGAACATGATATCGGCTTTCAGAGCGAGATGGATGCTAAGGAAAGGGTGCTAAGCATACCTAGCCCATATAATCGATATTGACAAGGAGGCTGCCATTCAAGGCGAAAGCATTCTAGTGGTGGATGAGTTCATGGATGTTTTTCCAAAAGATTTACCTGGATTACCACTTGATCATGAGATTGAGTTCAACATTGAATTGCTACTTGGTATGCAGCCTGTCTCGATACCACCATATCATATAGCACTAATGGAGCTGAAAGAGTTAAAGATGCAATTGCATGATCTACTCGATAAGGGTTTTATCCGACTAAGCAGTTCACCATAGGGTGCTCTAGTGCTATTTGTAAAGAAGAAGGATGGCTTGTTCTGAATGTGCATTGATTATCATCAGCTTAACAAAGTCATTGTGAAAAATAAGTATCCGTTGCCAAGGATTGATGATCTTTTGGACCAATAGCAAGGAGTTGGTCACTTTTCCATGATCGACTTAAGGTCTGGCTATCATCAACTAAAGATCCGTGGAGAAGACATCTGCAAGACTACCTTTCATTCTAGATATGGACATTATGAGTCCACATTTATGCCATTCGGACTGACAAATGCTCCTGCTGCTTTCATGGATTTGATGAATCGAGTGTTCAGACCATCCTTGAAAAGTTCGTGATCGTGTTCATTGATGACATCCTGATTTACTCAAAGAACAAAGAAGAACATGAAGAACATTTGAGGATCATACTTCAAATAGTGCGTGATCACCAACTCTACGCTAAGTTATCCAAATGTGAGTTTTGGATGGAGTAAGTCAACTTTATTACACATGCAGTAAGTAAGGAAGGAATTCAAGTTGAACCTAAAAAAGTTGAAGCGGTGGCAAATTGGCCAAGGCCCACAATAGTTTTGAAAGTACGAAGTTTCTTAGGCATGGCTAGATATTATCGTAGATTCATACAGGACTTTTCTAAGATAGCAACTCCATTGACCAAGTTGATTAGAAAGCAAGTTAAGTTCAATTGGGAAGAGTCCTATAAGAAGAGCTTTTAGAAGCTCAAGAAGTTTTGATATTGGCTCCAGTTTTGGCATTACCAGAAGGAGAAGAAGGGAGGGGTTCCCTATCTATTGCAATGCTTCGAAAGTAAGACTTGGGTGTATCTTGATGCAAAATGGTAAAGTCATCACCTATGCATCATGACAACTAAAGAGGCATGAAGTGAATTACCCTACTCACGATTTGGAATTAGCCACAGTAGTGTTCGCTCTAAAAATCTAGAGACATAACATGTATGGAATGAAGTGTAGGATCTACACAGATCATAAGGGTCTTCAATACATCTTGAGCCAAAGAGAGCTCAACTTGAGGCAAAGGAGATGGATTGAACTATTGAAGGATTATGATTGTCAGATTCTTTATCATCCCAGGAAGGCGAATGTATTGGCAAATGCCTTGAGTTAGAAATTGATGGGAAGCCTAGCCCATATGGATGTGCGAAAGAGGCCGATCATGAAGGAATTAAAGGAATTGTTTAATCAAAGATTGAAGCTAGAGATTGGAGGATCAAGAGTTTTATTGGCTCATTTTCAAGTAAAGTTTAAGTTAATGGAAGAAATAAAGGATTCACAAGACAGGGACTCACACATGGAGAAGTTGAAGGATGAGATGAAAGAAGGGAAGAACACTGAGTTTAAAGTGGTCAATGGAATGTTAAAGTGTAAGAATAGAGTATGTATCCCTCATGTGGATGGATTAAAGGAAAGGATATTAAAAGAGGCACATCAGACACTTTACTATGCTCATCCGGAGCTACCAAGATGTACCATGATGTGAAAGCCAACTATTGGTGGCCTAGATTGAAGAAGGATGTGGCAGTGTTTGTAGCATCTTGTTTAACATGCCAACAAGTCAAGTATGAATATTAATGACCCTTGGGATTACTATAAGAAATTTGACTACCTGAATGGAAGTGGAAGCGCATCACTATGGACTTCATAGTTGGTTTGCTTAGAACCTCCAAAGGATATGACTCTATATAGGTCATAGTAAACCGACTGATAAAATTTACTAATTTTTTAAGAGTTAGGACCGCATATTTCACAGTCTATTATGCACAGCTGCACATGGATGAGATCATGAAACTTCATGGAGTGCCAATTTCCATCATTTCTGATCGAGGTACTCAATTCACCTCAAGGTTCTGGTAGAAGTTGCAAGAAGCATTAGGAACACAACTAGATTTCAGTACAGCATTTCATCCTCAAACAGATGGACAATCTGAAAGAATAATTTAGACACCAGAAGATATGCTGAGGATATGTGTCTTAGACTTTGGCGATAGTTGGGATAAGTACTTACCCTTTATTGAATTTTCCTACAACAACAACTATCATTCATCCATTGGTATGGCACCATATGAAGCATTGTGTGGGAGAAGATGTCATTCTCTAGTTTGTTAGATTGAACCTGGATACAAGCCTATAGAGATGCCTGAATTACTTAAGGAGACTACAAAGAGAGTACCTTTGATTCAAAAGCAACTAAAAACTGCCTTCAGTCGACAAAAGAGTCATGCGGACCCTAAGCGAAAAGACATCCATTTTGCCGTAAGAGATCACGTGTTCTTGAAGGTCTCTCCAATGAAAGGTCTTATGAGATTTGGCAAGAAGGGGAAATTATCACCTTATTTTATTGGTCCTTTCAAAATCTTAGATAAGGTTGGGGAGGTATCTTATAGACTTGCCCTGCCTCCAACTATGGTGCATATGCATCCAGTATTCCACATCTCTATGTTAAGGAAGTATGTGTCAGATCCATCTCATGTTCTATCACCCCTAGACATTATGTTAGACAAGCAACTATCCTATGAGGAGTCACCAATAGCTATAGTGGATCAACAAGTGAAGAAGTTAAGAAACAAGAAGATACCCATGATTAAGATCCAGTGGTGAAATCATAGGATAGATGAGTGCACTTGCGAAGCAGAAAAAGAGATGCGGCAAAAGCATCCTCAGCTCTTCAAGACTAGTTAGGTAAGGATTTAAATTTGTGGATGAATTTCTCTTAAGTGGGGGAGAATGTAACAACCCACACCTACCTTAGAAATTTTCGTGATAATTTGCTTGATTTAGAACTATTAAGATTAAGTATATGCTTTTGTAAAAATTAGTAATCTATGTGTTGATGAGCATGTGGCATATTAAATTAATTTTAATATGCATAATATGAGTTGTTATTGTGAAATAAATGATTTGCATGAAGTGCATTTGCATAAAATAATTTATTTTAAATAAAATGAATTTTCATGCATAAAGACAATTTTTAAGCATAAAATAATTTCATAAGTATTTTAAAATAATTTTTTTAAAATAAATATTTTGGGGGAAATTTTATAGAAATAATAAGAAAAATATTTTTATTTTTATTAATTATAATCAGCCCAAAATTTAAATAAAAATCTCAAATACCTGAAAGCCCACTACACTAAAATCCTCTTAACCTAGTTCATTAAGGGTATTAGTGAAAAATTGCCCAAAAACCTAATATATATTGTAAAATTTAGCTAGCCTAGGTCTTCCAGTAGCCATCACTTTATTTTTTTGTATCTTGGGAAAAATCCTCTCAAAATATTTCTCTAAACTGAAATTAAGAAAACACCTTTCAGTTTCGCGATTTCTTGATCGTAATCGTAAGTTTTCCTTCTCTTTCAATTCCTAAACTGATTTCTATGAAATAAATTATGAGAAAATTATTTTGAATAAGTTTTTTACTGATTTTTACATATTTAATTATGTTTGGGTGAGCTTTTAGGAGAGAAAATCTATTTTCTACCGAAAACACAAATTTTTCTGCGAGATTTCTCCAAAGTTGAATTCTATAAATTAAAATCACAATTTTTATGCATAAACATCACTAGAGGGGGGCGATTTGTCCATCAATGGTTTCTACACTGATTTTTGATTTCTTTTGATGAAAAATATTGGACTAAATCATATTTTTGCATATTTCTGTGATGACCAAAAAGTTTCAAAAAACAAAGGAATTCAAGATTTTAGTGCTAAAACTTAGAACTTGGAAAATTCTATTATTAAATTAATATGTGGCTGCCAATTTGTGTGAGAAAGAATTCTAATATGATATTTGTTTTATTTACATGAAAAATAATGATTTAAATCATATGTTTGTATATTATTGTAATGAACGAAAAGCGCAAAAAGCGCGAAAACTCATGATTTTCACCTAAGTCTTAAAACTTGGAATTTTTTTTTTTTTGTATAAATATTATCTATAGCTGCCAAATCATGCATGGAAATGTTCTAAACTAATATTTACTATGATTGAATAAAAAATAATGGTTCAAACCACCTATTTACATATTTTTGAAATGACCGTAAAATGTCGAAAATAAGAAAAATCATGGTTTTGTACCTTATAATCCAAAAATTGAAGCTTTATGTATAAGCAATACCATATGTGGCCAATTTATGTGAATTAAAATTCTAAATGATTTTGTTGTGTTTAAATGAAAAATCTTGGTTCAAACCATATTTTGACATATTACTAAAATAGATGAAAAGTACGAAAAGAAAGAAAAAATTTAGTTTTCCTTTTGAAGATGCATTCGGCCTACGATAACATTTTTATCCCAATTTCTATGAATTTTGTGTAATGTATTTTCATGATTATTGACATGTACATATGTATAATAAATGATAAAATTGCATGATAGTTGAAGGTATGACCCTAGACAAGCTTAAACGCATTTGGATATACTTAATGTATACTTAAGGCATCTTAATCTTATATTGTGAATAGAATGTAAATGTGATTAGGAAATATGGAACTAGATGTTATGATGACTTGATAATGAATACATGGTTTTGATTTTATGAAGTGACAATTGAATAAAAGGATCATAAAGTTAAGCATGACACTTGAAAGGTTAATTGTTAAGTTGACATGTATGGAAGTGCAAAGTTTATTAGGATGATTGTTAAAGTGAATTGATATTGAGGTAATAATACTGCAATGACCTTAGAAAGGTATTGACATGATTGTAATGTGTTTTCATGTGAGTTTATAAGGCCTAAGTGTGCAAGACTTTTCAAGTCAACGTGTTATGTGCAAGTGATGAGTACACTTATATGTGAACTCTAAGTGTATGTGTATGCCATATGTGCATGGGGTAGTTATAGGATAGGAGCATCATGAGTAAATAAATACTAAGTATTAAACTAAATATTATGTTAGAGTTTAAGGAGCTTTAGATGTGCAAAGGAGCTATGTATACTAGGAGCAAAGGAACCCCAAGGTGAGTAAATGTTGTGTTTATGCTACAAGTGTGAGTAAACATCATAATCATTCTACAAGTGTGAGTAAACTCTATATCATTGTGATATGTTACAAATATGTGATATCTTGTTATGTGAACCTTTGCGATCTTTGAAACATAAGTTCCTTTTATCCAAAAATTTAATTAAGTGATTTTGTTATAAAGCTTAGGTTGCCAAAGGATAATTGGTCCAAAACTGTTTTGTTTATCCAATGAGAATGTCATGTAATTAACTTATATTCTTTCTAGAACTACACTATCATTATACCTTTAGTTTGAAAGCTAAACCACTATTATTACTGGGATACTTGTTATTGTTGTCTTATGTGTTATTATTATTTTTTATTACCATTAGCTCTAGCTATGGTACCTTTAGCCCTTTATATAGAATCCTCATGCTGATGTGGGTAATCATTGGAACCTGTGCACACGGTCTTAACCCGATGGATAAGGGTAGTGTATCAACCTCAGCTAGAAAGGGGTGGTTTTAGCCGTGGGGCCTGATCAGCTTCACATCTTTTATGTGATAGTAGTTGGAATTTGGTATAAGGCTACCTCTCCTTAATGTTTTTGAGTGATTGAGTAATAGCCTTCACTCACTATGTGTTATAAGTATGATTTCTGCAAACTTGCCAAATTGAACCTTGCTAAATTGAAACTTTATTCATGAATTATAAATCATGAACTATGTGTATAAGCTATTTGTTTCCTTTTAAAAGGAATATGTGATAATGTATGTGCTTTATCATTTACTTATTGAGATCATCTATCTCACCCCTTTTCCTTATGTGGTTCCAGGTTAGCAAATGTGAGGAGGCAAGGTGATGCCTCAAGCATTCTACTTCGCTTGAGGGATTCCTTGTCAATGTCATTAATAATTCCATTTTATGAAGTTTTGTCATTAGATGCTCTGGGAATATTGATTGATGCTTATTTTGAGATATATTATTTTTCCTAAGTTTCCAAATGGGATATGAATATTATTTTCCTTATGGATTTTATGTGAAATGTTTAATTATAGTCTTCCGCAATTAAAGGTATTCATTTAAATGTTTTAAATGTGTTATTGTAAGAGGTTTGGTACGATCCTAGGTATAATTTATATATGTGTAAGTGGTTTCTATAGACGTGGGTGACCTTATATCTTCCCGCATTTTAGGACCATCATATCTCTAAAGTTGGGATGTGACAGAAGAATTGGTTCTGGTAATGGGGCATCGATGGCTTACTACTGGTTTGACTTTGGGAGCTTGTGACTATGATGGGATTTATTGGTGTTAGATCCTAATTTTTAGAGACATGAAAATTGTATAACATAGGGAGATATAAAGTCAACAATGCCCATAGAACTCACTCATACTCATACAAATTATGCCTAGAATTATACCAAACCCCAGGTACTAACTTAAATGTCCAACAATATAGGGAACTTCAATATGTGGAATAATAGATTAACAAAATACTTTGAAAATATCTTATAAGGGAAATAACATTTAAAGTCTTAAAATAAATCATCAATGGTTAATATTCCAAAATAAACTCCTAAAGCGTCTATGAGTAACTCTTCATAACATAGTATATTTAAAGACTTGGACAAGAAATCCCGCAAGCGAAGTAGAATGCTTAAGTCATCACATTGCTTCCTTATATTGCTCACCTGGAACCACACAAGAGAAAGGGGAGAGATAAATGAGCTCATTGAGTAAGCAATTATAGCATAAATGATATCATATATCCCATTTTTAAAGAAAACCCATTTGGCATAATATATAGTTCATGATTTATAAATCATGGTTTCATAGTTTCAATTTAACAAGATTTTCACTTTGGCAGGTTCATAGAAATCACACTTATTACCTAATAGAAGTAAATGACTATGCTAGCTCATTCACTCAAGGGAGAGGTGGTCTCATACCAAAATTCCAACTCCTAACCCAATAACTTATAAAGTCATGAAACTAATCAAGCTCCATGACTAGAATTGCCCCTTTTAGCTGAGGTGGATATACTATCCCTATCCATTGGGTTAAGACCATATACACAGGTTTGGATGATTACCCATATCAGCATAAGGATTTATACATACAGGATTAGAGGTACCATAGCTAGAGCTAATGGTATTCACATATAACTATATCACTTGAGGCAATAATAACATATACCACAATAATAATAGCAGTTTAACTTTTTAAACAAAGGATACAATAATAGCATAGTTCCAGAAAGAAAGTAGGTAAGGTACAATTACAAAAGGTTTTTCATATCGTTGAATAAACATTATTGGTTTTGGACCAATTGTCTTTTGGCAACCCAAGTTTAATAAAGAAAACATATAATTAAATTTAAAATGAAAGTGAACTTGGGTTTCAAGAATCTCAAAGGTTCTCATTAACATAATCATGATAGCTTGTACTTGTAACAATAGCATAATATTTACTCACCTTATGGTTTCTTTGCTCCTGGTACTCATAGCCCATAAACCTCTAAAACTCCTTAAGCTCTAACATAATATTTAATTCAATATTTAGTATATATTTAATTATCATGCTATCCTATCCCATAAATATCCCATGCACATATAACATTCACATACACTTAGAGTTGCACATAGATGTGCACTCATCACTTACATATAACATATTGATTTTAAAAGTCTTGTCCATTTAGCCTTCATAAGCTCACATGAAAACACATTATAATTCATCCCAATACTTTTCTCAAGTCAAGCACAATATCATGATCTTAATATTAATTTGCTTTTACAATCATCTTAATACACTTAACACTTCCATAAATGTCAACTTATCAATAGCCTTTCATGTGTTATGCTCATCTCTTATGAATAATTCATTCAATCAATCTCTTCATCGATTCAAGATCATTAATTCATTACTAACTTGTAAAAAATCCTATTTCCATATTACCCAATCACATTCACATTTTATCACAACATAAGGTTAAGTTACCTTAAGTATACCAATTTGCCTCTAGTCTTGTATAGAGTCATTCCTTCAACCAATATGCAATTTAACCATTTATTGTTCATTCATACATGTCAATAATCATTAAAATTCATTACTTAAAAATTATAGACGTTGGGATAAAAATTCCCAAGAAGGCCGAATGCCCTATTCAAGGTAAACCTAAATTTTCTTACTTTCATACTTTCCATTCATTACAATAATATGCAAAACATGGATTAAACCAAGATTTTTCTTGTAATCACAACATAAATAATTTTAGATCTCTATACCATAGGAATCAACACATATGTAGATATATAGGCATGAAAATTTTTCAACTTTATGTTTTAGGATGAAAACCATGCTTCTATCTTGTTTCCGGTTATTACAGTAATATGTAAACACATGCTTTAAATCATTATTTTTCATCCAAACATAACAAAAATCAATTTAGGATACAAAATCATACAAATCAACAGCCCCTAGGGTTCATTCACATGAAAATTTTCAACTTTTAGGTTCTAGGATGAAAACTATGAATTTCCTTGTTTTCCAAAATATTTCAGTCATTATAGTAATATGTAGAAATATAATTTAATTAGATATTTTCCATCTAAACACATCAAAAATCCATTTGGAACACATGTATGTAAAAATCAACAGCCCCTCCTTGAGTTTATGCATGAAAATTTCAATTTTGGCTTGTAGGATTCACCTTTAGAGAAATCGCATAGAGAGATAGGTGTTTTTGGTAGAAAAATTGTTCTCTCTTCCAAAACTCACCTAGGCTAAATTTAATCAATAAAAATTAGTAAATATTTAGCTCAAAATAATTTTCCCATTATTAGTTCCATAGAAATCCCGTAGTAAATTGAAAGGAGAAAAAAACTTATGAATACGGTCAAGAAATCGCAAAGTTTAAAGGTATTTTGTGAATTTTTATAGAGAGAATAATTTTAAGAGAATTTTTCTACCAAAATAATGAAATAACATAATGGTGGCTACTGAAAGCTAGGGTTGGCCAAATTTTCTTATAAAATATTTAGGGTTTTGGGCAATTTATAAGATTACCCATAATGAGCTAGGTTATGAGTGTTTTGGTGTAGTGGGTTTTGGGTATTTGGATTTTTCATTAATTTTGAGGTTGATTATATATAATTAAAATAAAATATTTTTCTCATTTTTTTTAAAAATTTCTCCTAAAGCATTTATTTTAAAAAATTATTTTTAAAATACTCATAAATTATTTTATGCTTAAAAATCGCCTTTTTGCATGAAAATTCATTTTATGTAAAATAATTTATTTTATGCTAATACACTTCATATAAATTATTTATTTCATAATAATAACCCATATTATGCATATTAAAATTAATTTAACATGCCATATACTCATCAATCACATAACACATAAATTTCCATAAAAGCACATACTTAGTCTCTATGTCAAGCAAATTATCACAGAAATTCCTACGGTAGTTGTGGGTTGTTACAATAGGTCAATATGTATGATAGAGATTTATGGTTCACTCCAAGTAACCTAATTTTTCCTTTTTTGCTTCTGGCCTAGTTGGGTTGCCTGGGTGGTTAATCAAGTAGTGTAGGCTTTGGACTTTTTTTAGGATGACTCAAAAAAGGATAAAATTGTTTGACTACTATGAAGATAAATTATTTAGACCGACTCAGTAGATTCAAACAAATGGATTTTGACATGACTTAGAATAAAATCCAATTTGAATGACACATCATCTTTAATTTTTTTAGAGGAAACAAGTAGGGATGCGAGTGATGTGAGTCGGAGAATAGGACATGATGCCTTACAAGATAAAAGATATTTTTAGTATGATTTAGACTACACTCAGGTTGGATTACTGACATATCCCTTTGTAACAACCCATACCCTTGCTAAGAGTTTCAGGACAAACTGCTTGATTTTAGGACTATTATGACAAAGTGTGTGTTTTCATGAAATTTCATGTGCTATGAGATTTATGAGTTAGTAGCATGCTAGACTAGTTCTAATATTCATAATATGAATCATGAACATACAATAGGTGATTTATGTGAAGTGCATACGCATTAATTAATTTAATGCATATAAAGTGAATTTTTATGCATAAATTGATTTTAGGCATAAAATAATTTTTATGAGCATTTCTAGAATATTTTAAATTAAATATTTTTAGGGAAATTTTAATGAAAATAAGAAGCAAAATATTTTATTTTTAATATATTTTAATCAGCCAATAAATTATATTAAAAATTCAATTTACCAAATGCCCAAGACACCTAAGCACTCCTAACCTAGCTTATTAGTGGCAATCATGTAATTTTACACCCAAACCCTAATACCTAGCCAATATTCAGCCTCCGCTTGTAATTGGCAGCCTCCATTATGTTTCTCATTAGGTTTTATAGAATTTTTCTCTCAAAAATCCTCTTTTGGCTGAAAATCACAAGGTCCCTCCAAACTTTGTGAATTTGTAATCTTCTTTGTAAGTTTTCCTTTTTTCTTAAGTAAATTTTTGAATTTTATGAAACTAAACATGAGTGATCCATATGGGATTATATATTTTCTGATTTCTCTTTATTATATTTGGCTTAGGCTTGTCTTGGAAGGAGAAACTGATTTCTAATTATGAACGTATCTTTTTCTTCCCAAATCCATCAAAGGTGAACACTAAAATCTAAAAGTTAGAATTTTCATGCATATGTGTATTGGGGGTGTTAATTGGTTGTTTTTCTATCATAAACTAATTTTTACTTTGTGTACATGAAAAATATTGGTTTAAATCATGCATTTACATAATATTGTAATGATCGAAAAGTATGAAAAATAAGGAAAAACCATGGTTTCCCATGGTTATGATGGTTTGACCAAGGTTGGGATTTTGATCCCAAGGCCTATAATTTTTGTAAGGTTCATTTTAGAATTTTTGATATGTGTATATGAATAGTTTATGATTTAATTGCATAATGATTGAAGGAATAACTGTAGAAAACTCCTAGAGTAGTTTGGCCTATGCCTACGATTTCTAAAATCCTAATTGACATGTTTGGCTAATATGTGTACATGGTTAAGTGGCATGTGAATTAGGTTTTATAATGTGTTAATAATGAATTAATGATCCTAAGTTGCTGATGTGGGAAAATTTATTATACCCTAGCCCTTATGACTAAATATAGAATGAGCAAGGGGTCGAACATTGGGAAAAATGATGAATTTATTATTAATCGAACAAATAATAAGATGAATAGGCAAAGAATAATTGGAGTTTGAGTAACTAATTAACTACTAATTTAACTACAAATCACTAATATCTAAATAATTCAAAGTTATTAAACAATTTCTAGAAAGAGAACAGGTTAGGATTACAATTTAAATCTAAATCAATGAACTTTTAACATGTATATAAAATAAGATTATGAATGAGTTGATTAGAGAATTAACCTGAAATCTTTAAAAGCTTATCTCTAAGTCAATTAAAGGTATTTTTGAATAGACTTACACACATTCTCATGTCAATGTAAATGTAAATAAAAACCATGAAGTTCAATATTAATTCTTTTTATCCCTTTAGAAGTAGGTTCTAATTAATCTTTTAACTTAAGTGACATCAATTACTTTTCCATTAAGAATTCCAATTCTCATTGCAAATTCTTAACTAATATATTACATATGGTGATCAAGCATATATAACAACTATTTAGAACTTAATTGAAGCCAAATCATTCATTCATTAATAAAATATCAAAATGAAGTTCATAGACTAAATTTGCATTGCAATTCTAACCAGAAGTACTTTAGCCTTGATGCATTGTTAGATATCTTATAAAAAGAAAATTAAATATTTAGTCATCAAAGAAATAAAATAGATTAAGTAAAGAAAAGTTATAGAAATCTTTTACTAGCCCTTTTCAAGATTAGAAGCCTTGATACAAGAATAGTTTCCCAAAGTGTTGTACTAAAACTTGTAAGATCTCTCTTTTTCTTCTTAATAAGATACTCTTTACTTTGTATTTTTCTTTTCTAGATGTCTTTTACAGAAGAAACTTCAACTATTTAAAGACTTTTAACAGTTAAAAGTCATAACATTTCATAAAGAGATGCAACACTTTGTGAAAAGTCACCTAATAACTACTTCAGAAACTTCAAGGGCATTTTAGTCAATCTAGATGGACAAATTGGACTTCGAGGTCTTCATGAAAGTTATAGGCCTTTTATATTAGCTTTCAATAGCCTCTTGAATTGTTTCAATCCGAGTTGTGTAGAGGAAGTTATGACTAAAACATTACAGACTATTCGTGAAGAATCCTGTCTTTTAGTGTGTGCCGACTCGGCACCAACTCACCCCTCATTCAACAACTTGGCACAACAAGCATTAGTGCTGACTCGGCACCAACTCAGTTGAAGGGTGCTGACTTGGCACCAGTGAATTCTGAATTTTGCTTTCTTTTTATACTTGGCTCTTCTAGGAACCTCCAATACCTCCTATAACCTACTAAAACTTATAAAATACTCTCAAAACCATTAGGTTAAGGAGAAATCTTGAGAAAATGTTAGTAAAATAAATATTAAGGGAATAAAACACAAAATGCATTATAATATACTAAACATATACATAAAAAGCAACTAAAATGACCTAAAATAACACTAAATCTATACCATTTTACATCACATCAGTTGCCTATGGGATTGATTATATAATTTGGCCCAAAGGAGACAAGCATGACTCTTTTAGGGTTTGCTTGTTAAGTTTATATGTATGGAAAGTATTAAGTGTAACAAGTTGGAAGCTAAATTAAATTGACATTAAGACTTTGATTCATTGTGTTTGGCTTTAGAAAAGTCTTGATATGAACTATTACATGAAGTCATATGAGCCCAAGGAGGCGAAGTATGCAAGACTTAAAAGTCAATATATTATGCATGAGTGATGAGTGCACTTTTAAGTGCAACTCCAAGTATATGTGAATGATATATGCGCATGGGATAGTTATGGGATAGCATAGCATGATATTAAGCCAATGTTAAGAATTAAATTATAATGTTATCTTAGAGCTTGGGGATTGTTAAAAGTGTAAGGGCTAGAGCATTATGAGCATTAGGAGCTAAGGAACCACAAGGTGAGTAAATATTAAGTTCATGTTAGAAGTACAAGTTATTATGATAAGTGAATCTTTGAGATTCTTGAAATATGAGTTCCTTTCTATCATAAATTATAATTATATAATTTCTTTGTTAAGCTTGGGTTGCTAAAGGATAGTTGGTCCAAAAATATTATTGACCATTCAATGATAATAAAAGAGCCTTTGTGATTGTTGCTTTACCTTACATTCATCTTGGAACCACACTATTATTTATCCTTTGTTTAATAAGCGAAACTTCTATTGCTACTATTATACATATGATTACATTCTTCAATGCCATTGTTATAAGTGATTGCCATTAGCTTTGGCTATCATACCTATGAACCTTTATATGTAGAAATCATCATGTTGATGCAGGAAATCATCAAAACCTATGCATATGGTCTTAACATGATGGATAGAGGTAGTGTGTCCACCTCAGTTAGAAGGGGCGGTTCTAGCCATGGATCCTGATAAGCTTTATGCTTCTTTACAAATTGGGAGTTGGAATTTGGTATGATGCCACATCTCCCTTATAGATCAAGTAAATAAAGCAAAAGCCATCATTCTATAAGTTACAAGTTTGATTTCTACGAAACTTGCTAAATCGCAAGCTATGAACTATGAAACCTTTTAAAGGGATACGTGTTATTATACAAGTTGCATTGTTTACTCATTGAGATCATCTATCTCACCCCTTTTCTTGTGTGGTTTTAAGTGAGCATTATGAGGAGGTAAAGTAATAGCTTAAGTAATCTACTCCACTTGGGAGATTTCCTTATCCAAGTCTATTTACATACTATGATATGCAAAAGTCATTCTTAGATGGTCCGAGAGTTTTTTTCATTTTTAGAACATTATTCATTAATGATTAATTTAGAGTCTTAATTGTTTTTTTTTTCTTATGGATTGTACTCAAAGTATTTTTTTTCTTCCGTTAGTTAAGGATTTCCTTTATTATTGGTCATTCAAGTTAATGAATGAGATTTTGGTACAATCCTAGGTAGTGTTTAACCATGCATGAGAGGGTTCTATAGGCATGGGTGACCTTATTTCTCCTTGTATTATAGGACCATCATATTTCAAAAGTTGGGATGTGACAAAGTTGGTAGCAAAGTTGTAGTTTTAAGTCTTGTTTAGACTTGTCTATTTATTGGGTTTGATTAAGTATAATCCTAGACCATAGGAATTTTCCTTTCATGTCAATTACATTTTATCATTAGTATAGTTCCATGAAATCCTAATAAGCTATAGTACTCCTTATTACTATTCTGTGTGCCTTAATATTCTCTTATTAGATGACTAAGAAGAGTACCCCTAGTGGAGGACCCCGACTTAGAGCTCCTCGCATATGTTGCAAGAGGACCTAGCCAGAGAAGTTCAAGAAGGTCAGATCCACCTTAAAAGGGAGAATGCTCATAATGAGGAGGACCTCATGGAGTGTCTAGATTATGAAAAGATTTAGATTAAGATTCAAAGGTTGAAAAGAGATAGCTCAGACTTGATGTAGGAAAATCGACATCTGAGGTACCAGTACATACTTTGAGAGAGGCCGTTGAATAGATTAAGGCTAGAATTGTTGAATAGATGGGAGATTATGCACTTAGAGATTCCTGCAAGATTTATGGTAGGGATGGGTGTACTAGCTCTGTATGCTCTCTTGTCCACTACTCACCATCTAGATCCTTGTCTTTGACTAGTCACAAGCCAGATGGATACCTCCTTTGCTATTGATGTGGTGGCATTGTCATATTGCTCTCGATTGCCCTCTTAATGATCATTTGCCTATTCAACCCTAGAAGCTACTCAATGTTCACCTTAATGAGGGACACAACTGGGACTTGAGCTAGTAGTCGGTAACTATTAGCCTAGTGGCATAGGATTGATATGATATGAATGACATCATAAAACTACTTAGCTATTTGGCTTAGGTTTGATTTTTTTTCTATTGCCAATGAGATGATTGACTTTTATATGATAGGAGAGTTTATTATGCTATAAGTTATGTGTTACATGAAAATGATATATGATACATGAAGGAAGGATGGAGCTAAACACAGTGGAAGGAAGGTGGTGAGGTGAAATTTCAAACATTTTAAAATTTCACTTCACCTAATTTTGGTGCAAAATTCATTCAAGCAATCAATTCATTTGTGTGTAAAACACATATGTATTGAAAGAAGAAGGAAGATTAATCATATTACCTCTTATAGGTTCCTTCATTCTTTTACAAAGAGCTTCCCAAGTGTGAAGCCTCTAGATCATCCACACCTAGCTCACATTCAAGTTTCCTCTTGATTTCTTTGGTGTTCTTGAATCCTCTCTTGGTTTCCCAATTTGATTCAAGATTTCCCTAAAAAATCTTTGGGAAGTTTAGGGTTTTTTTTTGGCTTGTTTTGGACTAAACATATTTTCAATTTGCAAAAAATTATTCTTTCATAAAGAACAAAGAAGAGAATTGAAGATCAAAAGAAAAATTAAAGAAATACTTTCTTCATATTTTCTTTCTCTCTCAACTTCTCTCTCTAAAAATGCTTCAAATGTTAAAAATGATGTTCTCTTCTTATTTGCAACATAAAAGCTAAGGCTTTTATATCTTTCGAAGATTTAACACTTAAGTCTTCACAAAGACTTAAATATCCTTTTACATTATTACAGCTCACCATTTGGTGAAGGGGCAAAGTTGACTTTGCTTCTTCAAATGCTGAAATGACCAATATATCTTTCAGGGGTAAAACTGACATTTCCATATGCTAAAAGATGTAATTATAATTTTAACCTTAGTAGAAAATTCTCTAACCCCTAAACCCATCATATGGGATTATGAATAGTGAATTTTCTCTAACCCCTAAATTGCCTCTTAACCATATCACATATGGGCTTAGACCACATCTCATGTGTTAAGGGTTTTTACTAAGCTTAAAATTAACTCTTTGATTTAGTCCAAATCAATTTTCAATTTGGTCTTTGTCATTTGTATCATATACAAATTAAGATTTAATTGAATAGAAATCTTCATAGATTAAACATCAGGATATGCTAGGGTAAAATTCCCAGTTCACACTTAGTCCCATAAGTCGTGAGGGATTACTAGCATTCCATGTCACGATTGCCTAATTAGAAATGAATATTTTTAGTTGATAACTTTAAACATCACATGGACCATTGATCATAAATCATCATGCACTAAAATCCCTTCATTAAAGATCTCAATCTCAACTAGGGTATTAGTTTATGTCAAACCCTAATATGCCTCGATTCTTTGTCCTTATCTCAATTCTAATTCTTGATGAGATTAGATTCCTACTAGAAACTCTTTATAGTGAATCTGTCTATCCTGGTTAGGAGCTTTAGTTTTCAAGAATAACTAGATAACATAGTATCTTAACCTCATTTACTCGAGGTAATGAATTCTATCTTGGCGATCACTTACCTTTGCACATAACAAATTGGAACCATCACATGCCATATATCTATATATGAATAGTATGTCAATGTAAGCAGTAATAAATCTTAATCATCTATGTATGAGATATAGTATCCCTCAAGTCGAAGGATTATATGCATTATCATGACCTAAATGATGAATAATTGACAAGTAGTGAAACCCTATATTATTATCATCTAACATCACAGTTTGACTATTCATCTTATGAATATTCACATATTTGTATCGACATCACATGTCAAGCAGCATAAGACTCACTGCCTTTATAATCATCCATATCATATACTAATTATAGAAAACAAGTAGAGGTGATGGTCTTCTGAAATTAATGATGCCCAGTCTTTAATCCTATGACCATGAACATATTTAAAATATTTGTACAAGAGTGATCTTTCTCCTATATTCTCAACATTTGAGAATAGATCCTCTTACAAATACTTAAGGACTATATTCTATAATATGAATCCTTTTCACATTATGAATATATTATCATGCCATTGGGAATTAATATCTACTATTACATAACTATTATATGGCTCTTAGGGCACATACTGCTATCAATCTCGCATTTGCACTAGAGCCATTTTGCTTAGTATCAAAAACTTATCTTTTTAAGATGAATTTTAACTATCATTAACTTTTGACTTTAGTCAATGGATTAACCAAGTTAATAGTTAATGATATTTTCTATAAGGCTAGAATGCCCTATTCTAACAATTGATTTGATAATATATTAATGCCTTTCGAAACATTCTAGAATTCAATGTGAGCGTTAAGTTCCCTTGCCATAAGCTAAGGCTCTATTATTATCACAACAGAGAGATACTCATGATGTACTGGAGGAACTCTTAAAATAGTTAATAACTACTGAGTCCAAAATAGTTTTTTATTTGCAATATCCTATATATCAAATTTGGTTTCCACAATGATGTTTGTAATAACAATTTGCTTAGAACTTTTTTAGCAAATTATTTCTTCATTATAAATAACAACAATCCCAATGATAGACTCTTTATTATTTATGTAGTAACATTCTTCATTTCTCAAAATTAAATTTTAAATACTTCTCAAATAATTTAGAATAATTTTGATTATATTTCCAATAATTTAATCATAGATAGGATTAGAATCTGTTAGTCATACTAACAATATTCTCGATGTCTAACTTATTATACAGCTCTTGTATGATTTAGATTTCTTATAGTTGTACTGTAAGGAATCCATGCCTTACTTTCTTTGGTTATCTAGGGAATCAACCCTCAAAAAGTGGATATAGACATTGTAAGAAATAAAACTTTTGGAATTAGCATGTTGAACTTTTCAACATCTTTTCCAAATATTGACTTAGACATATTTAACATTCTCTTCAATCTATCTCTATAGATATGAATTAATAGGAATGTAAATATATATCTCAAGTCTAAATGAAAAAAGTAATGGTAAAACCATTCTATAAATGCAAATATATTAATACTTTTATAAACTAATGTGTTATCTATGTACAAAACTTAAAAGTGAGGATACTCCCACTATCCTTTTGTACATTAAAGATTCATCTTGCGATGATATAACTCATTAAGGTTTTGCATACTTTGGAATATTCTTAAGACTCTAAGCCTTTAGATTTATTCCATGCTTATGTTTTATTTTCTAGAGAAAAAAAAACTAGTATTGGCATCTACATGTCAAACTCACAATCATTATGCATTGCTACATCATATATAGCTATAATATAATCATCTCATAATTTGGTTCATCATGAATGTACAACTTTTGTACATTCATATAAAAGAAATTATATTCTTCTTAAGTTTAGATATTTTACTATCTCATGATTCACTTCATCATGAATATACAACTATTGTGTATTCATATAAAGAAAATCATATCTTATAGAAAAATTAGATATTCTACTAAACCTTTAGCAGTTTATAAGGATAAAACATTTAGTTAGTTTTAGACTTTTTACAAGGTTGATCAAATTTTACTTTGATCATTTTGTTGGACATTATTGGATGACATTCACCCAATCGTTCTATCTTTCTCAATATGTTTCTTTGTTGAATAAACACTTTATCAAGAAACAACATCTTTGCTAACAACTCTTTGTTATGCAAAAGATATAAATACTATCCTAAACCACCTTTAGGATATCCAACAAACCTTGTCTTAATTAGAATTATCTTCCAATTCTCTAACTTCAGTTTATCAAATAAGCTAGATATCTCATAACTTATTAAGAGTAAGAATTTTGATATCTATCCATATCATATCATATATGAATTAGGATTAGATAGACTTTGGAGAAAATTCTATTTAAGAATTTATAGCTATTCTATTTAAGAATTTATAGCTACTAATTGTAAATTTCTAGAAGGAAATAAACAAAACTTTTATAGTTCATCATCTATGACAACATATCATATATGTTGTAATTTATTCTTTTGATTATACCATCATGTATGGTTTTCCCAAAAAGAAATATAATTATATGCCAATTTTATATTTAGGAAATTCCTCAAATTTGGTAATTGAGTTCTCCCCATTTCAATCAAATCAAAGGGTTATGATACTATTTCCCTTTTTGAATGAAATATCTTGAATATTTATTTTCCTTTTTGTCTTAAATTTCTTGAACGTTTCAATAATTCAAATGAATAATTCATTTTATTTACCTTTTTCCGAATGGGTTAATATCACATATATATGTAAATAGAATGAATTAGGAAAAACTCCCACTAACCATTTTACAAATGGTATTGATGCATCTATATGTATAAATTCTAAAACTTCTTCAATT
Source organism: Reutealis trisperma (assembly GCA_947687605.1). Classification (NCBI taxonomy): domain Eukaryota; kingdom Viridiplantae; phylum Streptophyta; class Magnoliopsida; order Malpighiales; family Euphorbiaceae; genus Reutealis; species Reutealis trisperma. Next base: position 1,319,260 of record CANTUT010000024.1, read on the forward strand.
TCTATCATTTTGTCCAACAAAAGGTGATCTATTTGTTTTTGCATTAAATACTAAACTTCTAAGTTGAAACAAGTTCACACCCTAATGGGTAGTGACAAATGTTATCCAACTAAGTTGTCTTATCTGTAGCTAAACAAACTAATCTAAGAAATCATGGTGGATTTAGATTGGAGTTCTTTATGGCATTATCATAAAAGCACCTGGAATTGTTTTGTTATTATTAACTTAATAGTAATACATTAATCATATAATTCATACTCTTAAGTTTATTACAATAATAAACCATGCAAACATTTTTCTAGTAATGAAATTCACAATTCCTTAAAGTTACAGAATAATGTAGCTTAACTATGAAATATATACATGATTTACAAAACATGATTTTAAAATCATTATTAAGTACACACAAGACATACAATATGATTTCTAAAATCATCATGAAGTATTCTAAAAGCTCTTTGGAAACAAACACTTTGCTCCTCAGATTTTCAAAATCACTTCATTTAACTCCATGCTTCCATTTTTTACTATGATCATACATATGGCACAAAAGCACTTATATCATGAATCCAAGCAACGTATGAACTATATAAATCATTGGAATATAGTAACAATAGATAGATTTTCCTTCACAAGATTTATCATTCTCTTTGTCCTTTAGTATTCACAATACTTAGAACAATTACTTTCCCAATATTCAAAACATTGACAATAGAAATATTTTTTTTTGTTAACTATAGCATTATCTATGGACTTGTCCGTTGCAATTTCCCTTTTAGGATTTATAATAGAAACTTTTTCTATTACTTTAAAGTTCATTTTCTATCTAATGGAAATTTAGAGTGAATTTCAAGAATTAAACTATTTGAAAATTATTATTCATTAAAACATCTAGACTCTCTAGTTGTTTGATGAATTTAATCATCATATGAAAATAATCCCAAATTCAAATTAATTGAAATTTATAAGAAATAAAAGAGATTTCTCACAATTCAAATTCTTTCATAAAGAATACTAGATAGAAAAATAGAAGAACAAGAAATTAAAGATCCAATGTTTTTTTCTTTGATTTTTTTTCTTTAATTTTTTACTGTAGTTGAATAGTAAGAAAAAGAATAAGAATGAAAAATATAGAGAAGACAATATAGTTATGAAGATTAAGAAGAAACACTTTCTTCTTTTCTTCCTTTACAATTTCTTTTCCTTTCCTTTTTCTTTCTTTTCTTTTCCTTTCTCTTTCTTTAAAATTTTCTTCATATTCAAACTAAATAACTGCCTTTATATCACATATTAATTAGTGTATTTGTACTTATCATACAACTCTTGCAAATGATGCATAATTACTTGGAATCTTATTATGCTCAAATGTTGTTTTGCAACGCTTGACTTATAAAACAATCATATAGCATCAGACTCATCCAATATTTTGTTTCCATCGCACTTAGGGTGATATGTTCCTTTGGAGTAGTCTTTTCTTTAAAAGACTAAGAATAAATCAAGTTGAATACATACACTATGTACTCATTGTGAGGCCTCGACCGAGCACCGGTCCGATCCGCCAAGGGATCGAAATGCTCTTCGGGAGAAACTCCACGATTAGAACTCGTTGTGAGTTTGAAAAATTGATTTTTGTAATTTGACAATTGAAAAGTGAGTCGCCACTTTAATTTATTTATTTTAATTGGGAAAACTTTAGAAAACCCAACATGATTGACTCCAAAATTTGATTTACCTCAATGGAAAATGCACCAATCCACGAGTGACCAAGGAGGGCTCGGGGATCAAGTTTTGGTATTTACACAATTAAGAAAATTTTATTTTCTTTAGTTTGGCTAAAAATGCAAAATAACTCTTTAAAAATGAATTTTGTGTATGCATGAACAAGAATATAATGATGAATGAACACATATATATATATATATATATATATATATATGATGTGATGGAATGACAATAATAAATAAATAGGCAAGATAAATCCTACTTAATTATTACAATATCAAAACAAATGAAATAAAGAGGATCTTTCCTCTAACCCTTATGGGTACTAGGAAAAGCACACATTCCTCAAAATAAACTAAAAATAAAATCATAAATGAAAGATTAATGTAAATAAATTAAAATAAAAAAGGACTAAATATTGATAAAAAAAGATTTTGTAGTTGATGCTGTTCAGAATGGCAGCCTGTGTATCCTATCGAATAGGAATCAAACCCTACGCAGTTCTCCCTTTTTATAAAGGAGGGGTTTTAAAAATGTGTTGGTTTGCTTATTAACTTAATTCTGATTCTTAAATTAATAAGTTTTAGATCTTTTCAGATTTAGACTTAAAGAGAATTCTAGATCTGAATTTAGAATTTAAAAAAAATAATAGGAAAGAGATTATACCTTTGTTTTTCTTAGCTTTTGAACGAATGGAACAAGTTTTGCTCCGGATCTCAACTCCACCTTGAATTCAAAGGAAATTTGAAATATGGACCTTGGAACAACAAGTATGTTAGTATAAGAATGAAAATATGCTTTGAAATATGCCTCAATTGCTTTGAAAACTTCTTGAATTGCTTTTGAATGCTTTGGAATTCATTGGAAATCATGTCAAACAAGGCTAGAGGAAGCTCCTATTTATAGAGCTGCTAGAGGAGGAGCCGACGGTATGGACGGCAGCATCGGCACGGCGCCGGTGGCAGGGGTGGCACGGCTGACGCGCCGGCCGTATGGGCAGCATGCCTGGCGTGTCGCCATACTGCCTGCATGTTCTTGGTGCCGTGCATGGCGGCATGGCTGTAAGTCTAGAGGTACAAAATGCATGCCGCCTAGAAGGCGGCAGGGCAAATGTGCCTCCGAGGCCACTCACACAGTTTGATCCATTTCTGTCTGTTTCAGGCCCGTTTCAGCTACAATTCGAGCTCTGTTTGATTATGTGGATTCGTAACTGAAAGACAGTCCACTGGAGGTGCATTTTTTAGGGTTCATAGCTATCCCCCTTATCTGATTTGGCCAAACAGAGGCCAAATCTGATAAGTGTGAACCAGAGGGCTTAGGATGCCATTCCGAGAATTCTGAATGTCCCTTTCGGTATTGGGATTTATGCAAAAGCTTCATGTATGATTTCTGGCTATTATGATTATGTTTGGATTGTTTTCCAATTTTCAAGCTATTTTTGAATTTTCAATTTTTCTGTAATTTCAAGAGATTCTGATCTCTAATCGAGACCCTGTCTATTTTGGGAGATGGATAAAAATCCCACGGATTCACTGCTTCAGACGAAATTGAATTTTGATTTAAAATGAGCTTGTTATGGCAAAACCACGTGAATTGGACCTGCGAATCAAAAAAGTAAAAAGATGTTATGAGGGGGGCCCACCTCTACTTCTATATAAAGCTTAACTTCCTTCACTCTTTCTCATAAATTCATTTTTACTCTCTCTCTTCTCTTTTCTCTCTCTCTCTAACTTTTACTTTTCGTCTCTCAAATTTTAATCTCTCTTTTTACTTTCTCCTTATGGATATCTTCAATCAGCCATTAGTGGGTGCTGAAAATTCAGAGACATTGCTGAAAGAGCCAGAGCAGCATATCAGCTTCACTGGAACTCTTCAGGTATGCTTTCCTTTTCCTGCACAGGCAGTAAGAATTTTGATAATTACTAATAATAATATATATTTATATATGTATTATTATTATTTTTTTTTTACAAAAATTATAGAGAACAAATTTAAGGCCCCGGGGTGACCGTAGTGTAATGGAGCTAGTCCGTATTTATTTGACTAATCAGGAGGTTGTCTGTCTGCGTCTTGAGTCATCTGGACTGCTTGGGTGGCTAGAGCTGGATGTCAAGTAGCCAGTTAATACCATTATAGTCTGGGCACTAGCAGAGCATTGATGGGATACTACAAACACATTCCACCTTGGCTGTGGTGAGATGACAGTCACTCCCTTCGAGTGGAGCATGCTTACTGGTATGCATTTCAGATCTCATCCTCTCGAGTTTTATTCTTCATGGATCGAGCGCTCTTCTGTAGAGATGACCACCCTGATTGGGGCTGATCGCCCTCATGGGAGCCTGAATGTCCCACGCTCTTAGCTTCATCAGGCTTTAATGACTATAGGTCAGGCTCCTACTGAGTATGGTGTCGATCAGGGTGCTAGACTTTGCGCCTTGATTATCTTAAGCTGTACTTTTCTGCATAACAACAAGGATTACACAAATCTGAATATCCTGCGATCCTTGGAGAACCTGGATGAGATTAGGGAGTTTAACTGGGGAGGTGCCAGCCTTTGTGCTATGTATATGAGCTGTGCAGCATTTTCCGTGGCACGCTTTGCGATTATGGAGGTACTTCCATTGTGCCTGAGGTGAGTATTATATTATGGTATTTTATTGGTTGATCTCTGCCTAGTGATTGACAAAATTCTGTTTCCTGTAGTACTAGATTTATGAGCATTTTTTGATGCTGGCTCCATCACTAAGAGAGCCTAATGCTATTGATCCCCCTTACGGATGCATTTAGAGGGCGTCCAACAGACCTTCCTTCATGACGCAGCAATTTGATCAGTGTAGATAGATATTTGCTACTGTGACCGCATACCAGGTATTTCTTCATTGATCTTAACCTGAATCTTACTATTTTTTCTTCTACTACTGCATATTGCAATCTGTTTGCAGGTGAGATGGTCGCCATTTATCAGGTTCATGAGTGGATCCCTGACCGGATTAAGCCTAGCATGGGCTTGGCCTCTTGTCGACTCTTACTCCGTTGTGAGTCCTTGAGGATGTTCTATTTGGGAGAGAGGGTAAGGAAACAGGTTACAGGAGAGAGAGTTGTGCTACTGCCCCCTCCGGCAGATATGAGGTTTGGGCTGGCTATCCTGGGAGAGGATGATTGGGTTACTAGGGTTTCCTATCTGGATTTTTTATTGCCGGACATGGATTATGATGAGTTCTGTGAGACATCCTTGATGCAGGGGACACCTCCCTTGGATAGATTGTGAGAACTGTCACATAGGAGATCTAGTTCAGCGTCTTCCCGAGGTCCTCTCTCCAGAGTTGGGAGCTTCTCACGGGCTGGCAGTACTGTTCTGTTTGGCAACATGGGTCTTAGGGTTGGACCTTCAGGTGTTATGGCTAGCCATTCAGGTTTTGCAGCTGATCCTTATAGGGTTGGCCCTTTAGGGGCTAGCGGCTTTACCCCAGCTCCAGCTCTAAATGCTTCAGTGGGAGGTCTAACTGATTCAGTTCCCTTGCTTGCTGGTCTTATCCATTTGCTAGCTTATTTAGATTATTTCTCTGGTGACAACCAATTATGACGCTACCATCTTCCTAATGAGCGTCCAGCCTTCTTTCCTACTATCCCTGAGACTGTGACAGAGGTAATGATTTTGTTCGGCTGAAACTTTTAACTTTTTGACAGTTTGTCTTGTAGTGATTTTTGATATTTCTTTCTTCCTTAGGTTCCCATGGAATTTGTTCGCTATCATTACGACCTCTTGGGCTGATATGCATCAACTTTGACCTCTTTCCTGCATGAGAGGGATTTGTTGGAGGATAGTCACGAACAAGATATGCCGAGACGAGGGCGCTGCAGACCTAGGCGTGGTTGTTAGAGACCTGTTTTATCAGTTTTTGCTTTTTCATGTATGCATGTACTAAGGATGATGGATGTATGCATGATATTTTGAATATATGCACTTTTATGCTTACATGACATTTTGGAAATGTATGATATGTTATGACTTTATGTATATTTTGAATGACATGGGTGCATGGTATGAATGCAGATATTTGGCTAAAATAAGAATTCTATTGCGCTATACCTTACGCTTTTCTCTCATTTTCTACTTGATTTTGAGAAAAATGAACGATTTTAAAATCGAAATCATGTAAAAACTCATTTTGAGGGAAGGAGGCATAAAGAGGCAGAGGATGGTTTGGGCGGCATCGTTGGCATGCCGCCGGTACAGGCGGCACAGTTGCCCTGCCACCGCCTCAGGCAGCATGTTCCTCGTGCCGCCACCGTAGCGGCACGTTTACTGTGCTGCCGACAGCAATTATGGTAGGTCAGAATTCTGTCTATTTAAATAGCTCTTTGTCCATTTTCAGTCCATACCATCGATTTTTGTGCCTCAAAAAGTCATTTTCAATCACTTTTTGCTTTTTGTCAATTTTATTTATTATTTTTTTTATTCCTTACAATGGAGCCTTATTTCAACCATGCGATGTTCTTATGGTGCAAGAACCTCACAAAAGTGGAGAGAATTAATCTGGGAAAATATAGGGTAAGCGCTATGCCCACCCTAAGAGGAATAAAGATTGATTGGGAATTTCTATGTGCTTGCTTGCACTTTTGGGATCCAACTGCCCATGTCTTCAGGTTTGGGGCATCTATGGAAGAGATGTGTCCTAGATTTGAGGAATTTTCTGTGCTGCTTGGATATGATCCAGAGGCTATGCTGGCTACTTCTGTTGAGAAGGTTGGATATTTCAACTCTTTCAAATGACTTTTTGACTTGAGTACTGAGGTTGCTAGTCCCATGGTAGTGGATGACTGGGTAGATCTGAATGCTGTGATAGCAGAATTTCATGATCCTAAAGATTTTGAGGATGATGAGTGGTTTCATTTGAGGATGCGGGCTTTATCGTTCTGTCTGACTGCCGGATATATCTTTGTGAGCACTACTAGTTGGGGCGATGCTAGAGTTACCAAGCTAATTCTGCAAATGGAAGAGGAGAGATCTATTGCAGCCATAGTGTTGGCTGAGACCATTATAAGTTTGGACAGATCTTGCACTTCTGGTGGGTCGTGGTCAATTAGCCCTATTATTCGTAAGGTCAGTTGAATTCTGACTTCTGCTCTTCAATTCAATTACTTTCTGTGTTTGTGCTTATCCCTTATGTACTTTTTAAGAGATCATCTACGGATAGTTGGACCTCCCACTAAGGTGGATTATTCTGCTTCTTGGTATAGAACTCAGACCACTATAATAAAATGGGATTCCAAGAAAGAATGGACAAAATGGTTGATGGAGCTGGACTCTGATGACCTGCTGTGGAGATGTGAATGGTACAAAATCATAAGATTCATGACCATGAGTTTTGGCTACAAAATGGTCTATCTGCTGGGTTTGAGGATGGTGACCTTTTACTAGGCTACTAGGGTTATGCGTCAAATGGGACACAGTCAGGGCATGCCCCTAAATGGCGCTCTGTTTGAGTCTGTTTTGATTATCGAGACTATTGCTCGAGCTGTTAGAAATGGATGGGTAAGGGGTTTTCATGCTATTCGCTTTGCTAACCAAGGCAGTAAATCCATATAGTATATTGATTGGTGGATAGCCAACTCCTGGAAATCAGAGAAGGCTAAAAGAGCTGTTATTCTTGAGGAGATAGAGGAAGAATCATGATTATTTGTTTTAGCTTAGGGCAAATTTTGACCATGTCTTTATTTTTTTTTCAATATTCCAAAGTTTAAATGAGACAAAATAAGACATCATTTCATTTTTATCTCTTTTGCGGCTCTAACTTTTGCCTAAGTCTCCCTTTCGGGTTTTCGACTTAGCGAGCTTTTATTTATTTTTTTTTCATTTTGTATATTTTTTTTGTAACACAATTAAGAGCCAAGTAAATGTGAAAATGAAGAGTTTTATTGATGAATTGGACCGTACCCACATGGGTTGCCTATGTATCTCCTTATAATGATTTATGATTTTTATTCCTTTTTTCCTCTTTATGGAGAATCAGGTTCACATAGTTCTGACTTCGAGGAAAAGAATGTGAATGCTGATCATGATTTTACAATATTTACAAATGCTATACATGAGTTACAAGGATGCTTTATGCAAAGTATCTCTTGAGTTGATCCAGGTTGCACAGGCTAGCAAATTTTATGCCATCCAAGTCTGTTAAGATTACAGCTCCTCTGGATAAAATCTTCTTGATCAGAAATGGACCACTCCAGTTTGGTCTGAATTTTCCCCTTGGATCATGAATAGGTGCCCTTATTTCTTTCAAAACAAGATGACCCTCTTGCAATCCTCTTTCCTTGACTCTGTTATCGAAATGTCGAGCCAGTTTATGTTGATAACCTTACATCTGATATAAGGCATCCATTCTCTTTTCGTCGATGGCTAGAAGTTGGTTATGGTAACCTTTTGCCCATTCCACTTCGTCCAACTGCCTCTCCCTCAGAAAGCAAGCTGACTTGATTTCTACCTCGATTGGTAGGACGGCTTCCATCCCATACACCAAAGAGTAAGGTGTAGCATCGGTTGGAGTACGTACTATTGTTCTGTATCCCCATAAGGCATATGGCAATTGCAGGTGCCAATCCTTATGGTTCTTAGCCATCTTTTGCAGTATGCATTTCAGAGTCTTGTTTGCAGCTTCAACTGCACCATTTGTTTGAGGTCTGTATGGAGAAGACTTGTGGTGTTGAATTTTCTCCTTCTTTAATAACAGAGCAACCTCCTTTTAAAAGTGAGATCCATTATCAGTAATGATCTCAAAAGGGACCTCGTACCGACAAAGGATGTTGGTACGAATAAATTGGGCTACTCGTTTAGAATCTAATACCTGGTAAGGTGTAGCTTTGACCCATTTGGAGAAATAGTCAATAGCCACCATAATGAACTCATGTTTGCTGGAAGACTTCAGGCTTATCTTGCCGATGACGTCTAGGCCCCAAGTTACAAATGGCCAAGGCGTGGTGATAGGAGATAGAGGTACAGGAGGCTTCTTCTGAAGTTTTGTGTAGATCTGGCACTTATGGCACCTCTGAACATATCTTGCACAATCTTGATTCATGGTAAGCCATAAGTAACCCTGATTCATGATCTTGCGGGCTAGAGCAATTCCATTCATGTGTGGACCTTCGTTGTCACCATGCATTTGTTCCATGATCTGTTGGGCTTTTGTTTCAGTGACACATTTCAGATGGATGTTATCCCAAGTTCGCTTGTAGAGTACTTCCCCGTTTGGAGTGAAACTCTTAGACAACTGTCTTAAGTCCTCTTTTCTGTCTTAGAGGCTCCTTCAGGATAAAGTCCATTCTTAATGTAGTTGAAGATATCCGAAAACTATGGTTTGCTATTAGCCGCTTGTACATTCAGACAATGAGCTACACAGCCTGACTCATGCTTAACTTTAATTGTAACTAGTCTGATTATGAAGCCGTCGCTTATATCAAGCATTAAGGCGAGTGTTGCCAAAGCATCAGTAAATCTATTCTTCGTCCTTGCTAGATAATGGAAAGACAGTTCATGAAAACTAGCTAATAGTTCATTTAGGCGCTTATGGTAAGGAACCAAACACTCTTCTCTAATCTTCCACTTTCCCAAGGCTTGGAAGACTATCAGATTTGAATCCCCATAAATCTCAAGGCATTTGATTCTGAGCCTTATTGCTACCTCAAGACCTCGCCTCATACTCTGCTTGATTATTTGTTACCTCTAAGTTCAACTTGATGGCAATGGGTAAGTTTTCCCCACTTGGTGTAATGAATACAATACCGGCGCCATATCCTTTGTTGTTAGATGCCCAATCAAAGTAAAGCTTCCAAACTTTAGTGTCAATTATCAGGATGTCTTCATCAGGAAATTTAGGTTCAACCCAATGATCATCAACTGGAGCTGCAGCTAATTGATCATCCACTATGCTACCCTTTACTGCTTTCCGCTGCACATATTTCAGATCATATGCAGCTAATATAACCATCCACCTTACCATTTTACTGTCAAGAATCGACTTCTCCATAAGGAATTTCAAAGGGCTCTTGTTAGTAAGAACATGGGTTATGAAGGAGCAAAGGTAGTGTTGTAGCTTGTGGCAGACCCACAACAAAGCAAGACACAGTTTTTCTGTAAAACTATACTTGAGCTCATGAGATAGCATCCTCTTGCTCAAGTAATAGATTGCATTCTCCTTACTGGAGTCTGGAGCATTTTGGGCAAGCATTGCCCCCATTGCTTCATCGGTTACTAATAGATAAAGCAACAAGGGCTTTCCAAACCTTATTGGCTGTAAATCCGGTGGGTTTAGTAAGTACTGTTTGATCTGGTCAAAGGCTCTTTAACAGTCATCATTCCACTACTTGGAGGCTCCTTTTCTGAGTAGTTTGAAGATGGGACCACATATATCAGCCAATTGAGTGATGAATTGACTAATGTATTGTAGCCAGCCAAGGAAACCTCTAATCTCCTTTTCTGTTTTTGAAGGTGGCATTTCTAGAATTGCCTTTGACTTAGCAGGGTCTACTTCTATACCCTTCTTGCTGACCATATGACCTAGGAACACTCCAGATGAGGCTCCGAAGACACATTTGGCAAGATTGAGTTTGAGATTGTATTAGCGAAGTTTAAGGAAGAATCGCCTTAATGCCTCTGAATGGTTTTCAATAGTGGTTCCTTTGATCACCATGTCATTGACATAAACTTCAATTTCCTTATGCATCATGTCATGAAAAATGGTAGTTGCCATCCTTTGGTAGGTTGCCCCGGCGTTTTTAAGCCCAAATGGCATAACCCGGTAGCAATAGGTGCCCCATTCGGTAATAAAAGTTGTCTTCTCTTTGTTAGGAGGATGAACCATTATCTAATTATACCCTGCAGACAGATCAGTTAAAAAAACCAATTCAGAACCTGTCATGCGGTCTACCAACAAATCAATGTGAGGCAAGGGAAAATCATCCTTGGGACAGGCTTTATTCAAATCCCTGTAATCCACACACATTCTGACTTTGCCATCCTTTTTGGGAACCAGCACAATGTTGGCCAGCCAAGATGGATAATTGATAGGCTCAATGAAATTGTGATCCAGTAGCTTGGCAATTTCTTCTTTAATTGGAATAGACCATTCTGTTTTGAGTCTTCTTAATTTCTATTTGATAGGCTTAGCACCTGGATAAACTGGAATTTGTGAATTGCTATGCTTGGATCCAACCCTGTCATGTCTTTCAGTTGCCATGCAAAACAGTCTTGAAATTCTCTGATCATCCTTTTAATGTGATCCCTATCTATGCATGCAGATGCAATGTATGTAATTTTTTGTATGTCATGAGTGCCAGCATTGATGGGCTATTTAATTATGTCATCTTTTATTTTATTTATTTCATTTTTACTTGATATCTCATTTAAGTCAGATTTAAAAGTTGGAACATTAAAGAAAAATGGAGACACAGAGTCGTAAGAGAAAAGAGTTTGATTTTTATTGATTTCAAGTGGGGATATGTCCCAATTTACATCAAACAAAAAGTGAGACCCTCAAGGTCAGTTACATCATCAACAGAACAAATAGAAGAGATAGACTCAGATTCAGAAGACAAGTCTATCTCATATGGATCCAACCCTGTCATGTCTTTCAGTTGCCATGCAAAACAGTCTTGAAATTCTCTGATCATCCTTTTAATGTGATCCCTATCTATGCATGCAGATGAAATGTATGTAATTTTTTGTATGTCATGAGTGCCAGCATTGATGGGCTCTTTAATTATGTCATCTTTTATTTTATTTATTTCATTTTTACTTGATATCTCATTTAAGTCAGATTTAAAAGTTGGAACATTAAAGAAAAATGGAGACACAGAGTCGTAAGAGAAAAGAGTTTGATTTTTATTGATTTCAAGTGGGGATATGTCCCAATTTACATCAAACAAAAAGTGAGACCCTCAAGGTCAGTTACATCATCAACAGAACAAATAGAAGAGATAGACTCAGATTCAGAAGACAAGTCTATCTCATATGGATCCAACCCTATCATGTCTTTCAGTTGCCATGCAAAACAGTCTTGAAATTCTCTGATCGTCCTTTTAATGTGATCCCTATCTATGCATGCAGATGCAATGTATGTAATTTTTTGTATGTCATGAGTGCCAGCATTGATGGGCTATTTAATTATGTCATCTTTTATTTTATTTATTTCATTTTTACTTGATATCTCATTTAAGTCAGATTTAAAAGTTGGAACATTAAAGAAAAATGGAGACACAGAGTCGTAAGAGAAAAGAGTTTGATTTTTATTGATTTCAAGTGGGGATATGTCCCAATTTACATCAAACAAAAAGTGAGACCCTCAAGGTCAGTTACATCATCAACAGAACAAATAGAAGAGATAGACTCAGATTCAGAAGACAAGTCTATCTCATATGGATCCAAACCTGTCATATCTTTCAGTTGCCATGCAAAACAGTCTTGAAATTCTCTGATCATCCTTTTAATGTGATCCCTATCTATGCATGCAAATGCAATGTATGTAATTTTTTGTATGTCATGAGTGCCAGCATTGATGGGCTATTTAATTATGTCATCTTTTATTTTATTTATTTCATTTTTACTTGATATCTCATTTAAGTCAGATTTAAAAGTTGGAACATTAAAGAAAAATGGAGACACAGAGTCGTAAGAGAAAAGAGTTTGATTTTTATTGATTTCAAGTGGGGATATGTCCCAATTTACATCAAACAAAAAGTGAGACCCTCAAGGTCAGTTACATCATCAACAGAACAAATAGAAGAGATAGACTCAGATTCAGAAGACAAGTCTATCTCATATGGATCCAACCCTGTCATGTCTTTCAGTTGCCATGCAAAACAGTCTTGAAATTCTCTGATCATCCTTTTAATGTGATCCCTATCTATGCATGCAGATGAAATGTATGTAATTTTTTGTATGTCATGAGTGCCAGCATTGATGGGCTCTTTAATTATGTCATCTTTTATTTTATTTATTTCATTTTTACTTGATATCTCATTTAAGTCAGATTTAAAAGTTGGAACATTAAAGAAAAATGGAGACACAGAGTCGTAAGAGAAAAGAGTTTGATTTTTATTGATTTCAAGTGGGGATATGTCCCAATTTACATCAAACAAAAAGTGAGACCCTCAAGGTCAGTTACATCATCAACAGAACAAATAGAAGAGATAGACTCAGATTCAGAAGACAAGTCTATCTCATATGGATCCAACCCTGTCATGTCTTTCAGTTGCCATGCAAAACAGTCTTGAAATTCTCTGATCGTCCTTTTAATGTGATCCCTATCTATGCATGCAGATGCAATGTATGTAATTTTTTGTATGTCATGAGTGCCAGCATTGATGGGCTATTTAATTATGTCATCTTTTATTTTATTTATTTCATTTTTACTTGATATCTCATTTAAGTCAGATTTAAAAGTTGGAACATTAAAGAAAAATGGAGACACAGATTCGTAAGAGAAAAGAGTTTGATTTTTATTGATTTCAAGTGGGGATATGTCCCAATTTACATCAAACAAAAAGTGAGACCCTCAAGGTCAGTTACATCATCAACAGAACAAATAGAAGAGATAGACTCAGATTCAGAAGACAAGTCTATCTCATATGGATCCAACCCTGTCATGTCTTTCAGTTGCCACGCAAAACAGTCTTGAAATTCTCTGATCATCCTTTTAATGTGATCCCTATCTATGCATGCAAATGCAATGTATGTAATTTTTTGTATGTCATGAGTGCCAGCATTGATGGGCTATTTAATTATGTCATCTTTTATTTTATTTATTTCATTTTTACTTGATATCTCATTTAAGTCAGATTTAAAAGTTGGAACATTAAAGAAAAATGGAGACACAGAGTCGTAAGAGAAAAGAGTTTGATTTTTATTGATTTCAAGTGGGGATATGTCCCAATTTACATCAAACAAAAAGTGAGACCCTCAAGGTCAGTTACATCATCAACAGAACAAATAGAAGAGATAGACTCAGATTCAGAAGACAAGTCTATCTCATATGGATCCAACCCTGTCATGTCTTTCAGTTGCCATGCAAAACAGTCTTGAAATTCTCTGATCGTCCTTTTAATGTGATCCCTATCTATGCATGCAGATGCAATGTATGTAATTTTTTGTATGTCATGAGTGCCAGCATTGATGGGCTATTTAATTATGTCATCTTTTATTTTATTTATTTCATTTTTACTTGATATCTCATTTAAGTCAGATTTAAAAGTTGGAACATTAAAGAAAAATGGAGACACAGATTCGTAAGAGAAAAGAGTTTGATTTTTAATGATTTCAAGTGGGGATATGTCCCAATTTACATCAAACAAAAAGTGAGACCCTCAAGGTCAGTTACATCATCAACAGAACAAATAGAAGAGATAGACTCAGATTCAGAAGACAAGTCTATCTCATATGGATCCAACCCTGTCATGTCTTTCAGTTGCCATGCAAAACAGTCTTGAAATTCTCTGATCATCCTTTTAATGTGATCCCTATCTATGCATGCAAATGCAATGTATGTAATTTTTTGTATGTCATGAGTGCCAGCATTGATGGGCTATTTAATTATGTCATCTTTTATTTTATTTATTTCATTTTTACTTGATATCTCATTTAAGTCAGATTTAAAAGTTTGAACATTAAAGAAAAATGGAGACACAGAGTCGTAAGAGAAAAGAGTTTGATTTTTATTGATTTCAAGTGGGGATATGTCCCAATTTACATCAAACAAAAAGTGAGACCCTCAAGGTCAGTTACATCATCAACAGAACAAATAGAAGAGATAGACTCAGATTCAGAAGACAAGTCTATCTCATATGGATCCAACCCTGTCATGTCTTTCAGTTGCCATGCAAAACAGTCTTGAAATTCTCTGATCATCCTTTTAATGTGATCCCTATCTATGCATGCAGATGAAATGTATGTAATTTTTTGTATGTCATGAGTGCCAGCATTGATGGGCTCTTTAATTATGTCATCTTTTATTTTATTTATTTCATTTTTACTTGATATCTCATTTAAGTCAGATTTAAAAGTTGGAACATTAAAGAAAAATGGAGACACAGAGTCGTAAGAGAAAAGAGTTTGATTTTTATTGATTTCAAGTGGGGATATGTCCCAATTTACATCAAACAAAAAGTGAGACCCTCAAGGTCAGTTACATCATCAACAGAACAAATAGAAGAGATAGACTCAGATTCAGAAGACAAGTCTATCTCATATGGATCCAACCCTGTCATGTCTTTCAGTTGCCATGCAAAACGGTCTTGAAATTCTCTGATCGTCCTTTTAATGTGATCCCTATCTATGCATGCAGATGCAATGTATGTAATTTTTTGTATGTCATGAGTGCCAGCATTGATGGGCTATTTAATTATGTCATCTTTTATTTTATTTATTTCATTTTTGCTTGATATCTCATTTAAGTCAGATTTAAAAGTTGGAACATTAAAGAAAAATGGAGACACAGAGTCGTAAGAGAAAAGAGTTTGATTTTTATTGATTTCAAGTGGGGATATGTCCCAATTTACATCAAACAAAAAGTGAGACCCTCAAGGTCAGTTACATCATCAACAGAACAAATAGAAGAGATAGACTCAGATTCAGAAGACAAGTCTATCTCATATGGATCCAACCCTGTCATGTCTTTCAGTTGCCATGCAAAACAGTCTTGAAATTCTCTGATCGTCCTTTTAATGTGATCCCTATCTATGCATGCAGATGCAATGTATGTAATTTTTTGTATGTCATGAGTGCCAGCATTGATGGGCTATTTAATTATGTCATCTTTTATTTTATTTATTTCATTTTTACTTGATATCTCATTTAAGTCAGATTTAAAAGTTGGAACATTAAAGAAAAATGGAGACACAGATTCGTAAGAGAAAAGAGTTTGATTTTTATTGATTTCAAGTGGGGATATGTCCCAATTTACATCAAACAAAAAGTGAGACCCTCAAGGTCAGTTACATCATCAACAGAACAAATAGAAGAGATAGACTCAGATTCAGAAGACAAGTCTATCTCATATGGATCCAACCCTGTCATGTCTTTCAGTTGCCATGCAAAACAGTCTTGAAATTCTCTGATCATCCTTTTAATGTGATCCCTATCTATGCATGCAAATGCAATGTATGTAATTTTTTGTATGTCATGAGTGCCAGCATTGATGGGCTATTTAATTATGTCATCTTTTATTTTATTTATTTCATTTTTACTTGATATCTCATTTAAGTCAGATTTAAAAGTTGGAACATTAAAGAAAAATGGAGACACAGAGTCGTAAGAGAAAAGAGTTTGATTTTTATTGATTTCAAGTGGGGATATGTCCCAATTTACATCAAACAAAAAGTGAGACCCTCAAGGTCAGTTACATCATCAACAGAACAAATAGAAGAGATAGACTCAGATTCAGAAGACAAGTCTATCTCATATGGATCCAACCCTGTCATGTCTTTCAGTTGCCATGCAAAACGGTCTTGAAATTCTCTGATCGTCCTTTTAATGTGATCCCTATCTATGCATGCAGATGCAATGTATGTAATTTTTTGTATGTCATGAGTGCCAGCATTGATGGGCTATTTAATTATGTCATCTTTTATTTTATTTATTTCATTTTTGCTTGATATCTCATTTAAGTCAGATTTAAAAGTTGGAACATTAAAGAAAAATGGAGACACAGAGTCGTAAGAGAAAAGAGTTTGATTTTTATTGATTTCAAGTGGGGATATGTCCCAATTTACATCAAACAAAAAGTGAGACCCTCAAGGTCAGTTACATCATCAACAGATCAAATAGAAGAGATAGACTCAGATTCAGAAGACAAGTCTATCTCATATGGATCCAACCCTGTCATGTCTTTCAGTTGCCATGCAAAACAGTCTTGAAATTCTCTGATCGTCCTTTTAATGTGATCCCTATCTATGCATGCAGATGCAATGTATGTAATTTTTTGTATGTCATGAGTGCCAGCATTGATGGGCTATTTAATTATGTCATCTTTTATTTTATTTATTTCATTTTTACTTGATATCTCATTTAAGTCAGATTTAAAAGTTGGAACATTAAAGAAAAATGGAGACACAGATTCGTAAGAGAAAAGAGTTTGATTTTTATTGATTTCAAGTGGGGATATGTCCCAATTTACATCAAACAAAAAGTGAGACCCTCAAGGTCAGTTACATCATCAACAGAACAAATAGAAGAGATAGACTCAGATTCAGAAGACAAGTCTATCTCATATGGATCCAACCCTGTCATGTCTTTCAGTTGCCATGCAAAACAGTCTTGAAATTCTCTGATCATCCTTTTAATGTGATCCCTATCTATGCATGCAAATGCAATGTATGTAATTTTTTGTATGTCATGAGTGCCAGCATTGATGGGCTATTTAATTATGTCATCTTTTATTTTATTTATTTCATTTTTACTTGATATCTCATTTAAGTCAGATTTAAAAGTTGGAACATTAAAGAAAAATGGAGACACAGAGTCGTAAGAGAAAAGAGTTTGATTTTTATTGATTTCAAGTGGGGATATGTCCCAATTTACATCAAACAAAAAGTGAGACCCTCAAGGTCAGTTACATCATCAACAGAACAAATAGAAGAGATAGACTCAGATTCAGAAGACAAGTCTATCTCATATGGATCCAACCCTGTCATGTCTTTCAGTTGCCATGCAAAACAGTCTTGAAATTCTCTGATCATCCTTTTAATGTGATCCCTATCTATGCATGCAGATGAAATGTATGTAATTTTTTGTATGTCATGAGTGCCAGCATTGATGGGCTCTTTAATTATGTCATCTTTTATTTTATTTATTTCATTTTTACTTGATATCTCATTTAAGTCAGATTTAAAAGTTGGAACATTAAAGAAAAATGGAGACACAGAGTCGTAAGAGAAAAGAGTTTGATTTTTATTGATTTCAAGTGGGGATATGTCCCAATTTACATCAAACAAAAAGTGAGACCCTCAAGGTCAGTTACATCATCAACAGAACAAATAGAAGAGATAGACTCAGATTCAGAAGACAAGTCTATCTCATATGGATCCAACCCTGTCATGTCTTTCAGTTGCCATGCAAAACGGTCTTGAAATTCTCTGATCGTCCTTTTAATGTGATCCCTATCTATGCATGCAGATGCAATGTATGTAATTTTTTGTATGTCATGAGTGCCAGCATTGATGGGCTATTTAATTATGTCATCTTTTATTTTATTTATTTCATTTTTGCTTGATATCTCATTTAAGTCAGATTTAAAAGTTGGAACATTAACGAAAAATGGAGACACAGAGTCGTAAGAGAAAAGAGTTTGATTTTTATTGATTTCAAGTGGGGATATGTCCCAATTTACATCAAACAAAAAGTGAGACCCTCAAGGTCAGTTACATCATCAACAGAACAAATAGAAGAGATAGACTCAGATTCAGAAGACAAGTCTATCTCATATGGATCCAACCCTGTCATGTCTTTCAGTTGCCATGCAAAACAGTCTTGAAATTCTCTGATCATCCTTTTAATGTGATCCCTATCTATGCATGCAGATGCAATGTATGTAATTTTTTGTATGTCATGAGTGCTAGCATTGATGGGCTCTTTAATTATGTCATCTTTTATTTTATTTATTTCATTTTTACTTGATATCTCATTTAAGTCAGATTTAAAAGTTGGAACATTAGAGAAAAATGGAGACACAGAGTCGTAAGAGAAAAGAGTTTGATTTTTATTGATTTCAAGTGGGGATATGTCCCAATTTACATCAAACAAAAAGTGAGACCCTCAAGGTCAGTTACATCATCAACAGAATAAATAGAAGAGATAGACTCAGATTCAGAAGACAAGTCTATCTCATATGGATCCAACCCTGTCATGTCTTTCAGTTGCCATGCAAAACAGTCTTGAAATTCTCTGATCATCCTTTTAATGTGATCCCTATCTATGCATGCAGATGCAATGTATGTAATTTTTTGTATGTCATGAGTGCCAGCATTGATGGGCTCTTTAATTATGTCATCTTTTATTTTATTTATTTCATTTTTACTTGATATCTCATTTAAGTCAGATTTAAAAGTTGGAACATTAAAGAAAAATGGAGACACAGAGTCGTAAGAGAAAAGAGTTTGATTTTTATTGATTTCAAGTGGGGATATGTCCCAATTTATATCAAAACAAAAGGTGAGACCCTCAAGGTCAGTTACATCATCAATATAACAAATAGAAGAGATAGACTCAGATTCAAAAGACAAGTCTATCTCAGACTGGGACTCTAACTCAGGTATGGATTCTGGTTCAGACTCTGGTTCGGATGGATAGAAGGGGCTCTCCTCAAAGGATCAATTTTGTAGCTCGGTCTCGGTGGGTTGGATTACAGTGGAAGGGTTAGTTTTCTCCTCCTCAACAGTGAGTATGGATACTTCATCAAAGAGACTAGCCTCCATGTTCTCTTCCCAATCTTGACTGAACATATAGATTGGTTCATAATCTTCTATCTCAAGCCTGACATCAGAAAAAATTTCAAATCTGAAAATCTATTTTCTGGTAATAGGGCAGATCCAAGGCTCAGGAAAATTATAGTAAGGAACTGTTTCACCTTCCTTTACAAAATAGTCATTTAGGGTTTTGAAGTAAGGGTGCATGGGCCAATCATAAACCTCACCTCTCTTAAGGGCAGCTATTCTGTCTTTGGCCTGATCTTCCATCTCTTCAATATCTTCATTAGTGGGCTTGTACCCTACCCCAAATGGTGGTGTTGCCACTGGATAATCTAAGAAAGACTTCAAGCCCTATTGGCTTCTTCCCAATCCTAGACCAGGAATGTAATTAATTTTACGGAGCATGTTAGCAATAACAATATTTCCAAAGGGGTCAAAGTCAAAGGGAATGAATTCTTTACCCTCTTCACCCTCAATGTATTGAATGAAGGAGAAGCCTGAAAGTGGATAGGAGGATAGCTTAGGTTGAATTTCGAGAATAGGAACAGAGCTTGGAATGTTTGGTCTTCCATGCATGTCCCCTTTTATAGTCACAACCCCATTTTTGAAAGGGAACTTGACCTTCTGATGTAGGGAAGAAGGGATAGCCTTTGCTTGGTGGATCCAGGGCCTCCCAAGTAATAGGTTAAAGCAAGAAGGTACATCAATCACTTGGAATGGTATGGTGAAAGATGTTGACCCAACAGTTACATTAATGATGGCTACTCCAAGGACCTCCCTCTTGGTGTTATCATACGCCCTTACAATATGATCTGAAAGGGTAAAATCAATAACCTCCAATCCTAAGCAGCTTGCTACTTTCAAAGGGCACACATTTAGAGATGAACCATTATCAATAAGAACCATTGGCATAGTCTTTCCCCATGTAACCACTGTGATGTAGAGGGCATTATTATGGTTGGATCTCCTTCTGCAATGTCAGTTTCTCCAAAAGTGATAAATACCCCTTTAGCGGCAAAGGTAATAAAAGCCACAAGGTTTTCTGGTGTGATGTCAATTGGAGCTTGGCATTGATTTAGCACCTTGCAAAGAGCTTGGTGGTGAGGATATGAAGATTGGATCAAACTCCAAATTAAAATGTTGGCTTGTGTCTTCTTGAGTTGTTTAAGAATGGGATCTTCGTCTACTTCAAGAATCCCTTTCAATTTATCGGCAGGTGCAGAAATGGGTTGGGTAGGTTGAGTGTTTGGGGTTGGTTAGTTCTGGATAACTATGCCACTTATGGTGATGGCATCAATCTTCTCAACTAGGTTAGAGAGGTCTAGGACACAGCAATAGTTAGGATTTGACTCTATCAAGGAGACGGGGTCAACTCCCTCATGATTGTTTATGGCATTGACTGTGTGATTGGGAAAAGGGTTAGTGTTGATGTTGGGTCAGGCTTTTGGGGGAATCAGGTCATTGGAGTCAATAAGGACCTGAATTATATGTCTAAGGGCCTTGCACACATCTGTTTTGTGCCCAAGTCCTTGATGATAATCGCAACTCTCATGTGGGTTGTAATTTTTAGGAAGTGGATTGGGGACTGGTTTTGACTCTAGAAGTTTTACCATATTTCCCTCAAGCAGCTTCTTTAAGATGATACTCATAGGCACACCCCCAAGGTCAGAAAACTGCCTCCTTTCAATCTGGATAGGCTTCTTAATTGTCATAGTATTAACTTCCCCCCCTTTCTGATTCGTTGAGGAAGTGACATTACCCTGATGAGTGGGTCTCTTATACCTTGACCCCGATGCAATGTCTTCTTTGATCTGACCACTCTGGATCAAATCTTTGATTTTTGAAGCAGTGGCAATTAGGGCTTTGAAGGAAGGCAAGTACTGAGTCTGTAGCCTTTCTTGGTAAACTGGCAAGAGATTCTTGACAATTATGTCAATTTGCTCATTTTCAGGAGGTTGGTTTACCATTTGAGAAGCCGTCTTCCTCCACCTCATAAGGAACGAGGAAAAGGATTCCTTTGCATATTGTTTGGTGGTCTCGAGGTCTCTTCTGGTTACATCAACCTCAATATTGTAGTGATATTGTTGAACAAAAATATTGCAGATGTCATCCCAGGTCCATTTCTTAGTGACATCCAAATCCACAAACCACTTCACAGCTGTTCCAGTCAGTGATTGTTGAAATAATTGGGCTAGAAGTTGATTATCCACACCCAATGACTGCATAGCTTCTACATAAACTTTGAGGTGGGTCTTGAGGCAGGTAGTCCCGTCAAATTTGTCAAACTCAGGCATCTTGAATTTGGGAGGAATCCTTGCATCAGGGAACAAGCTTAAGGATTTTGTATCAACCAAATCCTCTTTCTTTTTCATCCCCAGCAGCATTTTTTCCATGTGTTCCATCTTTTCCATGCAGGCTTTAATCTCAGGGTTAACTTCCTTCCTTTGGAAAGGATCCGCAGGTTGGGAAGTGGAGGCAGAAGTGATATTTGTTGTTAGTGAGTTATTCTTGAGGAATTCGAGTGATGGGATTGGTAGTGGTGGGATGGTATCAGTGTTTGCAGTTTCTTTATCTTTGGATTTAACTCTAGAAGTGGATCCATAGACAGGATAAAAGGTGGGTTTCGGGTCAAATTTGAATGATTTTGGCTCAGTGGGATTTTAGGCCAGAGAAGTCTGTTCCAGCATGGTACGGACATCCTTTATGATACCCCTCCTTTGGGCCCTCAGCATGTCTTGGAAAAGGGCCTCCTACCTTTTCATGATGGTCTCTTGATGTTCAGAGAGTTTGAAAAATAGCTCATCAAAGATCTCATCAGCCTTGGTGGTAGTGGTCTCTTCTCTGGCAATAGAAATCTTGTCAACCTTTAGGATAGAGAAATAAAGCTGGGTCAGTTTCTAGCTTAGGTATGGAATGAAGATCATGGAATATATCAGTATTTGGGACCATGGGTTGACATGGGTTTTTGGGACTAGCAGTGTTTGGGTGGAATTAAGACTCTCCAACTTTATAAGGTTTATGCATGCATGCATGTATGCATGAGTAAAAAAGGTTTCATGATAATGTCATACCAAGTTTAAGCATTACAGTACATACAACCCTAAAGGAAGGTTCTATAAGTCATTACATGAAAGGGTTAGGGTGGTTTGAAGGGAACCTTATCACACTAGAGATGCGATATACCTAACCACATGTGAGACAAGGAGCCTCGCGTGGGTCCAGTGGTACATGCGTACTCGTTACACCTCTAAAAGGATTAGAGGATACGTCGTGGGCTGGATGATTTCACTATTGGCAAGCAGACCTAAGGAAGGTTGCCCACTCGATGTTACTTTCTATCTTTTGTTTTCTTAGGAAGCTAGGGTTTTCTGGACAAGGAGTCTAATGTAGTGATGCATGGAAGAGTTATTTTGCTTTTAAAGCCAAACTTGTTATTATACCAAAAGTAATCCACTTTATTTTGAAAAAGACTTTAAATTGTCCCCAGTGGAGTCGCCAACTATGAGGTCTCGCCTGAGCACCGGTCTGATCTGCCGAGGGATCGAAATGCTCTTCGGGAGAAACTCCACGATTGGAACTCGCTGTGAGTTCAAAAAATTGATTTTTGTAATTTGACAGTTGAAAAGTGAGTCGCCACTTTAATTTATTTAATTTAATTGGGAAAACTAAAGAAAACCCAACATGATTGACTCCAAAATTTGATTTACCTCAATGGAAAATGCACCAATCCACGAGTGACCAAGGAGGGCTCGGGGATCAGGTTTTGGTATTTACACAATTAAGAAAATTTTATTTTCTTTAGTTTGGCTAAAAATGCAAAATAACTCTTGAAAAATGAATTTTGTGTATGTATGAACAGGAATATAATGATGAATGAACATATATATATATATATATATATATATATATGATGTGATGGAATGACAATAATAAATAAATAGGCAAGATAAATCCTACTTAATTATTATAATATCAAAACAAATGAAATAAAGAGGATATTTCCTTTAGCCATTATGAGTACTAGGAAAAGCACACATTCCTCAAAATAAACCAAAATAAAATCATAAACGAAAGATTAATGTAAATAAATTAAAATAAAAAAGGACCAAATATTGATAAAAAAATATTTTGGAGTTGATGCCCTTCAAAATGGCAGCCTGCGTATCCTATCAAATAGGAATCAAACCCCATGCAGTTCTCCCTTCTTGCGAAGGAGGGGTTTTAAAAATGTGTTGGTTTGCTTATTAACTTAATTCTGATTCTTAAATTAATAAGTTTTAGATCTTTTCAGATTTAGACTTAAAGAGAATTCTAGATCTGAAT
This sequence comes from Reutealis trisperma, assembly GCA_947687605.1. Lineage (NCBI taxonomy): Eukaryota > Viridiplantae > Streptophyta > Magnoliopsida > Malpighiales > Euphorbiaceae > Reutealis > Reutealis trisperma. Next base: position 1,342,759 of record CANTUT010000024.1, read on the forward strand.
TTAGAATTTTAAAAAAATAATAGGAAAGAGATTATACCTTTGTTTTTCTTAGCTTTTGAATGAATTGAATGAGTTTTGCTCTGGATCTCAACTCCACCTTGAATTCAAAGGAAATTTGAAATCTGGACCTAGGAACAACAAGTATGTTAGTATAAGAACGAAAATATGCTTTGAAATATGCCTCAATTGCTTTGAAAACTTCTTAAATTACTTTAGAATGCTTTGGAATTCATTGGAAATCATGTCAAATGAGGCTGGAGGAAGCTCCTATTTATAGAGCTACCAGAGGAGAAGCCGGCGGTACAGACAACAGCGTCAGCGCTGCGTCGATAGCAGGGGCGGCATGGCTGACGCACCAGCCGTATGGGCGTGCCGCTATACCGTCGGCATCTTCTTGGTGTCGCACACGGTGGCATGGCTATAAGTCTGGAGCTATAAAATGCGTGCCACCTTCTAGGCAGCACGACAAACGTGCCTCCTAGGCCATTAGTGCAGTTCGATCCATTTCTATCTGTTTCAGGCCCATTTCAGCTATGATTCGAGCTCTGTTTGGTTTTGTGGATTCATAACTAAAAGATGGTCCACTGGAGGTGCATTTTTGAGGGTTCACACTCATATGCGAGGACCACAAATTTAGGTCCTATAAGCCTAAAAGAACCAAATATATTCGCAAGAGTGTTTGTCAATTTCATATTATAAAAATGCAAAAAATAACAAGATTAATAACTTATGTAATTGAGTAGCTACCATAAAGATTTGGTTTTTAAAGGTAATCCTACTAATTTGGTGAATCCTATACTTCCAAATAGGAAACAGAAATCCTATTGGGGTGGATTTCTAGTAAGTGATTGAATTTTTATTGGATGATCACAAATTCCTTAAATACACATTGTTGTTATTGAAATTTCGATATCTAACAAGTGAACAACACTTGTTCATCACAACTCTTTGTGAGGTTTAATCAATCTAGTTCCTAGTGTTTCCAACCTCAGATGCACATTGTCGTTGTTGGCCTTTCACATTAGTCAAGTCAAACCCATTGGACCAATAAGTATAATGATTTGAATATCGTATGTCTCAGATACTCATTGTTGTTATTAACATACAATGTATCAAATACTCGTAACATCACATGCTTCATAATAACTTCAAGAAAACATTCAAACTAAATATATCACCCCTTATATATCAATAACTAATGATGTAAGTGTTTGAATTTTCTTGAACAATTGTTCCAATGGAGAACCATGACTCGATATTTTCTTTGGAAGATTTTCAGGCTTTATTGATTAGTCTCACTTTGCACATTATCCATTTTAAACATACATTATATGCATTCTGTTAGGCCTACTATCGATGACCCAAATCCAAAGGGATTAGCATAGGATGAGTAGGGTGTCAAACTCTGGGGAACTTAGAAATTTTGTATTAATTGGATAGTTACTAGGATGGATAGGCAAGGATACTAAATAAGAGATTTAAAACTAACTATATGCTACTATAATAATATTACGATTAAGGATATTGATTAGATTGAATTACAAGTCAGAATTGATTTTAATAAGATGTGTTACATGCATGCAATGATTGAGAGTATGGTATATAATTCCTAAAAGCAACTCTCATTGTCAATTAGAAGTGTTTGATCTAGAGTCTATGAGCATTCTCATGTCATCATAGAGATAGAACAGAGCCATAAATATTCATACCAATACTATAATTCCCCTTAGAGTGGATTTGGTTGTCTCCAAGTGCTTATCATATTCTCTAAGTAATTTTAATTGTTTTTCCATCAATTTATCCCAACTCTAGTTGTCAATAATTTGACTATCATATTATACATGGTGATTAAGCATATATAATATTAATTAAGCACACAATTAAAACTAAATCATGCAAAGCATATAAGAAATAGAATAATTAAAACCAATACTTTATTGCAATTCAAAGAAATCAAACTAGTGTATATTCATAGTGTAAATGACAAGTTTATATAAGAAGACAAGATGAACATCAAGGAATAAAGATGCAAAAGACAAGGGAAAGGAAACTTTGATAATATTTTCTTCAATCCTTGCTCCAGAAATTTACTTTGAAGAAGTGTCCTTGAATGCTTGCTTGAATGCCTTGGCGACTCTTTAATCTTGTTCTAACTTTTGAACACTTAAATTACACTCTCAATTACTAACTTAATATATGAATAATACTAATATCACATCACTAAAATTCTATAAAACATTCTTATTTGTATTTTTCTAGGTGTCCCAAATCATGTCCATTGCAAAAAGGAGCCTTTTGTGAAGTGTTTTGATGAAAAGGCACCACAACTACTTGAGACAAGCTAGGATGAGTCGGCACCATGTGGTTTTGGCATGACTTGGCACCATAGGGCATGAGTCGACACCATAACCTTCGGTCATGACTCAGCACCTATGGGGCATGAATTGGCATGGGCTTGTCTTGGCTAATCCTTGCAAAACTTCTTCCCTTTCAAGCATAGAACCCTTGATCCTTTTAGAGTTACCTAGATTACTTAAAGAACACTTAAAAACAAGATTAAAAGCACTACTTTAAAGATAAAATTCATGCATTCAAACACAAAATCAACTATTAATTAATTAGTTTAGGTATACATATTTGTATCATATCAAATTCCCTTATAGTTAAACCTTGGTTGCCCTCAAGCAAGAACTAAGAGGGAAGAGACAAAGCGATTACTTAGTTTCTCCAAGATAACTATGAAACAATCTTGATTAAACAATCTTTAAAATTTATTTAAGGAGTATATGGCCAGTATTTGATGATATAGTTCTTAGTGTCCAACAATGGTAAAGGATGACAAGTCTTATAGCATAAATTTTGAGCTTTGTCTAATTATCTTATCCTTGTTGGTAACAAAGTTGTTCAATTATTTAGTTAAGGACCTAATCATGCTTTTCTAGTCAAAATGTCCATGCATTAAGTCAAGAATTCAATAAATTCAAGTAGCCTTCTTTAGGACAAGAGAAAGCACACGCAAGAATGCAATAAGTCTCATGGCATTTTTAGACACATAGTTTGTTTATTCTTCTCTCTTTTTTTTTTTTTTTTTTGTAACTAAATAAGGTACATCTTTCGAATAGAATGCGATTAAGGAGCAAACTCATTTGCACACAACTTACTCAATATGCATTTTTTTATTAGCAAACAAATATAGTTCTTTTAGTATCCTCATCCATTATTGACTAATGCATAACTCGTATTATGGCTATAGTTTCCTTTAGGCAACTTAAATCATGCAAATTCAAAGACTTAACTTATATCAGTTTTGACAATTAAGTAAAATTAGAAAATTGACTAGATAATAAGAAATCTTTAGAAGCAATAAGAGTGAGATAAAAAGACAAAATCTTAACAAATACTAGAAAAAGTCTTAAGAATTTTACTAACTGGGCATTTATCAAAAATGATCATCAAATTAGTTAGAAAACAGAATGAGAAAACCTAATCAAGATATAATAACATGGAGAAACTCAAGTAAAAGGATAAAATTGTTAATGCAAATTGTAAAATACTAAACTAAACAAAACAACAATCATGCAAAATATATTAAAAATGTAGAAAATGAAAAATTAAAGCAAAATAAAACATCAAAATGAAAAAATAAATAGAAAGCTTCAAACTTCATCATTCGATCCCTCCCCTATACTTGAAATTCACATTATCCCCAATGTGAAGAAAAGTAAAGATGATGGAGAAGGGAAGAAAAACATACCTCATTGAGCATCGGGTGGTGGTGGTGAAGGAATGTCATTCCCGGAGTAACTAAAGAACTTACGCAATTTATAGTCCATACTATATTGTGTGTGCTCCATCCTTTGGTTCCTAGCCTCCAAGGCGGTAAGTTAACATTGCATGCTCCTTTAGTTTGCTAAGATCTCCTCCAAAAGTTGGTCGTCACTAAGAATGGAGCCACTTGCTTCTCTTTGAGTAGAAGATGATAGTGGTATTGCAAGTTGATCCGTTGATTGGGCTATTGGTGGTGGTGGGTCTCTAGGTGGTGGAACATCATCATCGGAGTCTTCATCTGAATTATAAATAGGGTGACGTAACCCCCTCTAACAAGATCATGTGTAAGCTGCAACATGGTTAAAATCGGCATCCACAACCTCGCCTCTTACGAAGGCTTGCTTTATGAAATATGAGTATTTAACAACATAAGGAAAGTTTGAGTAATTAATATGAAACCCCTCAGCAATACTTGTAATAATATGACCATGTGTTAATGGATGCTCCTTACGTGTAACACACATGAGGAGTTGATTAAAAATCCAATATGTCCAACACACTTGCTTTGATTTATGAACACACCACATCAAAAAGAGCTCTTGAACAGTTACTCTATTAGTTTTAGTTTTACCAAAAATAACACATGCAATGACTTTATGCAACATCTAGAATTTCAAATCTTTGATGAACGTCACTTTCCCCTTTTTAGGTTCAAAAGGGGTTTCTATATCAATTAAGAATGTCCAAAAGTCATTAACATTAAAATCATTAGTGATATCACAAACACCACTTCTTTTAAAACCAAAAACTTTTTGCATAAAATTATAAGTTAATTGGTAAGGTTGGCCAAGCAATCTAAATTCTAGAATTTAAGAATTTGTAGCATTGATATCAAGTGTACTAAAGAACTCATAAACAAGATTGCCATAGGAATGCTCTTGCATACTTACAAGCTTTTTCAAACCACAACAAGTGAGAACTTGATTGAATATTTCCTCCATGCCAACATCACGAATTAAAGAGGGAGGAAAATACTTACAAGATACAATTTCTCTACGTTTGATTTTAGAGAACTTGGCTCCTTCTTTATGTGAGTGAATGGGGAAGGAGGACTCGTACATTAATGCAAGGTCTTCCTCTTGTTTCTCTTCTTGAGTCCTTGAAGAAGCTGATCCTTTGGTCTTGCCCATACTTGCTTATAGTTAGAAAATAAAGAAGAAAAATAGAAAAATTTTGCAACTATGAGTGAATATAGTGTAATGTGTGAATGATGAATGAAGAAGATGATGTCAAAATAGAAGAAAGAATTATTTAAATATTAGGATTTGTGTTTTCAAAATCTGAAAAGAAAGGGTAGGGGAGTGGTGTTGTAAGGGATAGGGTTATATAGGTGTGTAAGAGTGTGAAGTGAATAGTCATATATTTTGGGAAGAAGTTTAATTCTTTTTGGAAAAGAAACAACTTTTCATTGATATGTATTGGGAAAGGAGTGTTGAATAAGTTAGTTTTTGACTAAAAATAAGAATAAAATAAATTACAATTGAATTAGGAATGAAAAGAAAAGAAAAATTGCTGTAGAAACTCAAAATTTCAAGTATTTCAAAATCTGTCAATCATACCGAGTCGGCACCATAGGGCATGACTCGGCATGAACTCAGTCTAAAAATATTTTTTGTTATATATATATATTTATATATATGTATCATATGTATGTATTATAAAATTAAAATAAAATTAATATTAAAGTTCAAAACTTAAACATTATATTAAATAAACAGACATAAAATTTTAAAATAAATAAATATACTATGTAGTAAATGAACATACTATTAAGTAGAGAGGGCTACCGACCATGATTGTTCTAATGGTGCACTAGCAAAGTAAGGTTTAAGACGATGGCCATTTACCTTGAAAGATTCACCTTTATCATTAGCAATCTCAATAGTTCCATATGGATGGATTTTAATAATTTTAAAAGGTTCAGACCATCTTGATTTTAGTTTTCCAGGAAATAGTCTTAACCTTGAATTATAGAGTAAAACAAGCTCACCTTCTTAGAAATCCCTATTGAGAATGTTCTTATTATGCCATAACTTAGTGCGATCTTTATATAACTTTGCATTTTCATATGCATTTAACCTTAGTTCTTCTAGTTCATTGAGTTGCAAAAGTCTTTTCTTACTTACTTTGTCCATATCAAAGTTCAAAGCCCTAGTTGCCTAATACGCTTTATGTTCAAGTTTAATAGGCAAATGACAAGATTTACCATACATTAATTGATATGGGGTAAGGCCAATGGGAGTTTTAAAAGAAGTTCTATATGCCCATAAGGCATCATCTAGCTTTAATGCCTAATCTTTCCTATAAGAAGAAATAGTCTTCTCTAGAATCCATTTAATTTCCCTATTGCTTACCTGAACTTGACCACTTGTTTGTGGATGGTAAGGAGTAGCTATTTTATGATTAACTCCATATTTTTTAAGCAAACTTTCTATGATATTATTACAGAAATGGGAACCTCCATTACTTATCAAAGCTTTTGGAGTACCAAACCTATGAAAGATTACTTTTTTAAGCATTTTCTTGACTACCTTAGCATCATTAGTATAGTAGGCATTGCTTCAACCCATTTAGACACATAGTCTACCATAACTAAGATGTATTTATAGCCTAAAGAACTAGGGAAAGGACCCATAAAGTCCATACCCCATACATGAAAAAGTTCTACCTCAAGAATGCCATTTAAAGGCATCTCGTTTCTCCTAGATATATTACCCGTTCTTTGACATCGATCACATGTAAGGACAAATTCTCTAGCATCTTTGAATAAAGTAAGCCACTAAAAACCACATTATAATACCTTAAAAGCCATTTTTGTTGCACCAAAGTGTCCACCCACATCTAAGGAATGACAATGTTTCAAAACATCTTGAATCTCACCTTGAGGAATGCATCTCCTTATTAGCCCATCTGCACATCTTTTATAAAGTAAAGGTTCTTCCCAATAATAAAATTTTGTATCATCTAAAAATTTCTTTCTTTGCCTATAATCTAAACCATAAGGAAGAATACCACTTACAAGAAAGTTAGCAATGTCAACATACTATGGAATTTCTTGCGATACAACATTAAACAAATACTCTCCTTGGAAGGTCTCATGTATTGGTACTCCATCATCAAGCTTCCTCAAACCTTCTTGATCAAGTCTAGAGAGATGGTTCGCCACAAGGTTTTCACTCCTTTTCTTATCCCTTACCTCCCAATCAAACTCTTGGAGCATAAGAATCCACCTTAGTAGCCTAGGTTTAGCATCCTTTTTACTTAAGAGGTACTTTAGAGAAGCATGGTCAGAATATACAATTACCTTTTGACCTGCCAAGTATGCTCTAAATTTATCAAATGCATAAACTATGGCTAGTAGTTCCTTCTTCATAGTTGTATAGTTGATTTGGGCATTATCAAGTAGCTTACTTGCATACTAAATTACATAAGGCTTACCTTATTTCCTTTGCCCAAGGACTGCTTCAACTGTGAAATGACTAGCATCACACATAATTTCAAAAGGTTTCTCCCAATTAGGTGGCTATAGAATCGGTGCAGATGTAAGAGCTTTCTTTAGGGTCTCAAAAGCTTCATGACATGCTTCATTTAACTCAAAGGCAGCTTCCTTCGCAAGTAATTTACATAATGGCTTGGCAATTTTGGAAAAATCCTTGATAAACCATCTATAGAACCCGGTATGTCCTAAGAAACTTTGAATGTCCTTAACACATTTGGGCTGTGGCAAATTTGTGATCACTTCAACCTTGGCTCTATCCACTTCAATACCCCTTTTGGATACCATATTCCCTAGTACTATTCCTTCTTGTGCCATAAAATGACACTTTTCCTAGTTAAGTACTAGTCCATGCTCCTTACACCTGTCAAGAACTTTAGAGAGATTTTCTAAAAAATTTTCAAAGTTAGTTCCATAAACACTAAAATCATCCATAAAAGCTTCAATGGAGTCATCTATCAAATCATTAAAGATAGAAAACATGCATCTTTGAAATGTTGCAGGTGCATTCCATAAACCAAATGGCATCCATCTAAATGCAAAAGTTCCATAGGAACATGTAAAAGTGGTTTTTGATTAGTCTTTGGGGTAGATAAGTATTTGATAAAAACCACTAAGACCATCCAAATAACAAAAATAAGAATAATTTGCTAATTTTTCTAACACTTGTTAAGAAATGGTAGTGGAAAATGATATTTTTTAGTTGCTTTATTCAACTTTCTATAGTCTATACACATACGCCATCCAATGACAGTCCTAATAGGGATTAAATCATTTGATTCATTCTTAATAATAGTCAAGCCACCCTTTATAGGGACAACTTGAACAGGACTTACCCACTTACTATCACTAATTAAGTATACGATGCCATTATCAAGTAATTTTATGACCTCTTTTCTTACCACTTCTTTGAGAGTTGGATTAAGTCTCCTTTGACCTTCAATGGAAGGCTTAGCATTATCTTCTAAGATTATCCTATGCATGCAAATATTAGGGCCAATACCTTTTAGGTCATTTAAAGAGTAACCAATGGAACTTCTTTGTTTAAGCAACACATTGCACAAAAGATTGATATTTTCTAAAGACAAGGATGAATTCACAATAAAAGGGAATTTAGATTCAGAATCAAGGAATGTATATTTTAAATTTGATGGCAAAGGCTTAAGTTCAAAACTTACTTCTTCTTTTGAAGAAGGGTTTGGGTCATCATTTCTCTCAAGAGGTTCAAATCTAGAAGGTCGGAAGGAGTGATGATGTGAAGTAGTCTCTAAAAGATTTACCTCTTCTTCTTGGACTTGGTAAGGGGGAATAGGGTCTTGACTCATGCATTCATATTTGACCTCATTTGTACATTCATCAATCAAGTCTATAGAGTCAATCCTACTAACCCCTTCCATAGGTGAAGATTTCATCATCTTAAGAACATCAAATTCTATAAATTCATTATTTACCTCAAATGTGATTTTACCTTTCTTTATGTCAATGATAGCACCTACCATTACTAAGAATGGTCTTCCAAACAAGATAGGGATTTTGAGGTCTTCCTCCATGTCTAGGACAACAAAATCTGCAGGAACTATAAATTTACCTACTTTTGTTGGCATATTCTCAAGAATGCAAATTGGATAGGTAATAGTCTTGTTAGCCATCAAGAGACACATGATAGTAGGCTTAAGTTCACCCAAATTAGGTCTTAAATAAATAGAATAAGACATTAAATTGACACTAGCACTAATATCACATAAAGCTTTATCAAAATGCTTTCCTCCAATCATGCATGGGATGGTGAAACATCCAGGATCTTTTCGCTTAGGAGGGGATTTAGAAAACATGGCCTTAGACTCTTCTACTAAAGATACTAGACCATAATCTTCTAGTTTGCATTTGTGGGAGACCATATCTTTCAAAAATTTACCCCAAGCCGGCATATCCCTTATAGCATCTAAGAATGGAATAGTAATAGTAATATCTTTAAGATACTTTAGGAATTTGCCAAATTGCTTATCTAGGTTCCTTCTTATGAACCTTTGAGGAAAGGGCAAGGCCTTAAGATCTACTTTAGGATCATTGACCTTAGGTGGTATGACACTTTCATTTTTATTATTACCTTTAACCCCACTCCCTTGGTTACTTTCTAAGTTTACTTCCTCATCACCTACTATATCATTTTTATTCTTATTAGTAGTATTTTCAACCATCTTACCACTTCTTAGAGTAATTGCTTGGCAAGTCTCTCTTTGAACAAATTCTAGTTGACTAGGTAACTTACCTATAAGTTTAGGGTTAGAGGAAGAAGCTTGTTGGCTAATTTGAGTTTCTAAAATTCTATTATGAGTAGCAAGTTGATCAATTTTGGAATTAAATTGTTTAAATTGCTCCTCACTTTGTTTATTAATGGATATTTGTGTTTCTACAAACTACTCTAGAAGGGTCTCTAAATTTGATTTAGGTGGTGTAAGAGTATAGGGTTGCTTTATAGGAAAACCTGGTGGGTTATTTAATTTGAGATTTTAGTTAATAGGTGGGTTCAATTGGGAGGATGGGTTAGACTAAGAAAAACCAGCATGGTTCTTCCATTGACGGTTGTATGTGTTTGAGTTCATACTCATTCTTTGGTTATACCCCCCTTTGACATAATTTACCTCCTCATTTGAACTACATTAGGAATAAAGATGAGGACCTCCACATAGTTCACAAACAACATTAGTATTTTCAATAGAATTGATTTGAGTTTTACTTACCATTTTGGTGAGTGCATCTACCTTTGCTGTTAGCAGGTTAATAGTGTCAAGTTCCAAAATCCCTTTTGCTTTTGCCATAGTTGTCTCATCTCCCATGTATCCTTGGGATGCAAGTTCTTTAAGTAAAGTGACAGCCTCTCTTGCTGTCTTATCCATCCATTTACCTCTAGATGCAGCATTAACTATGTTGCGATTCTCATTTGTCAATCTGTTATAAAAAATTTGAGGAATCAACTAATCGGGCAATCCATGATATGGGCATTGCCTTTGGAGTTCCTTAAATTTTTCCCAAGAAGTATAAATTGTTTCATTTGGATTTTGCTTGAAGGTGGTGATCTCATTGCGGAATTTTGAGTCTTGTGTGGAGGGAAGCACTTTTGAAGGAATGCTTGCTTCAATTGATCCCAAGTGGTGATTGATTCACTTGGTAAACTTGCCAACCATATTTGAGCTTTCTCTTTGACTGAAAATGGGAAGCACCTTAATCGAATTGCATCATCCGATAGTCCATTTATTTTAAATGTTGCATATATGTTCAAAAATGTCAAGATGTGTGCATATGGATCCTCCCCTTGCAAATCACTAAACTGATTATTTTGCACCATTTGAATATGCTAGGTTTGATTTCAAAGTTGTTGTTTACAATTGAAGGAGCCATTATTCCCCCTATACAATCTGTGATGTCATGCATGGCAAAGTCACCTAATGTTCATCTTTCTCTGGCCATTAAGTTGTGTTGATCTTCTTCTCTTTGTCTTTGATTCCCATGCAAAGCATGAAAAGTTCAATCAATTTCACGATCAAATAGAAGATCGTTAGAGCTTTTACTTTGTCGCATGTTCAACTAAAATTAAAATAAAAATAAAAATTATAAAACAAAAACAAAAACCTAAACAACTTTTCACTATCCTAAAATAATAAAAATTACAACTAATTCCCCGACAACGGCGCCAAAAAATTATTAGGCCTATTATAGATGACCCAAATCCGAAGGGATTAGTATAGGATGAGTAGGGTGTTGAACTCTAGGGAACTTGGAAATTTTGTATTAATTGGATAGTTACTAGGATGGATAGGCAAGGATATTAAATAAGAGATTTAAAACTAACTATATGCTACTATACTAATATTGCGATTAAGGATGTTGATTAGATTGAATTACAAGTTAGAATTGATTTTAATAAGATATGTTACATGCATGCAATGATTGAGAGTATGGTCTATAATTTCTAAAAGTAACTCTCATTGTCAATTAGAAGTGTTTGATCTAGAGTCTATGAGCATTCTCATGTCATCATAGAGATAGAACAGAACCATAAATATTCATGCCAATACTATAATTCCCTTTAGAGTGGATTTGGTTGTCTCCAAGTGCTTATCCTATTCTCTAAGTAATTTTAATTATTTTCCCATCAATTTATCCCAACTCTCATTGTGAATAATTTGACTATCATATTATACACGGTGATCAAGCATGTATAACATTAATTAAGCACACAATTAAAACTAAATCATGCAAAGCGTATAAGAAATAGAATGATTAAAACCAATACTTTATTGCAATTCAAAGAAACCAAACTAGTGTATATTCATAGTGTAAATGACAAAGTTTAGACAAGAAGACAAGATGAACATCAAGGAACAAAGATAAAAAAGATAAGGGAAAGGAAACTTTGATGATATTTTCTTTAATCCTTGCTCCAGAAATTTACTTTGAAGAAGTGTCCTTGAATGCTTGCTTGAATGCCTTGGTGACTCTTCAATCTTGTTCTAACTTTTGAACACTTGAATTACACTCTCAATTACTAACTTAATATATGAATAATACTAATATCACATCACAAAAATTCTATAAAACATTCTTATTTATAATTTTCTAGGTGTCCCAAATCATGTCCATTGCAAAATGGAGCCTTTTGTGAAGTGTTTTGATGAAAAGGAACCATAACTACTCAAGACAAGCTAGGATGAGTCGGCACCATGTGGTTCTGGCATGACTCAGCACCATAACCTTCTGTCACAACTCGGTACTTATAGGGCATGAGTCGGCATGGGCTTGTCTTGGCTAATGCTTGCAAAACTTCTTCCCTTTCAAGCATAGAACCCTTGATTCTTTGAGAGTTACCTAGATTACCTAAAGAACACATAAAAACAAGATTAAAAGCACCACTTTAAAGATAAAATTCATGAATTCAAACACAAAATCAACTATTAATTGATTAGTTTAGGTATACATATTTGCATCATATCACATTCGTATATATCACATATATATTTCATAAAATGGACAATATACACATAGGTATGATTATGGATTCTATGGATCCACTTCCTAACCACAAGAAATGGATATGGGATTTAGGTTATACAAATTACCAATATGAAATTACAACATTTGTATCTTCATGCTCCCACTAGGCATCTTTATGGGTTGAACCTCTTATTGTTCTTGTACCTCTATATCTCCATATGTACATTAGTGACCTTAGCATTCCAAGGTGAGATTACAAAAACAAAAGAGCTTATAGATTCAATGGAATTAGTCTACAACTAAATGAGTAATTAACATTTAATTACATCCCATCAAATAATAAAATTAATTATTACATATCCATATTAGAAATCATACATTATGGTTTCTAAATCCATGATTAACCATTCATGCCTCTCAAATAACAACAAAACATATATATACAACAATTGCATTTATAGATATGCTGTTCAACATTAGAATATTTCCAAATTTTGGAACATTCCTAAAAAATCCATTTTGAATATCATATATTCAATGTTTCTATAGCTCAAAATCATATTTTAAGTTATAGAAATTTGTTTGATTGAAAAATTAATCCAAAACAATTTTGGAAATATTAAAGTTGGGTATAGACATAGAGCAAATCACGTCGCGGTTGCGACTTAGATTTCTTAGGCGCGAAATAGGAATCGCGATCGCGATTCTCTAAATCAACCAAACAACATTTATTTTGATCCACTCATTCATGGGCATGACATCAAATTCGTGGTTGTGATTTGCTAATTGTAGTCGTGATTCTTGATTCACGAGCGTGAATTCTATCTCCAACAGCACAACATTTTTGCACCAACTCATTATCAACCAAATCAAAAACCTCTAAAACAACATATACAAAAGTTTTAAATATAAATTAAGTGGGTCTGATACTAATTGAAGGAACAATCAAGCCACAGTAGAAGGAAGGTAGTGAGGTGAAATTTTAAATATTTTAAAATTTCACTTTGCCCAATTTTGGTCCAAAATTCATTCAAGCAATTAATTAATTTGTGTGTAAAACATATATGCATTGAAAGAAGAAGGGAGATTAATCATATTACCTCTTGTAGGTTCCTTCATTCTTTTACAAAGAGCTTCCCAAGTGTCAAGCCTCTAGATCATCCACACCTAGCTCACCTCCAAGTTTCCTCTTAATTTCTTTGGTGTTCTTGAATCCTCTCTTGGTTACCTAATTTGATTCAAGATTTCCCTCAAAAATCTTGAGAAAGTTTAAGGTTTCTCTTTGGTTGGTTTTGGACTAAACACATTTTCAATTTGCAAGGAATTGTTCTTTCATAAAGAATAAAGAAGAGAATTAAAGATCAAAAGAAAAATTGAAGAAACACTTTCTTCATTTTTCTTTCTCTCTCAACTTCTCTCTCTAAAAATCCTTCAAATGTTAAAAATGAGGTTCTCCTCTTATTTGCAACATAAAAGCTAAGGTTTTTATATCTTTCTAAGACTTAACACTTAAGTCTTCACAAAGACTTAAATATCCTTTTACATTCTTCTAACTCAGCATTTGATGAAGGGGCAAAGTTGACTTTGCTTCTTCAAATGGTGAAATGACCATTATATCATTTAGGTGTAAAATTGACATTTGCATCAGCCAAAAGATGTAATTATAATTTTAACCTTAGTAGAAAATTCTCTAATCCCTAAACCTATCATATGGGATTATGAATAGTGAATTTTCTCTAACCCCTAAATTGCCTTTTAACCATATCACATATGAGCTTAGGTCACATCTCAAGTGTTAAGGGTTTTTACTAAGCTTAAAATTAAGTTTTTGATTTAGTCCAAATCAATTTTCAATTTAATCTTTCTTATTTGCATCACATACAAATTAAGATTTAATCGAATAAAAATCTTCATAGATTAACCATTAGGACATGCTAGGATCCTTGTAAATTTAATTACATGTTTAATCATTTTACCACTAATCAATTAATTAAACAATTTAATTAATTATTACAGTAAACCTTTTACACTTGGAAGGTGATCACTATTAGGTGTGTGAATTTCTAGGTTCATGTTCATTAGTAATGGGAATGAGAAAATATTTTTCTCTACTAATGTGAAATTCCACTTCACACTTAGTACCATAAGTCATGAGGGACAGCTAGTATTCTATGCCATGACTACCTAATTAGAAATGAATGTTTATAGTTTGTAACTTTAAACATCATATGGACCATCGATCATAAATCATCATGCACTAAAATCCCTTCATTAAAGATCCCAATCTCGGCTAGGGTAATGGTTTATGTCAAACCCTAATGTGCCTCAATTCTATGTCCTTATTTCGATTCTAATTCTTAATGAGATTAGATTCTTACAAGAAATTCTTTCTAGTGAATCTGTCTATCCTAATCAAAAGCTTTAGTTATCAAGAATAACTAGATAGTATAGGATCTTAACCTCGTTTTCTCAAGCTAATGAACTCTATCTTAGTGATCACTTACCTTCATACATAACAAATTAGAACCACCACATGCCATATATCCGTACATGAATAGTACGTCTATATGCAGTAATAAATCCTAATCATCTATGTATGAGATATAGTATCCCTAAAGTCAAATGATTATTTGCACTATTATGACCTAGATGATAAATAATTGATAAGTAGTAAAACCCTATATTATTATCATCTAACGTCACAGTTTAACTATCCATCCTATGAATATCCACATGTTTGTATCGACATCACATGTCAAGCAGTATGAGACTCACTGCCTCTATAATCATCTGTATCAGATACTAATTATAGAAAATAAATAGAGATGATGGTCTTTCAGAATTAATGATGCCCAGTCATTAATCCTACCATGAACATATTTAAAATATTTGTACAAAAGCAATTTGTATCCCATATTCTCAACATTTGAGAACATATCCTCTTATAAATACTAAAGGACTATATTCAATAATGTGAAACCCTTTTCACATTATGAATATATTATTGTGCCATAGGGAATTAATATCTACTATTACATAACTATTATATGACTCCTAGGACATATACTGCTATCAGTACATGCCATGATCTGTGATATATGCTATGTAATATGTGCCTGTGATGTGATACTATATGATGTGTGCTCATGCTAAATGCATGGTAAATATGATAATTTGATACTGGGGTTAAATGGGTTAGAAGGGAGTTAGCACTAAATGCCCTTACCCATTTAGATGTTGCCTCTGCATCTGTGAGATTAGAAGAAAGGTCTGGCTTGAGAGTACTGACCATGGGCTCTAATGAGCAAGCCTCTTCATAAAAGGTTCAAGTTATACATAAAGAGATGAGCAATTTATGTAAAGAATTATATGAGCTACGAGCTTAAAGGTTGGAAGTGCTGCCAATGCAAGAGTAGAATGGAGTTTTGCCTCCCACAGTAGTGGCACCTGCACGGAAGGAAAGGAAGCGGTAGCTCGATATGGGAATGACCATTCCAGAATTCAAGAAGTTAGAACCACTTACCTTCTATGGTGAGGAGGGTGATGACCCTCATGAAATTTTTGGATGAGATGGACAAGTTAGTCTGTCGACTATCCTGCTCTGACGCTCAGGTGATTGAGTTCATAGGACTCTAACTCAAGAAGAAGGCTTGGTACTATTATGAGAGGAATATTGAAGACTAGCTTTATGGAGCAAATCCGCCTACTTGGATAGAGTTTAAGCAAGGAATGATGGATTAATTCTTGCTAAAAGGTGAAAGGCAGGATAGGGCACTATAGTTTGAATAACTAAGGCAGAAACTTGGCATGTCAGTGCTAGAGTGTGCTAAAGAGTTTAACAAACTCAGCAGGTTCACTGTTAACTTTGTTCCTACTGAAGCCAGTCACATCAATCGCTTTTTAAGGGGATTGATTACAACCCTATTCAACTATTTGGCAGCAATTGAGTTCTTAATCTTAGCTAAGCTAATAAATAAGGCTAAGATAGTGGAGAAGAGGCATAAGGCCGAGAGAGCTGAGCATGTAGAATGTGAGCAGAAGAGCAAAGGTCATGAAGGCTAGCATAGAGGAGGAGGAAGAGGTCCAAGAAAGGAATCTTTGCCAATGACTTCAACACCTAAATAGCTTAACAATCAATCTAAGCAGAGTTTTCCCACTTGTGGCCAGTATGGTCAGATGGGCCACTTTATCAAAGACTGCTCATAGATGAAAAATTTGGGAAATGTGACCTTAGCACCTCCACCACCTAGACAGTCTCAGTGTCAAGCATAAGAACCAAGAATAAGGGACTAGCTACTTTAAATTCTCTAATGGTAGATAACAGGGGCAAAGGTCATGTCTTCGCTTTGAATTAGTAAAAGGCTGGTGCTTTGGATACTGCCATTTGTGAGGCCTCGTCTGAGCACCGATCCGATCTGTTAAGGAATTGAAATGCTCTTCGAGAGAAACTCCACGATTGGAACTCGCTGTGAGTTTAGAAAATTGATTTTTATATTTTGAAAGTTGAAGAATGAGTCGTCACTTCAATTTACTTATTTTAATTGGAAAAACTAAAGAAAGGCATAATCTGAAAGGCTTAATCTGATTTTGCCTTAAAGGAGATCATAGGCTTCATAAATGAAGGCCTTTTGGGAGTGGGCTTCATGGTGAAGGCTTTTTGGGAGTGGGCTTCATAGCGAAGGCTTTTTAGGAGTGGGCTACATGGCAAAGGCTTTTTAGATTTAGGCTTCTTGATAAAGGCCTCTAGATTTAGGCATCATAATGAAGGCTTATTGGTTTGAAGGTAGGTTGAAACTTCTAGGTTTGAGCTTCTTGATGAAGGCTTTTGGATTTGGGCTTCTTGATGAAGGCTTTTGGTTTAGGCTTCTTGATTAAGGCTTTTGCTTTAGGCTTCTTGATGAAGGCTTTTGGCTCTAGGCTTCTTGATGAAGGCGAAGGCTTTTTTGATTTGGTCTTCATAATGAAGGCTTTTGGGTCATGTGCCTATTAACGAAGGCTTTTTAGTTTGAAGGTAAGTTGAAACTTTTGGATTTGAGCTTCTTGATGAAGGCTTTTGGATTTGGGCTTCTTAATGAAAACTTCTAGATTTGGGCTTCTTCATAAAGGCTTTTGGATTTGGGCTTCTTAATGAAGGCTTTTGGATTTGAGCTTCTTGATGAAGGCTTTTGGTTTAGGCTTCTTGATGAAGGCTTATGGATTTGAGCTTCTTTTATGAAGGCTTTTGCTTTAGGCTTCTTAATGAAGGCTTTTTGGGAGATATGCCTCGACTTCTAGTTTTGCCAACGAAACTAGATTTAAAGAAGATATGCCCTGATAGACTTGGGGATTTTGGTTCTACTCATTTTGAGATTATGCTAAGGAATGGGCGGTATATGGTATGATTTGCCAATGAGGCTTGGGATGGAATAATATGATTTCATAAAATTCGAGAATGATTTGAAGATAGGCTAAAACTTCTGAAAAAAATCATAGAGGTTGTATGATTTTGCTTTTTGTAGCATAAATCATGGAAAAGAATAAGTCAAGCTTTTCTTGCTATTTGAAATTGAAGAGACTTTTGGAGTGACACTTAATTAGTTTGGCTTTATGCAAATTGGTTGAAACAAAGAGCCCTTAGGATTAGCTAAAGGACTAGTGGAAGAAAACAAATTAGGGATCATGCTTCCAAATGAGAGATAAGGATGTGATAGACTGGAGATATGTATGAAGGATTATGTCTTAGCTCTTTAAGCTAAGCGACTGGATGGATTGACAATAGATGACGACCTAGGAAGACATGCCTCCATTATAGGATAAAGGCATAGAAGATTGTATATCCTTTGAGAATAAACCTCTAGTTAGGAAGAATGACGGATTGATTGAAGATGATTTGACAACTTCAGACATAAGGAAAGATGACTTGGATGAGCTTTCTCTCTCTTTCTCAGCTCTATCTTTTGCCTAAGCTGCCCTTTTTGGGTTTTGACCTTAGCGAGCTTGAATTAATGAAATTTGGAAGAAAATTCCACCATGCTTTGAGCTGCTACCTTTTTTTATTTTGAAGGGCTCTGACCTTTGAATTCTGGATTTAACAAAGGTCTTCTCTAAACTTGTTGCCCTTTATGGAGGTGCATTATTTGATTACCGGATGCGCAATAGGTAATTACATTTGCTTTTTATCCTTCAACTATTTGATCATTTGACCTTCTTTGGTTAGGTGCAATTGTTGATGGCACCTCAAATTATAACATGTGCTAATTGTGGTAGATTTGACTGTTTGTTCATTTCTCTCTCTCTGTTTTTTTTTTTTTTTTGGTAAGCTCATCCATGTCGGACTAAAAAGGAAAATGAAAAGAAAATGTATGTGCATTACTATAAAGGAAACTTTATTGCAAGATGACAAAAGGAACTAGTATGGTTAATGAGAATAAAGAAAAATAAGATGACAGACTCAGACTCAGATTTGGACTCAAACTTTGAGATTCAGACTTGGACTCAGGTTTAGATTTGGAATTCAATTTCAGACAGGTCAGATTAGCTGAACTTGAACTACTCCATGACATGCCTTCTAAGGCTAAGGTAAGGTGAGGTTGAGTTAGGACCAGATTCCTCATCACTATTGAGGTTAGTGGTGGGGAATTTAGCTTGAAATGATTGACTTTGGATGCAACCTTCAACTTTTGATGCAGTTGCAACCAAAGCTTTGAAGGTGAGTAGGTATTGAGTTAACGAGTGGACTCTATAGATAGGAAGTAGATTATTGGCAATGATATCTACTTATTCTTGCTCGATTGGCCTGTTTACCATTTGAGCAAGTCTTAAAAATAGGCATCTTGCCTCTTCATCAGGGTCTTTTGTTATTTAGAGAGCTTAGCAAGAAGCTCGTTAAAGATTTCATCAGCTCTAGTAATAGTGACTTCATCTTTGGCCACAGACATTTTGTCAACTTTTGAAAAGGAAAAGGAACTGGGTTAGTATCAAGCTTTGGAAAAAAGGGCTATAGGGAGGTGTGAAAAACTAAAGGACTTTAGGTTTAATGACAATGGATGACAGTGTTTTGTGGTTAGGATGACAATGATGTTAGCTAGGTAGGTATTTAGCTAAGGGGGAGCTAGGCCAGATTTTAGCTTTAGGTGGCTAGATCATATTTTAGTTTTGAGTGGTTAGGTCAAAATTTAGCTTGGGATGGCTAGGTCAGATTTTAGCTTTGAGTGGCTAGATCAGAATTTAGCTTTGGGTGATTAGGATTGTGATTGGTTTACCATGGGCTTAAGGATAGAGTGACCATGGGTTTTGGAATTGGGTATAGATGTACCATGGATTTGGATGTTGGGTGCACCATGGGTTTGGTAATAGTTAGATAATGGGTTAGACTAGACCATGGGCTTAGATGGGCTATGGGTTTGGATAGTGATGTAAGAGATGAAACCTAGTCAGCATTTAGTTTGGGTAAGGATAAGAGTGACGCTAAATTAGTATTTAGCTTTGTTAAGGATGGTTAAGGATAATGCTATATCAATGTTTAGCTTGGGTAATAACTATGAAAGATGAAAGCTAGATTAGTGTTTAGCTTGGGTAAGAGTTGTGAAAGATGAAAGCTAGGTTAGTATTTAGCTTCGGTAAGAATTATGAAAGATGAAATTATGTCAGTGTTTAGCTTGGGCTAGGTTAATGTTTAGTTTAGATGAGAATTATGGAAAAGGATGAGGGTACCATAGATGGGTTTGTTTTTACCATGAGTTTGACATGGGTTTGGATAGGACTGGATCATGGGTTTTAGGTGAACCATGAGTTTTGGGCTTTGACCATGGGTTTAGGTGGACCATGGGCTTTGTGTGTTGACTATGGGTTTAGGTGGACCATAGGTTTTGGGTTTTGGTCATAGGTTTAGGTAGACCATAGGCTTTGGGTTTTGACCATGGGTTTAGGTGAGCAATGGGTTATGAGCTTTGGGTGTTGACCATGGGTTTAAATGGACCATGGGCTTTGGATTTTGACCATGTATTTAGGTGGACCATGGGCTTTGGGTTTTGACCATGGGTTTAGGTGAACAATAGGTCATGAGCTTTGGGTGTTGACCATGGGTTTAGATGAACCATGGGCTTTAGGTGTTGACTATGGGTTTAGGTGAACCATGGGCTTTGAGTTTTGACCATGGTCTTAGGTGAACTATGGGTCATGAGCTTTGGGTGTTGATCATGGGTTTAGATGGACCATAGGTTTTAGGTTTTAGGTGTTGACCATGGGTTTAGATGTACCATAGGTTTTGGGTTTTGACCATGGGTTTAGGTGGACCATGGGCTTTGGGTGTGAAGGTGTTTGGATAGGTTTTTGACTCTTCACAAGGTTCAAGCTATACATGTATACATGCATGAATGAAAAGGTTTCATGATAATGATATGCCAACTTTAGTTTTATGGTGCATAAAATCCTAAACGAAGGTTCTATGAGTCATTACATGAAAAGGTTAGGGTGATTTGGAGGGAACCCATCACACAAGAGATGCGATATACCTAACCATATGTGAGATAAGGAGCCTCGCGTGGGTCCAATGGTATGAGCATACTCGTTACATCTCTAAAAGGATTAGAGGATACATTATGGGCTAGATGATTTCACTATTGGCAAGCAGACCTAAGGAAGGTTACCCACTCGATGTTACTTTCTATCCTTTGTTTTCCTATAAGCTAGTTTTTTTTTTTTTTTTGTGGACCAGGAGTTCGATGTAGTGATGCATTATAGAGTTATTTCATGTTTAAAGCCAAACTCAGTATTTTACCAAAAGTAATCCACTTTATCTTTTATTTGAAAAAGATTTAAGTCCCCAGTGGAGTCGCTAACTATGAGGCCTTGCCCGAGTACCGGTTCGATCCGTCGAGGAATCAAAATGCTCTTCAGGAGAAACTCTACAATTGGAACTTGCTGTGAGTTCAGAAAATTGATTTTTGTATTTGGAAAGTTCAAGAATGAGTCGCCACTTTAATTTACTTATTTTAATTAGGAAAATGAAAGAAAATCCAAATTGATTGACTCCAAAAATGATTTGATTTTGCCCCAATGAAAAATGCACCAATCCACGAGTGACCAAGAAGGGCTCGGGGATCAGGTTTTGGTAATTACACAATTGAGAAAAAAAATGTATTTTTCTTTAGTTCAGCTAGAATTGCAAAATAACTCTTAAAAAAGGAATTTTCATGCATGCATGAACAAGAATATAATGATGAATGAAACAAATATATATGATGAGATGGAAAAATAATTGTAGATAAACAAGCAAAATAGATCTTACTTAATTATTACAAGATCAAAACAATTGAAATAAAGAGGATATTTCCTCTAGCCCTTATGGGTACTAGGAAAAGCACACATTCCCCAACTAAGCTAATATAAGATCATAAATAAAAGATTAATATAAATAAATCAAAATAAAAAGGAAAAAAATATTGATAAAAAGATTTTAGAGTTGATGCCTTTCAGAATGGCAGCCTGCGTATCCTATTGAATAGGAATCAAATCCCACGCAGTTCTTCCTTCTTGTGAAGGAGAGGTTTTGGAAAAAGTGTTGGTTTGTTTATTAATTTAATTCTGATTCTTAAATTAATAAATTTTAGATCTTTTCTATTTTAGACCTAAAGAAAATTCTAGATCTGAGTTTAGAATTTTGAAAATAGAAAGAAGATTATACCTTTGCTTTCCTTGATTTTTGGATGAATGGGATGAGCTTAACTCCGAATCTAAGCTCCACTTTGGATTTAGGACCTTAAAGTTGAACCTTAACAGCAAAAGGTTAGCAAAATAGCATAATGAATGTAAATTAAAAAAGAAATTGAAACCACAGCTTTTGTATCAAATTTCAAACAAAACTTAAGCACAATAAGTAGAGCAATATAGGAGGATTTTTGCATTGGAATTCCCCCCAAATGAACTGGAAGGAGGCTCTATTTATAGAGCTAGTGGAGGGGGTGCTGACAGTACCAGTGGCGGCACTAGAAACGTGTCGGTGGCATAGGCAGCACAGGCGACATGCCAGGTGTCCGAGCGGCACGTTGAGCGTGCTGCCCTATCATCGGCACGCATTTCATGCCACCTATGAGGCAGCACGGCTGGCATGCCACCCAAAGCGGCAGTGTGCCTCTTGCGCTCTGGCCTACTGGTTCGAACTGTTTCTTACTTTTTCATCCATTTTAGGTTCATTTCAGTTCTTATTCGAGCTCGGTTTGATCCTGTGGGTTCGTGACTAAAAAGCAGTCAATTAGAGATGAAAGATTCAAGAAATTTATTTTTCAATGGGGCGCTACCCCTCACCCTGCAAGGAGTGCTGCCCCCTTGACCCCTACTCGCTAACTGGCTAGTGGGACCACTGTATGCATAGCGCACTATTCCTAGTAGGTGTCAAGCTATAGCCAGATCATAAGGTGCAAATTTGAGGGTTCACACCATTACAGGTATCATTCCCATTCAAACATCTAGTGCAAGATACTTGGTAGATTCTATTACTATGCACTCATTTGTGTCTATGTGTTTTGCTAAGAGTTTGGGTAGATATAAGGAGTTAATGAATGAACCCCTGGTAGCGTCGACTCTTTTGGGAGAGATGATGGAAGTAAAATACATATTTAAGGATTGTGAGGTATACATTGATGGATGAAAACTTCTAAAGAAGTTATTAGAACTTGATGTACTAGAATTCAATATGATCTTAGGAATAGATTGACTATGTGAGCATAAAGCTCATATTAACTATAAAAAGAAGAAAGTAGAATTTTAAACCATGGATGGGGGAAGTTTGTATATCAAGGAGATAGGAATGAGAACTCTCTGAGTTTGATATCAGCTTTAGGAGCCAAAAGGATGTTAAAGAAAGGGTGTCAAGCATACTTAGCTCATGTAGTCGATACCAACAAGGAAGCTACTATTCATAGCAAGAGCATACTAGTGGTAGATGAGTTTATAGACATCTTTCTAAAAGATCTATCTGTAATACCATCGGATTGTGAGATTGAGATCAGCATCAAACTACTATTGGGCACACGACCCATATCAATACCACCATATCATATAATACTAGTAGAGTTGAAAGAGATAAAGACACAACTACATGATCTACTTGATAAGGGTTTTATCCTACTGAGTATTTTGCCATAGGGAGCTCTAATGCTATTTGTGAAAAAGAAAGATAGCTCATTCCATAGGTGTATCAATTACCGTCAGCTAAATAAGGTCACCGTGAAAAACAAATATCCTTTGCCAAAGATAAATAATATATTCGATCAACTGCAAGGAGCTAGTTACTTCTCCAAAATGGACTTGAGGTCCGGTTATCATCAGCTAAAGATTTACAGAGAAGACATTTGTGAGACTGCTTTCCATACAAGATACATTCACTATGAGTTTACGGTCCTATAATTCGGTCTGGCAAATGCTTGAGCTACTTTTATAGACTTGATGAACCAAGTGTTTAAGCCATTTCTTGATAAGTTAATGATCATTTTCATCGATGACATCTTGATTTACTCTAAGAGTAAAGAGGAATATGAAGAGCATCTAACGATCATGTTGTAGATGCTATATGATCACTAACTTTATGCAAAGTTATCTAAGTGTGAGTTTTGATGGAATCTATCAATTTTCTTAGGCATGTTATAAGTAAAGAAGGAATTCAAGTTGATCCTACGAAAGTTGAAGCAGTAGTTGATTGGTCACGACCCACAATGGTATCTAAAGTTTGAAGTTTCTTTGATATAGCCAGCTATTATCAAAGATTTGTACAAGACTTCTCTAAGATAGAATCACCTTTGACCAAGTTGACCAGGAAATCGGTTAAGTTTAATTGGGAGGAGTCCTATGAAGAAAGTTTCCAAAAGCTCAAGAAGTGCTTGATATCAGCTCTCATTCTAGCTTTATCGAAAGCTGAAGAAGGGTTCTTGATCTACTACGATGCATCAAGAATAGGGCTTGGGTGCATCTGATGTAAAATGGTAAGGTGTAACAACCCACACCTGCCCTAAGAATTTTCGTGACAATTTACTTGACTTATAACTATTAAGACTAAGTGTGTGCTTTCATGGGAATTTATATGCTATGTGATTGATGAGTATGTGGCATGTTAAATTAATTTTAATATGCATAATATGAGTTACTATTATGAAATAAATGATTTACATGAAGTGTGTTAGCATAAAATAATTTATTTTACATAAAGTGAATTTTCATGCAAAAAGGCAATTTTTAAGCATAAAATAATTTTGAGTATTTTAAAATAATTTTTAAATAAATATTTTGGAGAAAATTTTACAAAATATAATAAGAAAAAATATTTTATTTTAATTACCCATAATCAGCCCCTAAATTAAATAAAAAACCCAAATACTTAAAAGCCGACTACACTAAAACACTCATAACTTAACTCATTTAGGGTAATCTTGGAAATTGTCCAAAACCCTATATTTAAATACTAAAATTTGGCCAGCCCTTGAATTCCAATAGCCATATTATGTTATTTCATTATTTTGGCATTCTCGTAAAATTATTCTCTTTATTAAAATTCACAAAACACCTTCAACTTTGCGATTTCTTGACCGTTTCGTGAATTCTTGAGAGATAAACCAATTTTTTTACCGAAAATGCCTAGAGATTCTGACTGTTCACCATTTAGGACTTTGTCCTCGATGGGTCACACATCAAATAAAGACTTACTTCACTACAAATGTCATGGTTTCGGTCACATTTCTACTAATTGCCCTCTTATTGATTACTCGCCAAAGCGACCCTATAAACTGCTTGACATTCATCTGGACGAGGGATATAATTGTGGTTTGTGCTAGTAGTTGATAACTATTGGCCTAGGGTATATGATTTCTATGATGCAAATAATACTATTTGATTGCTTAGCGACTTAGTATGGGATGATTTATTTTTTTGCCTATGATATGATTCACTCTTAAAAATGATAGGAGAGTTCATTATGCTATAAGTTATGTGTTACATGATTAGGATATATGATACATGCCATAATATGTGATATATGTTAGGTGATATGTGTCCTGTAAGGTGATATTATATGATGGGTGCTCATGTTAAAAGGCATGGTAGGTATGGTGATTTGACAATGGGATTAAGTGGATTAGAAAGAGAAGTTGACTAAGTTTTGATCCAACTAAGATTAATGATTGATAAGTATAATGTTATAAGGTATGAAATACTTACATGTTACAATGGTTTGATATATAAATTATATGGAGTTATTAAATGATAATTGTGATTAATGCCATAAGTAGAGAAATTATATTTAGTAACAATCAGTAAGAGAATGAAACAAATCAGTTACATTATATGTACATAAGTATACGATATGAAGTAATTAAATACTTTAAGAAATTTGTGGTGTAGATGCTACTCTATAGGCTAAAACAACAAGAAAGCTAGGGATTTCCCTATCACTTATGTAGATATCAAGTATAGTCAAAGGAAGAATTTTTATCTAGTGTGATTTAAATGAAGAAGGTATTATTCCCATTCAAATTTCTAGTGCAAGATGCTTGACTGATTATGGTACTATGCATTCATTTGTGTCTCTATGCTAAGAGTCACGGTAGAAATATGAAATTAATTAATGAACCCTTGGTAGTGTTAACTCATTCGGGAATGATGACGGAGTTAAAGTATATGTTTAAGGACTGTGAGGTAGATATGGATGGATGTAAACTTGTGGAGTGTTAGAATTTGGTGTCTTAGAATTCGATGTGATCTTGGAATGGATTGGCTATATGAATATGGAGCTTACATGGACTATAGAGAAAAACAATTAGAATCTCAAACTAAGGATCGGACATATTGGTTTATAAACGAAATACCTATAATTAAGGTTCATTAGCGTAATCATGGAATGGATGAGTGTACCTAGGAAGCCAAGGTAGGGATGTGGTAGAAGCATTCCCAGCTTCATTAAGATTGTATAAGTAAGTATTTGAAATTCAAGGATGAATTCTTTTTAAAGGGAGAGAATGTAACAACCCACACTCACCCTAAGAGTTTATATGACCATTTACTTGAATTTAGAGCTATTAAGACAAATACGTGCTTTCATGAAAATTCATGTATTATGTGATTGATGAGTATGTAGCATGTTAAATGAGTTATAATATGCATAATATGAATTATTATCATGGAATAAGTGATTTATATGAAAGGCATATGCATAAAATAAATTTTTTCACATAAATTGAATTTTCATGCACAAAGTGATTTTTAAACATAAAATAATTTTTATGAGCATTTCTAAAATATTTTTAAATAAATATTTTGCGAGGAATTTTAATGAAAAAAATAAGAAAAATATTTTATTTTTAATTACCTATAATTAGCCTCAAAATTAAATAAAACCCAAATACCCAAAAGCCCACTACACCAAAACACTCCTAACCTAGTTCATTAAGGATAACCTTGGAAATTGCCCAAAACCCTATATATATTATATGAATTTTGGCTAGTTCTTCATTCCATCAGCCACCATTCTATTATTTCATTATTTTGACAGAAAAATTCTTTCAAAATTATTCTCTCTGTTGAAATTCACAAAATACCTTCAAACTTTGTGATTTTGCGACCATTTCATGAATTCTTGAGAGAGAAACTAATTTTTCTACTGAAAACACTAACCTCTCTATGCAATTTCTCAAAAGTACTTGAGGAGTATTAGAGGTTTAAGGGCTACAAGTGCCAGGACCAAAGGAACTATAAGGTGAGTAAACATTATGTTTCAAATAACAAGTGGAAGCTGTCATATTTTATGAACCTTTGATATCTTGAAACCCAAGTTCTTTTCTATTTAATGATTTCTTTGTAAGCTTGGGTTGCTATAGGATAATTAGTTTAAAACCACTTTTTATTATCCAATGATAATACCTTTGTGATTATTGCCCTAACTTATATTTTTCTAAAACTACACTGTTGTTCATATTTTGTTAAATAAGCTAAACTTCTATTACTATTATGTTACACGTGATTGTATCCTTCAATGCTACTATTACCTTTATATGTTATGAATTATGTTATGAGTTATGTGTGAACATAGCAACAGTAACCTTTAGTTTATATGTTATGAGTTATGTGTAAATGTGGCAGCAGCCTTCACTTTACATGTCATGAGTTATGTGCAGACAAGGCAGTAGACTTCACTCTATATTATGTTATGAGTGGATAAGGCAACAACCTTCACTCTATATTATGTTATGAGTAGATAATGCAGCAGCCTTCACTCTATATTATGTTACGAGTGGACAAGGTAGCATCCTTTACTCTATATTATGTTACGAGCAAACAAGGCAGTAGCCTCCACTCTATATGTTATGAGTTATAAGTTAATTTTTATAAACCTTGTTAAATCACAAGCCATGAACTATGAATCATAAGTTTTAAACTATGAGCTATGAAACCTTCTAAGGGATATATGTTATTGTATAAGTCATATTGTTTACTCATTGAGATCATCTATCTCACTCCTTTTCCTTATGTGGTTCCAAGTGAACATTATGAGGAGGCAAGGTGATTGCTCAAGCTACCTACTTTGCTTGGGAAATTCCCTTGTCAAAATTATGATAATACCAAGCTATGATTAGTCCTTAGATGCTTCAGGAGTTATTGTGGGAATTTTATTTTAGAAAATCATGTTGGTGACTTTATTTGGAGTCTTATTACTATTTTCTTATGGATTGTATTAAAGTATAATTTTAGCTTCCACAACTTAAGGTTTTTCCCTCATAAAAGGCTTAATTAAGTTAATGTATAAGGTTCGGTACGATCCTAGGCAAATTTTTTACATATGTATGAGTGGTTCTACGAGAGAGGGTGACGTTATGTCTTCCCATGTTCTAGGACCGTCATGTCTCTAAAATTGGGATGTGACTTATAATGTACTATCTAAGACTTTTCTAGCATATTAAAAACCATAAGAAGTGATTTTAATGAACAATATGATAGTAAATGAAAAATAAAATCAATTTTGATAAATATTTTAATAATAAAAGAAAAGTAAACCTGAGTTTGATTTAATGTGACTAAGTTAATTATTTTCTTATGATGTGACGCTAAAGTGCTAGTGAATGGGTATGAATATAATACCTAAACATCTCTTAAGTTATTAGAGATAATAAAATTACATAAGAAATTGATTTTAATCTAAGCTACTATAATAAAATAGAAGTCAAACTTAGTTTGACATAGTGAGCCTACATTATTTACTTACTTAAATAGTGTTACTAAAAGGCTCGTAAATGTGCATTATAAAGTGAATAAAATTTATCTAGCAATGTTTATAGTATGTAATGAAATTAGAAAGTAAAAATCTGTATGCTAAAGTGAAAGTGAAAGTAAATAAATGAAAATTTTATTAAGTTACTAAGTAAAATGATTGAGGCAAATAGGTTGATTGATGGACTTTTGAACTCCAAAGCCCAAGCCCATGCATAGCTGGCCCATCAAGGTCTATTAGGGGAGTGAAATAAAAGTTACCTTGAGTTAAAGTATTTACCTAGGATTACTTATGGTGAAAAGGGTCAATGAATAGCCAAAAAATTTGTCTAAAGCTACCACTTTTGACTCTAACCTCACCTTATCAAAACTATTATGCGAAATCAAGAATTGCTACTTACACACCTTTTCCATCACACATTTAGACAAAATCATAACCATCTATTAAAACATGATCTTAGCTCTCCATCTCAATGAATCATAGCCATTGATGTAAAGTGATTAAATCATCTCCATCTATCTTCCATATATAAGCAATTAATTTTATTCTTATTTGGGAAAATTTTCTTGAATTTAGAACTATTAAGACTAAGTGTATGCATTTATGGGAATTCATGTGTTATGTTCTTGATGGGTATGTGACATGTTAGATTAGCTCTAATATGCATGATATGAATTATTATTGAAAAATAAGTGATTTATATGAAGTGCATGAGCATAAAATAATTTATTGCACATAAAATGATTTTTCATGCAAAAAGCGATTTTTAAGACTAAAATAATTTTTATGAGCATTTTTAAAATATTTTTAAATAAATATTATAGGAGAAATTTTAATGAAAATAATAAGAAAAATATTTTATTTTTAATTACCTATAATCAGCCCATAAATTAAATAAAAGGCCCAATTTCCCAAAAGCCTACTACACCAAAATACTCCTAACATAGCTCATTAAGGGAAATCTTGGAAATTGCCCAAAATCGTATATATATTAAGTGAATTTTGGCTAGCCCTTGCTTTTAGTAGCCACCGTTATGTTGTTTCATTATTTTAGCTAAAAAATTCTCTAAAAAATAATCTCTCTACCAAAATTCACAAAATACCTTCAAAATTTGTGATTTCTTGACCGTATTCGTAAGTTTTTCTTTCCTCTCAATTTATTATTGGATTTATATGAAATAATCATGAGAAAATTATTTTCAACTGAATATTTATTATTTTTATTCATTAAATTTGGCCTAGGTGAGTTTTTGGTAGAGAAAATGATTTTTCTACCGAAAACACAAACCTCTCTACACAAATCCTCCAAAGGTAAATTCTAAAACTCAAAATTGAAATTTTCATGCATAAACTCAAGGGGGGCTACCAATTTGTACATATTTGTGTTCTAAATGGATTTCTGTTGTGTTTCGATGAAAAATATTAATTTAAATCATGTTTTTGTATATTACTGTAACGACCAAAAAGTTTTGAAAAACAAAAAAATTCATAATTTTCGTCCTAGAACTTAAAAGTTGGAAATTTTTATGTCTATGAACCCTAGGGGCTGCCAATTTATGTGTTTTTGCATCCTAAATTGATTTTTGTTATGATTGGATGAAAAATAATGGTTTAAAGCATGTGTTTACATATTACTATAATGATTAGAAAGTATCAGAAACAAGATAGAAGCATGGTTTTCATCCTAAAACATAAAATTATAATATTTTCATGCATATATATCTATATGGGTGCTGATTCCTATGCTTTATCATTCTAAAATGATTTTTGTTTTGATTACATGAAAAATCTTGGTTTAATCCATGTTTTTGCATATTACTGTAATGAATGGAAAGTATAAAAAGTAAGAAAATTCAGGCTTACCTTGAATAGGGCATTGGGAATTTTTATCCCAATGTCTATAATTTTTGTGTAATCTATTTTAATAATTATTGACATGTATGTATGAATGATAAATGGTTAAATTGCATGTTGGTTGAAGGAATGACTCTGGACAAGTCTAGAGACACCCAAGGTAAACTTAAGGTATCTTAAACCTATGTTGTGATCAATGTGTGAATGTGATTAAGTAATATGGAAATAGATTTTTATGGTCGATTAATAATGAATTGATGATTGATTGATTGAATGAATTGGTCATAAGAGATAAGCATGATACTTGAAAGGTTACTTGTAAGTTGACATGTATTGGATTGTTAAGTGTACTAAGTTGACTGTTAAAGTGAATCGGTATTAAAATTATGATCTTATGCATGACTTTAAAAATGTCTTGGTATGAATTATGATGTGTTCTCACATGGGCCTACAAAGGCTAAGTGTGCAAGACTTTACAAGCTAATGTGCTATGTGCAAGTGATGAGTGCATTTTATATGCAACTCTAAGTGTATTGAATGTTATATGTGCATGGAGTAGTTATGGGATATGATAACATGATAATTAAAAAAATACTAAGTATTTAATTAAATATTATGTTAAAACTTGAGGAGTTTTAGTGGTTTAAGGGCTATAAATACTAGGAGCAAATGAACCACAAGGTGAGTAAACATTATATCATTGTTACAAGTACAAGCTATCATAATATGTAAACCTTTGATATTCTTGAAACCCAAGTTCTTTTCTATTTTAAAGTGAAAGTCTATGATTTCTTTGTTAAGCTTGGGTTTCCAAAGGACAATTGGTCTAAAAAACCATTCTTGATTATCTAATGATAATACCTTTGTAATTATTGCCCTAACTTATATTCTTTCTGAAACTACACTATTCTTATATCTTTTGTTCAAAAAGCTAAACTGCTATTGCTATTGTGATAGATGTTATTGTTGCCTTAAGTGCTATTGCTATATATGTATACCATTAGTTCTAGCTATGGTACTTCTAACCCCTTATACAAAAATCTTCGTGCCGATGTGGGAAATCATCGAAACCTATGCACACGGTCTTAACCTGATGGATAGGGGTAGTGTATCCACCTGAGCTAGAAGGGGCAGTTCTAGCAGTGGGCCATGATCAACTTTATGCTTCTCTATGTGATAGGAGTTGAAATTTGGTTTGATGCCACCTCTCCTCTATCTGTTCGAGTGATTATGGCAACAACCTTCACTCTATGTGTTATGTGTTACAAGTGTGATTTTTGTAACCCTTACTAAATTGTAAACTTTTACTCATGAATTGTAAAACATGTACTATGTGTTATAAGCTATGGGTTTCCCTCTTAAGAAGAGATATATGTTATTGTATGTGCCATATTGTTTACTTATTGAGATCATTCATCTCATCCCTTTTCCTTGTATAGTTACAGGTGAGCAATATGAAAAGGCAAGGTGATGGCTCAAGTATCTTACTTTGCTTGGGGAATTCCTTATCCAAGTTAACTAGTTTAATATGTTATGAAGAGTTATCCTTAGATGCTCCAGGATTATTTATTTTTGGATGTTTAATTTGAAATGTTATCCATTAAGGCTTTAATTAGATCCTAAATATTATTTTCTTATGGATTGTATTTGAGGTATATTTTATTATTCTTTCGCAACTAAAGATTTTCTTATAAATGGCTTAGTTGGGTTATTGCATGAGGTTTTGTACAATCTTAGGTATGATTTGTACATATATAAGTGGGTTCTACGGGCGTGAGTGACCTTATGTCTCCGCATGTTCTATGACTGTCAAGTCTCTAAAATTGGGATGTGACAGGTTGAAAGCAACAAGACATAATTACATCATATTATTAAATACTCACCTTAAATAATCACATCCCAATTTCAGAGATATGATAATCCTAGAACATGGGAGACATAAGGTCACCCATGCCCATAAAACCCACTCAAACATATATAAACAATAACTAGGATTGTACCAATAACTTAATTATCCAATAATAAGGAAAACTTTAACCAATGGAAGAATAGTTCAAAAAATACTTTTAAATACAATCCATATGAAAAGAATATTCAAATCTATAAGATAATTATCAAATAAATTATCAAATGAATAATATTCTAAAATGAAACTCTCTAATAAGGACTCCTAGAACATCCAAAAGAGACTCTTCATATCACAGTATGATAATAAACTTGGACAAGGAAATCCCCCAAGCGGAGTAGATTACTTGAGCTATCACCTTGCCTCCTCATAATGCTCACCTAGAACCACATAAAGAAAATGGGTGAGATAGATGATCTTAATGAGTAAACAATATAACTTATATAATAAACATATCCCCTAGAAAGGGCTCGTAGCTTATAACTTGTAATTCATGATTCATAATTCATGACTCATAGGTTGCAATTTAACAAGATTTGTAGAAATCACACTTATTAATTATGAGTGAAGACTCTGCTCAATTCACTCGTGAGTGAAGACCTTGCTCTATTCACTTCAATACACTGAGGAGAGGTAGCCTTAAGCCAAATTCCAACTCCTAACTTGTAACTCATAAAGAGTCGTGAAACTAATCAGGCTCCACGGCTAGAATTGCCCTTTCTAACTAAGGTGGATAGTATGCTCTTATCCATCGGATTAAGACCATATGCACAGGTTCTTATGATTACTCGTATCAATATGAGGATTTCTGCATAAAGGGTTCATAGAAGCCATAGCTAGAGCTAATGGTAATCACTTATAACAATAGCATTGAAGATTGCAATCACATATAACATAATAGCAATAGCAGTTCAGCTTATTGAACAAAAGATAAATAACAATGTAGTTCTAGAAAGAAAGTAAGGTAAGGCAACAATTACAAAGATTCTTTTTTATTATTGAATAAACACTCATAATTTTGGAACAATTGTCCTTTGGCAACCCAAGCTTAGCAAAGAATTCATATAATCATAATTGAGGATAGAAAAGAACTTAGGTTTCAAAGATCTTAAAGGTTCACATAACATGATAACTTGTACTTTTAACATGAACATAATGTTTACTCACCTTATGGTTCCTTTGCAACTAGCACTTGTAGCTGTTGAACTTCTAATAATCCTCAAGCTCAATCATACATTATAATTCAATACTTAGCATTTGCTTAACATCATGCTATCCTATCCCATAACTATCCCATGCATATATAACATTCACATAAACTTGGAGTTGCACTTAAAAGTGTACTCATCACATGCACATAACATGTTGACTTTTAAAGTCTTGCACACTTAGCCTTCTTAAGTCCACATGAAATCACATTATAACTCTATGAGGCCTCATCTAAGCACTGGCCCGGTCCGCTAGAGGAAATCAGGATGTTGATTTAGGTTTAGACTCACGATGGAACCCTCAAGTTCAGATTGGTTGATTTTGAAAATGATTTTTAGGAGTCGCCACCTTAATTTATTTTAAATGGGAAAATATTAAGGAAAAAACCCAAATTGACTTTAATTCATTAATTTTTTAATTAATTTTCCCAATGATAAAAATCATTAGCCTTCAAACTAGGTTGAGTTCGGAGACTAGGTTTTTGGTTTTAAATAATCTAAATTTGGCTCTTAAGTTTAATTTGACTTGGAAAATTGATTTCATGAATGAAAAATATTATAAGATGATAATTGTAAATAAGATGCATGAATATGATACTAGTGTAAGGAGAAAAATAAAATATCCACAAATTAAAAAGGGAAAAGAGATTGATAGAGATTTAGATTTGAGGTTTAGATTTAGATTCCAAACGTGCCTACGTATCCCATTGAATGGGGATCAAAACCCACGTAGTTCGTTCCACGGTTAAGTGGAGGGGTTTAGGAGTTGATCAGATTAATTTTGGTTTGGGTGTTTTGAGAGTGAAGACAAACGCTAATACTTTGACTTTTGGTAGGCGAAGGGTTTTACCGGACCGAAGTTCCGTTTTATCGAGACTGGGTGATTGGATGGATTGGAAGATTAATTAATTAATTAAAATGATTAATTAATTAATATGATGAAAAGGATGGATGGATTAATTAATTAAAAAGATTAATTAATTAATTTGGATGAAAAGTGGATTGAGAAAAAGGATTAATTTGATTTTAGAAAAAATAATTACATTTGAAAAAGGAGTGATTAATTAATTAATTAAAAAGATTAATTAATTAATTAATTCAGCGATTAATTAAAAAAGAGTTTTAGTTAATTAAAAAGATTAATTAACTTGGTTAGGGCGAGGTAATTAATTAATTAAAAAGATTAATTAATTAATTAGAGAGTGATTGGAGGGAGAAGAAGAGAGGAATTTGAGGATAGCAATCTACTCAAATTCAAGAGGTGTAGAGAAATGAGGAAATGGGGAGCCTATTTATAGGCAAATGGGGTCGAGGATAGTTTAGGTAATGAAGATGTGAAAAGACCATGAGGGGTAGGGCTAGAAATGGCTAAAAATTGTACTGAAAGGGGTAAAATGGTCATTTTCTACCCAGGTGGGGCTCATAGGATTAGAAGCTCGTAGAACCTGATGTAGTGCTGCACCAGGCCTATGCAGTGTCACATCAGGTTATTGCAGCATGCCACACAAGGGGCATGTGGTGCCGCAAAGCTCTGACGCAGCGCCATATGCCTACCGTACGGCATGCCATATGGCGCTGGCACATTTTTTGAGGTTTTGCCCCTTTTTTTTTTAGAGATTAGTTGTTGGTATGGAGTTTGGGAAATTTGGATGTCTGGTGACAATGTAAATGAAGTCTAAAAATTTTCTTCTGGGGGTGCAACTCCCAAATCCCTGCTCGCTAATTAGTTAGCAGGACCACCGTAATAGCTCTGCATAACACATTAAATTTAGTAAGTGCTAAGCCTGTTGTTGGATGTTGAGGGTGTAAAATTGAGGGTTCACAGTTGCCCCCTCATCATAATTGGCTTTGAGCAAAAGGTGATTCTGATGATAGTGAATGTTGGGAAGAGATGACATGTCAGACTCTGGACTTGCGTGTTTTTTTTGTGTCCTTTTGCAGGTGGACCTCTAGGATAAATGAAACTTTATCAATGGCTATCTGTTTGGCCTTGACGTTGGTTGCAAAAATGGTCTTGGTAAATGAAGTTTGGGACCACCGTAATAGCTTTGCATAACGCGTTAAATTCAGCAAGTGCTAAAGCTGCAGTTGGATGTTAAGGGTGTAAAATTGAGGGTTTACAATCTCATGCTATGACTTTTCCAAAGTCAAACCCAATAAATCATGATTTTAATATCAATTCAATTTAACATTCAACTTAGTACACTTAACACTTTCCGTATATATTAACTTAACAAGTAACCTTAAGAGTCATGCTTATCTTTTTTCACCAAATCATACAATCAATCCTATAATCAATTTAGGGTCATTAATCCATAATTAATACATCATAAGACCTATTTCAATTGTCACTTAATCATATACACATATTAATCATAACATAATAATAGGTTAGTAAACCCTAGGTAGGCCGAATTGTCTCTAGACTTGTCTATAGTTAATCCTTCATCCAACATGCAATTAAATCATTTATCATTCATGTATATATGCCAATAATCATTAACATATATCATACAAAAATTATAGAGGTCGAATATATGCTATCAAGGTAAAACTTGAATTTTTCTTACTTTTCACGTTTTCCGTTCAATACAGTAATATGTAAACACATGATTTAATTCAATATTTTTCATGCAAACATGAAAAAAATCATTTTAGAACACTAACACATAGGAATTGTCACCCATGCATATTAAATACATGAAAATTTTCCAACTTTAGGTTTTAGGATGAAAACAATGAATTTTCTTGTTTTTCGTACTTTTCGATCATTACAGTAATATACAAAAATATAATTTAAATCAATATTTTTCATCTAAACACAAAAAAAATCATTTTATAACACATTCAAATACAAATCAGCAGCCCCCCTTGAACAATTGCATGAAAATTTCAATTTTGAGTTTTAGGCTTCACTTTTGGAGGATTCGCAAAGAAAGGGTTGTGTTTTTGGTGGAAAATCGGTTTCTTCTTCAAAATACCACCTAGGCCAAATTTAATAATAATAAAAATAGTAAATTGAGAGCCCAAAATAGTTTTCTCATGATTAGTTTCATAGAAATCAAATGGTAAATTGAAAGGATAGAAAAACTTATGAAAATGGTCATGAAATGACAAGGTTTGAAAGCACCTTGTGAATTTCTATTGAGAGAATATTTTTGAGAGAGTTTTTCTATAAAAATTATGAAGAATAATAGAATAGTGGCTATCAAGATTAGGGCTGGCCAAAATCTAGGTTAATATATGTAGGGATATGGCAAAATTACAAGTTTGTCATTAATGAGCTAGGTTAGGAGTGTTTTGGTGTGTTGGGCATTTTTATTTTATTTATGGGTTGATTATAGTAATTAAAAATAGAATATTTTTTTTATTATTTTCATTGAAATTCCCTCCAAAATATTTATTTAAAAATATTTTTAAAATGCTCATAAAAATCATTTTATGCTTAAAAATCGTTATGTGCATAAAAGTTTACTTTATGTGCAATAGATCATTTTTTGCTTATGCGCTT
Organism: Reutealis trisperma; assembly: GCA_947687605.1. Classification (NCBI taxonomy): domain Eukaryota; kingdom Viridiplantae; phylum Streptophyta; class Magnoliopsida; order Malpighiales; family Euphorbiaceae; genus Reutealis; species Reutealis trisperma. Next base: position 1,379,782 of record CANTUT010000024.1, read on the forward strand.
CATATAAATCATTTGTTTTTCACTAAAAATTCATATTATGCATATTATAACTAATCTAACATGTCGCATACTCATTAATTATATGACTCATGAATTTCCATAAAAGCATACATTTTGCCATAATAGCTCTAAATTCAAGTAAGTTATCACAAAACTCCTAGGGTAAGTATAAGTTGTTACATTTTCTCCTCCCCTCCCCTTTAAAAGATATTTGTCCTCAAATTTAAATACTTACTCATATGTTCTTAAAAAAGCTAGGAATGCTTATGCTGCATCCCTACCTTTGCTTCTTAGGTACACTCATCCGTTCCATGATTACTCTAGTGGACCTTAATCATAGGTGTCTTCTTGATACACAAATTTCTCCAAATCCTTAGTTTGAAATTCTACTTGTTTTCCTCTACAATCAATACAAATTCCATAATCACATAGCCAATCCATTCCTAAGATCAAATCGAATTCTAGGACATCAACTTCTAATAACTCCACTGGAAGTTTTCATCCATCAATATCTACCTTATAATCCTTAAACATATACTTTACTTCCATAATTACTAGGAGTTGACATAACTAAGGGTTCATTAATTAATTCCTTATCTCTACCCAAACTTTTAGCAAAACATGGAGACACAAACGAGTGCATAGCACTAGAATCTATCAAGCATCTTGCACTAGAGGTTTGGATGGGAATGATACCTTCTTCTTTTAAATCACATTAGATTAATATTCTTCCTTTGACTATACTTGATATTTACATAAGTGACAAAAGAATCCCTACCTTTCTTATTGTTTAAGCCTATATAGTAGCATCTAAGCCACAATTTCCTTAATATAATTCACTTAATTCATACCATAAACTTATGTATATATAATGTAACTGATTTATTTCATTCTCATACTAATTATTACTAAACTTCATTTCTCTTCTTATGGCATCAATCACAATCATCACTTAATAATTCTATATGATTCACATATCAAACCATTGTCACCTATAAGCATTTCATACAACAAAACATTATACATATCAATCATTAATCTAAATTGGATCAAAACTTAGTCAACTTCTCTTTCTAATCCACTTACCCCCCTATCAAATTATCATATTTACCATGTTTTTAACATGAGCACTCATCATATAATATCATATTACAGGACATATATCACATAGCATATATCACATATCATGGCATGTATTATATATCCTAATCATGTAACACATAACCTATAGCTTAATGAGCTCTCCTGTCATTTTAAAAATCAATCATCTCCTAAGTAGTAGAAGATCAAATCTAAGCCAAATAGCTAAGTAGTCATGTAATATCATTCATACATATAAGTCCTATGGCACTAGGCTAACAGTTACCAACTACTAGCAGGAGCCTCAGTTGTGTGTTGTGTCTCTTATTCTTAGCTCCATGCCCTTAAGGTTGAGATGGTCAAGGTGGTCAAGGTGTCAAGGCCATATTTCTCGAGTTCCTTATCTGAAGGCAGTCCTTGATGAAATGACCCATTTGTCCGCGCCTTAAACATATGTCAGACACCTTTTGGCAAACTCCATAATGCTTCTTGCCATAATGGCCATAAGTTGTTGGTGAAGATTCCTTTCCTAGTCCTCTGCTTCCTTCTTTGTGCTAGCCTCGATGGCCCTTATTCTTATTCTTACCCTTTTGTTCATGTTTAGCTCGTTTGCCCTTATGCCTTTTTTCCATTATTTTAGCCTTATCTATTAGCTTGGCCAAGGTTGAGAATCCAATTATTGCCAGTGAGTTGGACAAAGGTGTAACCAATCCTTTTAAAAAGCGGTTGATACGATTGACTTCAATAGGGAAGATATTGATAATGAACCTGCTAAGTTGGTTAAACTCCTTAGCATAATCCGACACTAACATTTTGGGTTTCTGCTTTAGCTGCCCAAGCTGCAGTGCCCTATCTTGCCTTTCACTTTCATGCAAGAACTGATCAATCATCTCTTATTTAAACTCTGCCTATGTAGTTGGGTTTACTTTATATAGTGATTCATCAATGTTCCTTTCATACCAATACCATGCCTCCTTCTTGAGTTAGAGTCCTACCAACTCAATCACCTGAGCATTAGAGCATTATAGCCGATGGACTAGCTTATCCATCTCATCCAAAAATTCATGAGGGTCATCAACCTCCTCACCATAAAAGGTTGGTGGCTATAGCTTCTTGAATTTTGAGACAGTCATCCCTTCATTTGGTAGTTGCTTTCTTTCTATCTATACAGCTGCCACTACCATAGGAGGTGGAACTTTGTTCCCTTTTTATTTTGGCAACACTTATTGCCTTTGAGCTTGCAGCTCATCCAATTCCTAGCGCAAGTCCTTTATTTCCTCACGCATAGCTTGCACTTCTTCTGAGGAGGCTTGCTCACTAAAGCCTATGGTCGACACCCTCATGTTCGACCTTTCCCTTGATCTCATTGGTGTGAAGGTAGCATTCGGAGCATCAAATCCTTACTAGCCCTAATAGGTTAGGAAGTTGTGTAGACATTCTTTTTAAGAGGCATTCTAGTATAATGATAAGGAATTTAGTGCTAATTCCCTTCTAACCTATGTCACCCCATTAGTAACTATTGTATTTGTCATGCATTTATCATAGGTACTCATTATATCATATCCTAAGGCATATGTCACATATCACATATCTTAACAAATATTATAATCATGTAACATATATCTTATAACATGAAGAATTCTCCTATCATATAAAATTGAATCATGTCATAGGCAAAAAGAATCAATCCACACTAAGTCGCCATGCAATCAATTAACGTCATTTGCATCATAAGAGTCTTATACCCCTAGGCTAATAGTTATCAACTACTAACTTGAGTTTTAACTATGCCATTCATTAGGACAAACATCGAGTACATAGTCTCCCATCTGTTCCACATCTCTAGCCTTAATATGTTCCATGTCCTTTCTCATAGCAAGCACTAGGAACCTCAAAAGTTGATTTTCCTTCATTAGGTCTGAGCAGTCTTTTTTGAACCTCTGCATCTTACTTTGAATCCAGTTATAAGCTAGACACTGTACAGGGTCCTCTTCATTATGAGTCTTCTTTTTCTTGTGGTGGATCACAAGCATGGCCTTCTCAAGCATCTTTAGCCAGGTCCTCTTGCATGTCACATGGGATGCTCTAGGTCAAGGTCCTTCAGCAAGGGTATTTTTTTTGGTCATCTGATAAGGGAATCATAAGACACACAAATAATAACAAGGAGTATTATAGTTTATCAGGATTCTGCAAAACTATACTAACGATAAACTACAAATGACATGATAGGAAAATTCCCATGCTCTGGATTATATTTAATCAACCTATCAAATAGACAAGCTAAACTAGACTTAAACTACAGCTCTGATACCATGTTTGTCACTAGTCAAATGGCAACAAAGGATAACCTATGGCTCTGATACCATCTTTGTCACATCCCAATTTTGGATATACGATGGTCTTAGAATACAAGGAGACATAAGGTTACCCATGCCTGTAAAACCCACTCAGACAAATATAAACAATACCTAGGATCATACCAAAACCCCATCTAATAACTTAATAATCTAATAATAAGGAAAACTTTAACCAATGAAAGAATAATTTAAAAATACTTTTAAATACAATCCATATAAGAAGAATATTCAAGTCTATAAGATAATTATCAAATGAATAATATTCTAAAATAAAACTCTTCAACAAGGACTCTTAAAGAATTTAAAAGAGACTTTTCATACCATAGTATGATAATAAACTTGGACAAAGAAATCCCCCAAGCGGAGTAGAATGCTTGAGCTATTACCTTGCCTCCTCATAGTGCTCACCTGAAAACATACAAAATAAAGAGGTGAGATAGATGATCTCAATGAGTAAACAATATAGCTTATACAATAGCACATATCTCATAGAAAGGGCTTATAACTTATAACTCATAGTTCATGATTCACAATTCATGACTCATAGTTCATAATTTAACAAGGTTTGTAGAAATCACACTTATTACTTGTGAGTGAAGGCTTTACCCAATTCACTCGAATACACTAAGGAGAGGTGGCCTCAAGCTAAATTCCAAGTCTCAACTTGTAACTTGTAAGAAGTCATGAAAATGATTAGGCTCCATGGCTAGAACCATCATGTCTAGCCAAGGTGGATACTAGAATTGTCCTTTCCATCAGGTTAAGACCATGTGCACTGGTTCCAATGATTACCTGTATCGGCACGAGGATTTTTGCATAAAGGGTTCATAAAAGCCATAGCTAGAGCTAATGGCAATCATATATAACAATAGCATTGAAGAATGCAATCACATGTAACATAATAGTAATAGCAGTTTAGCTTATTGAACAAAATAGTGTAGTTCCAGGAAGAAAAATAAGGCAACAATTACAAAGATTCTTTCTTATCATTGAATAAACATTTATAGTTTAGGACCAATTATCCTTTGATAATCCAAGGTTAGCAAAGAATTCATATAATCATAATTTATGATAGAAAAGAACTTGGGTTTCAATGATCTCAAGGTTTCACATAAAATGTTAACTTGTACTTGTAACTTGAACATAATGTTTACTTACCCTGTGGTTCCTTTACTCCTAGTACTTGTAGCCATTAAACTTCTAATAATCCTCAAGATCTATTATACATTACAATTCAATACTTAGCATTTGCTTAACATCATGCTATCCTATCCCATAGCAACCCCATGCACATACAACATTCACATAAACTTGAAGTTGCACTTAGAAGTGCACTCATCACTTTCACATAACATGTTGACTTTTAAAGTCTTGCACACTTAGCCTTCTAAGGCCCATATGAAATCACACTATAACTCATGCTATGAATTTTCCAAAGTCAAACACAACATATCATGATTTTAATATCAATTCAATTTAACATTCAACTTAGTATACTTAACACTTTCCATATATATTAACTTAAAAAATTAACCTTAAAGAGTCAAGCTTATCTCTTTTGACCAAATCATACAATCAAACCCATAGTCAATTTAGGGTCATTTAATGCATAATTAAATAAATCCTATTTCACTTTATAACAATCCACATCTACCCTAGGAGTTTTAGTGATAAATTATTTGAATTTAGGGTTATTGTGACAAATTGTGTGACTATATGAAAATTCATGTGTGATGTGATTTATGAGTTTGGGGGCATGTTAAATTAATTTTAATATATCTAATATGAATTATTATCGTGAAATAAATGAGTTAGATAAAATGCATTAGCATGAAAAAATTTATTTTTCGTAAAATGAATTTTCATATAAAAATGCGATTTTTAAGCATAAAATAATTTTATAAGTATTTTTAAAATATTTTTAAATATACGTTTTGGGAGAAATTTTAATGAAAATAATAAAAAAAATATTTTATTTTTAATTACCTATAATCATCCCAAAATTAAATTGAAAGTCTAAATACCCAAAAGCCCACTACACCAAAACACTCCTAACTAAGCTTATTAAGGGTAAACTTGGAAATTGCATCCCAAACCCTAATATATAATGAGAATTTCAACCAGTCCTTGATTTCTAGAAGCCACCATTCTACTTTTTAGTATTTTAACAGAAAAATTCTCCCAAAATATTTCTCTCTACTGAAATTCTCAAAAACACGTTCAATTTCCCAATTTGTTGAACGTAATCGTAAGTTTTTCTTCTCTTTCAATTCCTTAACTGATTTCTATGAAATAAATTATGAGAAAATTATAGTGAACTGGTTCATTACTAATTTTTATAGATTAATTTAGTTTGGGTGAGTTTTTGAAAGAGAAATCTAATTCTCTACTGAAAACACAATTCTTTATACGCGAATTCTCCAAAAGTCAATCCTATAACTCAAAATAGAAAATTTTTATGCATAGACCATATCAATGGGGGGAAATTTCTATATCATTGATTTCTAAACTGATTTTTGATGTGTTTTGATGAAAAATAGCAGATTAAATTATATTTTTGCATATTACTGTAATGACCGAAATATTTCAGAAAATAAAGGAATTCAAAGTTTTTGTGCTAGAATTTAGAAGTTAGAAAATTCTATGATTTCTTGAACATATGGCTATTGATTCATGTGTGGATGGATTCTAATCTAATATTTGTTTTTTTTGGATGAGAAATAACAATTTAAATCAAGTGTTTGCATATCACTATAATGAACGGAAAGCGCAGAAAGCGTGAAAATTCATGATTTTCACCCTAAACCTTGAAACTTGGAATTTTCATGCATAATTATGGTCAATGGATGCCAATTCATACATGAGGATGTTCTAAATAGATATTTTATGATTGAATGAGAAATAATGGTTTAAACCATCTATTTACACATTATTGTAATGACTGAAAAATACCAAAAATAAGAAAACTCATGGTTTTGCATCCTAAAACCCAAAATTTGAATTCTCATGTATGAGACATACCTATTACTACCAATTCATGTATATTAATGTTCTAAAATGATTTTTGTTGTCTTTACATGAAAAATCTTGATTCAAACCATGTTTTTACATAGTAGTGTAATAGATAGAAAGTACGAAAAGTGAGAAAAATTCAGTTTTTCTTTGAATAGGGCATTTGGCCTAAATTGATATTTTTATCTCAATGTCTATAATTTTTATGTGATATATTTTAATGATTATTGGCATGTAAGTATGTATGATAAATAGTTAAATTGCATGATGGTTGAAGGAATGACTATGGACTATCCTAGAGACACTTTGGTATACTTAAGGTATCTTAACCTTATTTTGTGATTAGAATGTGAATGTGATTGAGAAATATGGAAATAGATGTTATGATGACTTGATAATAAATAAATGGTCTTGAATTGATGGAGTGATTGGTCGAATGAATGGATCATAAGAGTTAAGCATGACACTTGAAAGGCTATTGATGAGTTGACATGTGTGGAAGTGTTAAGTGTACTAAGATGATTGTTAAAGTGAATTGATATTAAGATAATGATATTGTGTTGACCTTAGAAAGGTATTAAAATGATTGTAATATGTATTCATGTGGACCTATAAAGGCTAAGTGTACAAGATTTTTAAAGATAACATGTTATATGGAAGTGATGAGTGCACTTATATGTGCAACTCTAAGTGTATATAAATGTTATATGTGCATGGGGTAGTTATGGGATAGGATAGCTTCATAGTTAAATAAATACTAAGTATTGAATTAAATATTATGATAGAGCTTGAGGAGTTTTAGAGGTTTAAAAGGGCTACGTGTACTAGGAGAAAAGGAACCATAAGGTGAGTAAACACTGTATTCATACTCCAAGTGTGAATAAACATTATGTTATGTTACAAGTAAGTGATATCATGTTATGTGAGCCTTTGAGATCTTTGAAACCCAAGTCTTTTCTATTCTCAAATATTATATTATGATTTCTTTGTTAAGCTTGGGTTGCCAGAGGACAATTAGACCAAAAATCATTTTTGTTTATCCAATAATAATTCCTTATGATTATTATCCCAACTTATATTCTTTCTAGAACTACACTGTTCTTTTATCTTTTGTTCAAAAAGTTAAACTGCTATTGTTATTGTGAAACATGTTATTATTGCCTTAAATGTTATTGTTATATATGATTACCATTAGCTCTAACTATGGTACATTTAACTCTTTATGCATAAATCCTTATACAAATAAGAGTAATCATTGGCTGTGTGATCCTTATACCAATGCAAGTAATCATCGACTATGTGTTCGAGTGATTATGGCAATAGCCTTCACTCAATGTGTTCGAGTGATTATGGCATTAGCCTTCACTCTATGTGTTCGGGTGATTATGGCAACAGCCTTCACTCTATGTGTTATGTGTTATAAGTGTGATTTCTGCAAACCTTGTTAAATTGTAAACCTTGATTCATGGATTGTAAAATATGAACTATGTGTTATAAGATATGGGTTTTCTTTAGAAAAAAAAAAAAGGGATATGTGTTATCGTATGTGCCATATCATTTACTCATTGAGATCATCTATCTCACCCCTTTTTCTTTATATGGTTTTAGGTGAGCAGTATGAAGAGGCAAGGTGATGGCTCAAACATTCTACTTCGCTTTGGGAAATACCTTGTCCAAGATAATTAGTTTAATATGTTATGAAGAGTTATGCTTAGACACTCTCAGAATATTTGTTTTGGATGTTTATTTTGAAATGTTATCCTTTGAGGTTTTAATTGGATTCTAAATATTATTTCTTTATGGATTATGTTTAAAGTATATCTTAACTATGCTTCTGCAACTTAAGGTTTTCTAAAAAAAAAAAATAGTTTATTTAAGTTAATGTAAGAGGTTTTGGTATGATCATAGGCAGTATTTGTATAAGTGAGTTCTACGGGCATAGGTGTGTTTCCCCATGTTCTAGGACCGTCATGTCTCTGAAAATGGGATGTGATAAAGTTGGTATCAGAGCTAAAGTTTTATTTTAGAAGTCTAGTTTAGACTTGTCTATGTATTGGGTTACATAAGTATAATCCTAGAGCATAGACATTTTCCTGTCATATCATTTGAAGTCTATCAATAGCATAGTTCCATGAAATCCTAGTAGGTTTTAGTAATCCCCATTATTATTGTGTGCCTTATGATTTTCTCTTTAGATGACCCAGAAGATTACCCTTGCTAGAGGATCGTGACCTAAAGCACTGTGTGTGCCATGTAAGAGGACATGGCGAGAGATGTTTGCAAAGGCCATACCTATGATCCACCTTAATAAAAAGAAGACTCTTGTGATGCAAATGATGTTAATTGAATGCCTAGCAATTTAGTATGCATTAATTTCTTTTATGGCCTATGACATGATTGACTTATATATGATAAGGAAATTCCTGATGTTATAAGTTATATGGTACATGATTATGATATAAGATACATGCCATGACATGTGATATATGCTGTGTGATATATGCGATATGATATGTGATGTGATATAATGTGATGTGTACTTACGTGAAATGCATGATAAGTATGATAATTTGATAGTGGGGTTAAGTGGATTAAAAGGAGAAATGGATATGTTTTGATCCAATTTAGATTAATGATTGATAGGTATAATGTTATGAGGTATGAAATGCTTACATGTTACAATGGATTGATATATGAATTATATGGAGTCATTAAATGATAATTGTGATTGATGTCATAGGAAGAGAAATGATAATTAGTAATGATCAGTAGGAGAATGAAATTTATTAGCTACATTATATATACATAAGTATGCAGTAGGAAGTAAGTGAAATACATTATGGAATATGTGGCATAGATACTACCCTATAGGCTAGAACAATAAGAAAGCTAGAGATTTCTCTATCACATACGTAAATATCGAGCATAGTCAAAGGAAGAATTTTTAATCTAGTGTGATTTAAAAGAAGAAGGTATTATTCCCATTCAAAATTCTAAGTGCAAGATGCTTGATAATTCTAGTGCTACGCATTCTTTTGTGTCTCTATATTTTGGTAGGAGTCTTAGTAGAGATAAGGAATAAATTAATGAAACCTCAGTATCATTGACTCCTTTAGGAGAAATGATGGAAGTAATGTATTGTTTAAGGATTGTGAGGTAGACATTGATGGATAGAAACTTCTTATAGTGTGATCTTAAGAATGGATTGGTTATATAAGGTAGACATCGATGTCCTAGAATTCGATGTGATCTTAAGAATGGATTGGTTATATAAGTATGGAGCTTATATTGACTATAGAGGAAAGCAATTAAAATTTTAAACTAAAGATGAGAGATATTAGTGTATCAAGGAGATATTTATGATTAAGGTTTACTAACATAATCATGGAATCGATGAGTATACTTAGGACGCTGAGGAAGGGATGTGGTAGAAGCATCATTAGTTTTTCGAGAATATGTGAGTAAGTATTGAAATTTGAGGATGAATTTCTTTTAAAAAGGGGAGATATAAAAGGATAAGTATTCTTAGACTTGTAATGATGATAAAAGGATAAGTATGATGCTAGTAGAAATTCTTTAGTGATGAGATTCCTTTGAGTATGTAGGTTGCGATCAAAGTATAAGGATTTGAATTTTTATAAAGTAATGGATGTTAAGGCCATACAAATTGTAAATTTATGGATCCATAAGGACTTGGTCGATGAGGGTATAAAATGATTTAATTCAAGATTTTAAATGATTTTAAGATAAAATATTTTAGATTTGAGTTGATTAGATACTTGTGTCTAGTGTGTTTGTCCATATGCATCGAGTTTCGCTTTATGGAATCATACATCATCAATCATACATCATGAACTACATTAAGCATTGCATTAAGGTTGCATGTTAGATGAAAATGTTTTTATTCTTACAAATGATTCTACGCAATTTTGAAAATTTAATAGCTTCGAATATACTTGGAAGGGATTTGAGCCTTTGGATGAGAAATGTTTTAAGGCATAGATACAATAATGTTCAATTGAGGTTATTGGAAAATTTGGTAGTGATATTAATTTAGAAAGAATTTTTATTGAGATAACCTATAATGGCATAGATTTGTAAAGATGGAAGAATTTCATAGAGATTTCATTGAATAGCAATGGTATTAGAAGGTTTATTATTTTAATATGGACAAGTTAAATGATTAGGAATGCGAAGCATAGCAAGATGTAAGTGGGAAACTTAAAGTGAGATGATATTACAAGCTAAATGTATAAAATTTCGAGGCATTAGGAAATTAAGTCATAATAATGATATATATATATATATATATATATATATATATATATATATATATATATATATATATATATATTATACAGAAAGGGAGTAAGTCTAAAATAATTATGAGAAGTTTATTTGGGATTGTAAATAAATAGAATACAAGTTCGGTTAGGATATGATATACATATTGGAATGTTTGTTAAGTTTAAATATGTTTTAATTGATGAATGAAGGGAGTGCATAAATTGTAATGTTAGCAAGGTATTAAACATGAAAAAATTTATTGAGGTTATAATAGATTAAGTAATTATTATTAATATGGAAAGAGAATTATCGAATATCAATTGGAATTATTAATTTGGAATTATCTATTAAATCCTTATATGACTAATGTGATAAATAATGAATGGAAGTAGTGATTAAGGTATTAGTATAGATGTTAGTAATAATAGAGATATAAGGAAAATAAATGGTTTAGATTATATTTGATTGAAGGTGAAACTAAAGATTCTATTATTTTTGTTTGAGGTTCAAGGATACAAAAATTATTAAGGATTAGTTTAAAATTTGTTTTAACAAGAAATTAACATAGGAGTAACTTACGTTGAAGGTTTATCAATGTGATTTTTAATAGATTATGAGTATGTGCCTTATTGTATTTAATATGTTGATTGTAGTTAGATATTGTGTTTAAGTGGTGTAGCAGAAGTGTGGCGGGGAAGTTAAACAAAGTATATCGTGCTGCTAGATTTGAAAATTCAAAGACAAATTTTTTTAAGGGAGGCAAAATGTAACAACCCACATCTACTCTAAGAGTTTTAGTGACAAATTATTTGAATTTAGGGTTATTGTGACAAATTGTGTGACTATATGAAAATTCATGTGTGACGTGATTTATGAGTTTGGGGCATATTAAATTAATTTAAATATGTCTAATATGAATTATTATTGTGAAATAAATGAGTTAGATAAAATGCATTAGCATGAAAAAAATTATTTTTCATAAAATGAATTTTTATATAAAAAGGCGATTTTTAAGCATAAAATAATTTTATGAGTATTTTTAAAATATTTTTAAATAAATATTTTGGGGGAAATTTTAATGAAAATAATAAGAAAAATATTTTATTTTTAATTACTATAATCAGCCCAAAATTATATTGAAAGTCCAAATACCCAAAAGCCTACTACGCCAAAACACTCTCAACCTAGCTCATAAAGAGTAAACTTGGAAATTGCACCCAAACACTAATATATAATGAGAATTTTGGCTAGCCCTTGATTTCCAGCAGACACCATTCTATTTTTAAGTATTTTGATAGAAAAATTCTCTCAACATATTTTTCTCTACCGAAATTCTCAAAAACACTTTCAATTTCGCAATTTCTTAACCGTAATCGTAAGTTTTTCTTCTCTTTCAATTCCTTAATTGATTTCTATGAAATAAATTATGAGAAAATTATTTTAAACTGGTTGGTTACTGATTTTTATAGATTTAATTCAGTTTGGATGAGTTTTTGAAAGAGCAATCTAATTCTCTACCAAAAATACAATTCTTTATACGCGATTTCTCTAAAGGTGAATTCTACAACTCAAAATATAAAATTTTTATGCATAGGCCATATTAAGGGGGCAATTTTTGTATCATTGATTTTTAAATTGATTTTTGATGTATTTTAATGAAAAATTTTGGATTAAATTATATTTTGCATATTACTGAAATGACCGAAAAGTTTCAGAAAACAAAGGAATTTAAGGTTTTTGTGCTAGAACTTAGAAGTTAGAAAATTCTATGATTTCTTAAACATATGGTTGCTGATTCAAGTATAGATGGAGTCTAATCTAATATTTGTTTTGTTTGGATGAGAAATAATAATTAAAATCATGTGTTTGTATATCATTATAATGAACGGAAAGCGCGAAAACTGATGGTTTTCACCCTAAAACTTGAAACATGGAATTTTCATGCATAATTATGGTCAATGGATGCTAATTCATACATGAGAATGTTCTAAATTGACACTTTCTATGATTGAATGAAAAATAATGGTTTAAACCACCTGTTTACATATTACTGTAATGACTGAAAATATCAAAAATAAGAAAATTCATGGTTTTGCATCCTAAAACCCAAAATTTGAATTCTCATGTATGAGACATAACTATTACTGCCGATTCATGTAGATTAATCTTCTAAAATGATTTTTATTATCTTTACATGAAAAATCTTGATTCAAACCATATTTTTACATAGTACTATAATAGACAAAAAGTGCGAAAAGTAAGAAAAACTCAGTTTTTCTTTGAATAGGGCATTCGGCCTATATTGATATTTTTATCACAATGTCTATAATTTTTATAGGATGTATTTTAATGATTATTGGCAAGTATGTATGATAAATAGTTAAATTGCATGATGTAACAACCCACACCCACTCTAAGAATTTTCGTGATAAATTGCTTGATTTAGAATTATTAAGGTTAAATGTGTGCTTTTGTGAAAATTAGAGATCTAAGTGATTGATGAGCATGTGGCATATTAAATTAATTTTAATATGTGTAAAATGATTTTCTATTGTGAAAAAAAATGATTTACATGAAGTGCATTTGCATAAAGGAATTTATTTTAAATAAAATGAATTTTCATGCATAAAGACAATTGTTAAGCATAAAATGATTTTATGAGTATTTTAAAATAATTTTTAAAATAAATATTTTTGGGGGAAATATTATAGAAATAATAAGAAAAATATTCTTTTTATTTTTAATTATAATCAGCCCAAAATTTAAATAAGAAGCCCAAATACCCAAAAGCCCACTACACTAAAATCCTCCTAACCTTGTTCATCAAGGGTATTAGTGGAAATTTCACCCAAACCCTAGCATATATTTTAAATTTCAGCCAGAATAGAGTTCCAGCAGCCAACATCTTATTTTTCTATACCTTGGCAGAAAAATCCTCTCAAAATATTTCTCTCTACCAAAATTAAGAAAAACACCATTCTGTTTCGCGATTTCTTGACCATAATCGTAAGTTTTCTTCTCTTTTAATTTCTAAACTGATTTCTATAGAATAAATTATGAAAAAATTATTTTGAAATGGTTGATTACTAATTTTTATAGATCTAATTCTATTTGAGTGAGTTTTTGGGAGAGAAAATATATTTTCTACCGAAAACATAATTCTTTCTGCGGAATTTCTCCAAAGGTGAATTCTATAACTTAAAATCACAATTTTTATGCATAAACATCACTAGGGGGCAATTTGTGCATTGTTATTTTCTAAACTGATTTTTGATTTGTTTTGATGAAAAATATTGGATTAAATAATATTGCTGCACATTTCTGCGATGACTGAAAAGTTTCGAAAAACAAAGGAGTTCAAGGTTTTTGTGTTAGAACCTAGAAGTTGGAAAATTCCATTGTTAAATTGATATGTGGTTGCTGATTGGTGTAGGAAGTATTCTAACATGATATTTGTTTTATTTAGATGAAAAATAATGATTTGAATCATGCGTCTATATATTGTTGTAATGAACGAAAATCGTGGAAGGCGTAAAAACTCATGATTTTTCACCTAAGCTTTAAAACTTGGAATTCTTTTTGCATAAATACTATCTATGATAGCTAAATCATGTATGCATGTTTTCTAAATTGATATCTGCTGTGATTGAATGAAAAATAATAGTTCAAACAACTTGTTTACATATTTCTGAAATGACCAAAAAATACCGAAAACAAGAAAACTCATGGTTTTGTACTCTACAATTCAAAAGTTGAATTTTTATGTATAAACAACACCAAGGTGGCCGATTCATATGAATTCAAATTCTACAATGATTTTTTTTGTGTTTACATGAAAAATCTTGGTTCAAACCATGTTTTTACATATTTCTGAAATAGACGAAAAGTGCGAAAAGAAAAAGAATTTAGTTTTTACTTTGGTGATGCATTCGGCCTACATAAATATTATTGTCCCAATGTTTATAATTTTTATGTGATGTGTTTTGATGATTATTGACATGTATGTATGTATAATAAATGATAAAATTACATGTTAGTTAAAGGTATGATCCTAGATAAGCTTAAACGCATTTTGGTATACTTAAGGTATCTTAACCTTATATTGTGTTTAGAATGCAAATGTGATTGGGAAATTTGGAACTAGATATTATGATGACACATGTTATGAGTTGATGAAGTGACAATTAAATAAAAAGGATCATAAGAGTTAAGCATGACACTTGAAAGGTTAATTGTTAAGTAGACATGTATGGAAGGGTAAAGTGTATTAAGATGATTGTTAAAGTAAATTGATATTGAGGTAATAATGTTGTGATGACCTTAGAAAGGTATTGATGTGATTGCAATGTGTTTTCATGTGAGCCTATAAGGCCTAAGTATGCAAGACTTTTAAAGTCAACATATTATAAGTAAGTGACAAGTACACCTTTAGGTGGACTCCAAGTGCATGTGTATGCTATATGTGCATGGGTAGTTATGGGATAGGAGCATCATGAGAAAATAAATACTAAGTATTAAATCAAATATTATGTTAGAGTTTGAGGCACTTTAGAAGTGCAAAGGGACCCCAAGATGAGTAAACACTATGTTCATGTTATAAGTGTGAGTAAACATCGTATTCATTCTATAAGTGTGAGTAAACGCTGTATTCGTGTTATAGGTATGAACAACATTATGTTGTACTATAAGAATGTGATATATTGCTATGTGAGCTTTTGTGATCTTTGAAACCTAAGTTCTCTCTGTTCTAAATATTATTATATGATTTCTTTGACAAGCTTGGGTTGCCAAAGGACATTTGGTCCAAAACCATTTTGGTTATCCAATGAGAAATTCTTGTGATTATCACCCTAACTTATATTTTTTTGGAACTACACTATCATTGTATCTTTTGTTCAAAAGTTAAGCCATTAATGTTATTAAGATACATGTTATTATTGCCTTATATGATATTGTCAATTGTGATTACCATTAGCTCTAGCTATGGTAACTTTTAGCCCTTATGCAGAATCCTCATGCCGATGCGAGTAATCATCGAAACTTGTGCATATGGTCTTAACCCGATGAATAGGGGTAGTGTATCCACCTCAGCTAGAAAGGGGCGGTTCTAGCCGTGGAGCCTGATTAGCTTCATGCCTTATAAGTGATAGGAGTTGGAATTTGGTATAAGGCCACCTCTCCTTTATAAGTTTGAGTGATAGAGCAATAGCCTTCACTCTTTATAAGTTATAAGTGTGATTTCTACAAACTTACCAAATTGAACTCTTGCTAAATTGCAACTTGATTCATGAATTATAAATCATAAACTATGTGTATAAGCTATGTGTTTCCTTTTCAAAGGAATATGTGATAATGTATGTGCCTTATTATTTACTCATTTAGATCATCTATCTCACCCCTTTTTCCTTGTGTGGTTTTGGGTGACCAAATGTGAGGAGGCAAGGTGATGGCTCAAGCATTCTACTTCGCTTGGGGGATTCCTTGTTCAAGTTATCAATAATACTATTTTATGAAGTCTTGTCATTAGATGCTTCGAGAATGTTGATTGATACTCATTTGAGATATATTATTTTCCTTATGGATTTTATGTGTAATGTTTAATTATAGACTTTCGCAATTAAAGGTATTCACCTAAAGGTTTTAAATGAGTTATTGTAAGAGGTTTGGTACGATCCCAGGCATGATTTGTTTATGAATAAGTGGGTTCCATGGGCATAGGTGACCTTATGTCTCCCCATATTCTAGGACTGTCATATCTCTAAGGTTGGGATGTGACACATGATGGTTGAAGGAATGACTATAGACTAGCTTAGAGGCACTTTCGTATACTTAAGGTATACTTAAGGTATCTTAACCTTATATTGTGATTAGAATGTGAATGTGATTGAGAAATATGGAAATAGATGTTATGATAATTTGATAATAAATAAATGGTCTTGAATTGATAAAGTGATTGGTCAAATTAATGGATCCTAAGAGTTAAGCATGACACTTGAAAGGCTAATATGTATGGAAGTGTTAAGTGTACTAAGATGATTGTTAAAGTGAATTGATATTAAGATAATGATATTGTGTTGACCTTAGAAAGGTAATGACATAATTGTAATGTGTTTTCATATGGACCTATAAAGGCTAAGTGTACAAGGCTTTTAAAGACAACATGTTATGTGCAAGTGATGAGTGCACTTATATGTGCAACTATAAGTGCATGTGAATGTTATATGTGCATAGGGTAGTTACGAGATAGGATAGCATCATGATTAAATAAATACCAAGTATTGAATTAAATATTATGATAGAGCTTAAGGAGTTTTAGAGGTTCAAAAGAGCTACGTGTACTAGGAGCAAAGGAACCACAAAGTGAGTAAACACTATATTCATGCTCCAAATGTGAATAAACATTATGTTATGTTACAAGTAAGTGATATCATGTTATGTGAGCCTTTAAGATCTTTGAAACCTAAGTTCTTTTTATTCTCAAATATTATTATAAGATTTCTTTGTTAAGCTTAAGTTGCTAAAGGACAATTGGACCAAAAACCATTTTTGTTTATCCAATGATAATTCCTTGTGATTATTACCCTAACTTATATTATTTCTGGAACTATGCTATTTTTGTATCTTTTATTCAAAAAGTTAAACTACTATTGCTATTGTGAAACATGTTATCATTGCCTTAAATGTTATTGTTATGTGTGATTACCATTAACTCTAGCTATGGTACCTTTAACTCTTTATGTAGAAATCCTCGTACCGATGCGAGTAATCATCAGCTATGTGATCCTCGTACCGATGCGAGTAATCATTAGTTATGTGTTTGAGTGATTATGGTAATAACCTTCACTCTCTGTGTTCAAGTGATTATGGTAATAGCCTTCACTCTATGTGTTCGAGTGCTTATGGCAACAACCTTCACTCTACGTGTTCGAGTGATTATGGCAACAGCCTTCACTCTATATGTTCGAGTGATTATG
This sequence comes from Reutealis trisperma, assembly GCA_947687605.1. Lineage (NCBI taxonomy): Eukaryota > Viridiplantae > Streptophyta > Magnoliopsida > Malpighiales > Euphorbiaceae > Reutealis > Reutealis trisperma. The sequence goes on from CANTUT010000024.1 coordinate 1,397,492, forward strand.
GCAATAGCCTTCATTCTAAATCATTTTTCTTCATCTAAAATAGCCATATATATACTCAATTATAATTCAAAATAATTTATTGTGAAGTTCTTTATGGTGGCTGAATCCTATGTCTAGTAGATTTAGGTGATTTTCATGTTTTCTTTGCCTATCTTCACATTAATCCTTTAATTCTCTAGCCAAATCTCCATATTTCATCTAAGAACATCTAAAAATACATCTTATGTATACACTTCCTAAGTTGACCAAATTTTTTATATAGTGTAAAAGAGATTTTATGCAATCAAAATACTAAAATCAACTTTAGAATGTAGAAAAGAGAAAATGAACATGATTCCTCACCTTAGTTAGCTTTGATTTGTTAAAGTTCTTATTGCAATTGGTGTAAAGGGAATTTCTTTTCTTATTATGAACCTTTGGTGTAGAGATAGGCAAAATGTTATTTCATCACATAAATTTGCTTATATATATAATGGGTTGGATGTTGAGGATTTGATCAAGCTAAATCTAATGGTTAAGATTTAATCTTAATGGATGGATATGGTTTGATCAAGTTGGATGGCTAGGATTCTCTCTACAATTATGATGTTCATCATATGGTATTGGAGTGCTTAAAATGAACCTAGACTTGTATATAGGAAAGGAGAAATTCAAGTTGCTTTGGGGTTTGACTTAGGTCAATTTTTATGGCTAGCTTGGTCAAATTTTGTGACTCTCTCTATAGCATCATTTTGTTTGGTTTTAGGCTAACTATTCTAATATATAAGCTTGAGGTTACACCAATTAATGGCCCATGGGCCAGCCCACTATTGTTGGTTTGGGCCTTTGATGACCAAAGGCTCAATAATAAGCCCATAGCTAATCAACAAGCCCATAGCTAATCAACAAGCCCATAGTCCATCAACAAGCCTTATAACAAACTTAGAAATTTTCCTTTTAACTTTCTTTTAAATTTGTGTTCTCTAACTTCTTTATATACATCATTAGTTATCATATGAACTCTATTTAATTCATTAGAGCATAATTAGTATAACAACTCACATCTACCTTTGGAGTTTTAATGACAAATTATTTGAATTTAGGATTATTGTGACAAATTGTGTGTCTATGTGAAAACTTATGTGTGTGACGTGATTTATGGGTTTGAGCATGTTAAATTAATTTTAATATGTCTAATATGAATTATTAATGTGAAATAAATGATTTACATGAAATGTATTAGCATAAAATAATTTATTTTTCATAAAATGAATTTTCATGTAAAAAGGTAATTTTTAAGCATAAAATAATTTTTTGAGTATTTTTAAAATAATTTTTAAAAAAATTTTTTGGGGGAAATTTTACAAAAAGTAATAAGAAGAATATTTTATTTTTAATTACCTATAATCAGTCCTAAAATTAAATAAAAAGCCCAAATACCTAAAAGCCTACTACACTAAAACACTCTTAACCTAGTTTATTAAGGGTAAACTCGAAAATTGCACCCCAAACCCTAATATATAATGAGAATTTTGGCCAACCATTGATATCTAGTAGCCACCATTCTTTTTTTCAGTATTTTGATAGAAAAATTCTTTCAAAATATTTCTCTCTACCAAAATTCTCAAAAACACTTTCAACTTTGCAATTTCGCGACTATTTCGTAAGTTTTTCTTCTCCTTTTAATTTGCTATTTGATTTTTATGAACCTAATATTGGAAAAAATTTTTTGAACTAAATATTTACTGATTTTTATTGATAAAATTTTGGGCTAGGTGATTTCCTGAGGGAAAAATTAATTTTTCTACCGAAAGCACCAACCTCTCTACGCAATTTTTCCAAAGGTGAATCCTGTAACTTAAAATTAAAATTTTTATGCATAAACCATACCAAGGGGGGAAATTTCTGCATCAATGAATTTTAAACTGATTTATGTGTTTTGATGATAAATATTGGATTAAATCATATTTTTACATATTACTGTAATGACCGAAAAGTTTTCAAAAAATAAGGAAATTCAAGGTTTTCGCTCTAGAACTTGAAAGTTGGAATGATTTGACAACTCAATCGCTACTAATTTGTGATGTTTAATATTCTTAACTAATAATTGTTTTGGTTGGATGAAAATAAATGATTTAAATCATGTGTATATATATTACTGTAATGAACAGAAAGCGCGAAAACTCATAATTTTCACCCTAAACCTTGAAACTTGGAATTTTCATGCATAATTATGATCAATGGCAGCCAATTCATACATGTGGATGTTCTAAAATGATAGTTAACATGATTGAATGAAATATAATGGTTTAAACCACCTGTTTACACATTACTGTAATGACCGAAAAATACTTAAAATAAGAAAACTCATGGTTTTGCATCCTAAAACCTAAAATTTGAATTTTCATGTATAAGATATACCTATTGCTGCTTATTCATGTAGATTAATGTTCTAAAATGATTTTTTTTTTTTGTGTTTAAATTAAAAATCTTGGTTCAAACCATGTCTTTACATATGACTATAATAGACGGAAAGTGCGAAAAGTGAGAAAAATCAGTTTTTCCCTTTAATGGATCATTCGGCCTACCATGGGATTTTTATCCCAATGTCAATAATTTTTATGCAATATATTTTAATGATTATTAACATGTATATATGTATGATGAATGGTTAAATTGCATGTTAGTTGAAGGGAATGATTCTAGACAAGCCTAAAGGCATTTTGGTATACTTAAGGTATATCTAAGGTATCTTAATCTTGTGTTGTGATTAATATGTACATGTGATAAGATGATATGGAAGTGGGTTATATGTTGACTTGATAAAGGATTATTGATCTTGAATTTATAAAGTGGTTGATTAAATGAATTAGTCATAAGAGATAGGCAAAGTGAATTTATATTAAGATAATGATATTATGTTGACCTTAGAAAGGTATTGATATAAAGTATAATGTGTTTTCATATGGGCCTATAAAGGCTAAGTGTGCAAGACTTTTAAAGTCAATATGTTATGTGCAAGTGATGGGTGCACTTCTATTTGCAACTCTAAGTGTACATGAATGTTATATATGCATGGGATAGTTATGGGATAGGATAGCATCATGATTAATTAAATACTAAGTATTGAATTAAAAAATTGTGTTAGAGCTTAAAGAGTTTAGAGGTTCAAAAGTGCTACATGTACCAGGAGTAAAGGAACCACAAGGTGAGTAAATACTATATTCATGCTACCAGTGTTAATAAATATTATGCTATTGTTATAAGTTCAAGCTATCATGATTATGTTATGGGAACCTTTGAGATTCTTGAAACCCAATTTCACTTCCATTTTAAATTTGACTATGTGATTTCTTTATTAAGCTTGAGTTGCCAAAGGACATTTGGTCTAAAGCCATTTATGATTATCCAATGATAAATAGTTTTTGTGATTATTACCCTAACTTATATTCTTTATGGAACTACACTAACATTGTATCTCTTGTTCGAAAGTTAAACTACTATTGCTATTGGGATACTTGTTATTATTGCCTTATGTGATATTGTTATTTGATTACCATTAGCTCTAGCTATGTTACCTTTAACCCTTTACGCAAAAATAATCATGTAGATGCGAGTAATCATCAAAACCTATGCACATAGTCTTAACTCGATGGATAGGGGTTGTGTATCCACCTTAGCTAGAAGGGGTGGTTAGCGCCATGGGGCCTGATCAATTTCACAACTTTATAAGTAATGGGTTGGGAGTTAGAATTTGGTATAAGGCCACCTCTCCTATGAGTGAATGAGCTAGTATAGTCATTTACTCTGATTGGGTAATAAGTGTTTTAAGTGTGATTTTTGCAAACCTACTAAAGTGAAAATCTTGCTAAATTATAAATTGTGAAACCATGATTTGTAAAATGTAAACTATGTGTTATATGCAATGGGCTTTCCTTAAAAATGGGATATATGATATCGTTTATGCTATATTGTTTACTCATTAAGATCATCTATCTCACCCCTTCTTTCTTTGTGTGGTTCCAGGTGAGTAGTATGAGGAGGCAAGGTGATGGCTTAAGCATCCTACTTCGCTTAAAGAATTCCTTATCCAAGATAATTAGTTTAATATGTTATGATGATTTATCCTTAAATGCTCCAATAATATTTATTTTTGGATGTTTATGTTGAAATGTTATCTTTCGAGGTTTTAATTGGATTTTAAAAATTATTTCCTTATGGATTATGTTTAAAGTATATTTTAACTATGCTTTCGCAACTTATGGTTTTCAGAAAAAAAAAGGTTTATGTTTAAAGTATAAGTTTCGCAACTTATGTTTAAGTATAAGTCAGTTCTATGGGTGTGGGTAACCTTATGTCTCCCCATATTCTAAGACCATCATTTCTCTTAAGTTGGGATGTGACAAAGGTGGCATTAGAGCTAAAGTTTTTAAATTCTTGTTTAGACTTACCTATTTATTGGGTTAATTAAGTATAATCCTGGAGCATAGGAATTTTACTATCATGTCAATTGCAGCTTATTGCTAGTATAGTTTCACAAAATCCTAGTAAGCTATAGTACTCTTTATTATTATTTGTTTGTGTGCCTTACAATTCTCTTATTAGATGACCAAAAAGATGACCCTTGCTAGGGAACCTCGACCTAGAGGACTGCGTGTGGCCTTCAAGAGGATATGGAGAGAGATGTTTAAGAAGGTTGTACCTGTGATCCACTTGAAGAGAGAAAAGACTCTTAATGAGGAGGACCCTGTGGAGTGTCTAGGCTATGAATGGATTTAGAGTAAGATGCAGAGGTTTGAGAGAGACTATTTGAAACTAATGGAAGAAAATCAATGTCTTAGGTCCTTAGTGCATGCTTTGAGAAAGGATGTGGAAAAGAGGCTTAAGGCTGAGAAAGCTGAACGTGCTAAATGTGACCAGAAGACTAAGCATAAGAGCAAGGGTCATAAAGGTCAACACAAAGAATGAAGCAAAGGACTAAGAAAGGAATATTTGCTAACAACTTATGCCCATTATGGGAAGAAGCATTTTAGAGTTTGCTGGAAAGTCTTTAGCGCATGTTTGAAATATGGACAGATGGGTCACTTTATCCCATAGATGAGAGATTCGAGAAAGGTGACCTCGACACCTCCACCACTTGAACCATTTTAACCTCAAAAGTAAGGAGCCAAGAATAAGAGACATAATTAAGATTTTGGCTAGCAGATGGTAACAATTAGCTTAGGGGCATAGGACTTATATGATACGAATGATATTATTTGATTGCTTAGTGACTTAGTATGGGTTGATTTTATGAAATAACTGACTTTAAACGATAGAAGAGCTCATTATGCTATAAGTTATGTGTTAGATGATTAGGATACTTGATATATGCTATGATATGTGGTATATGCTAGATGATATGTGTCCTATGAGGTGATATTGTATGATGGGTGCTAATGTTAAAGACATGCTAAGTATGACATTTTGATATTAGAGTTAAATGGATTAGAAAGAGAAGTGGACTAGGTTTTGATCCAATTGAGTTTAATGATTGATAGGTATAATGTTATGAGGTATGAAATGCTTACATGATACAATGGTTTGATATATGAATTATATGGAGTTATTAAATGATAATTATGATTGATGTCATAGAAAGAGAAATGATAGTTAGTAATGATCAGTAGGAGAACAAAACAAATTAGTTACATTATATATATATATAAGTATATAGTGGGAAGTAAGTGAAATATATTAAGGAATTTGTGGTTTAGATACTACCATATAGACTAGAACAAGAAGAAAGCTAGGGATTTCTCTATCACTTATATAGATATCGAGTATATTCAAAGGAAGAATTTTTAATCTAATGTGATTTAAAAAGAAGGTATTACTCCCATTCAAAATTCTAAGTGCAAGATGCTTGGTTGATTATGGTGTTATGCATTCGTTTGTGCTTTGTTAAAAGTCTAGGTAGAGATAAGGAATTAGTTAATGAACACTTAGTAGTGTTGACTCCTTTGGGAGCAATGATGGAAGTAAGGCATTGTTTAACGATTGTGAGGTAGACATTGATGGATGGAAACTTCCTATACAGTTATTAGAAATTGATGTCCTAGAATTCGATATGATCTTAGGAATGGATTGGCTATACGAGTATAGAGCTTGTATTGATTGTAGAGGAAAGCAAGTATAATTTTGAGCTAAGAATGGGGAGGAATTTGTGAATCAAGGAGATACCAATGATTAAAGTCTATTAGTATAATCATGGAATGGATGAGTATACTTAGGAAGGCGAGGAAGGGATACGATAGAAGCATCCCCAGTTTTTTGAGAACATATGAGCAAGTATTGAAATTCAAGGACAAATTTCTTTTAAGAGGGGGAGACATAAAAGGATAAGTATTCTCAGACTTGTAGTGATGATAAAAGGATAAGTATGATGCTAATAGAGATTCTTTGGTGATGAGATCCCTTTGAGTATATAGGTTGTGATTAGAGTATAAGGATTTGAATTTTTATAAAGTAATAGATGTTAAGGCCATATGAACTATAAAATTGAGGATCCATGAGGACTTGATCTATGACAGTATAAAATGATTTAATTCAAAATTTTATATTATTTAAGATAAAATGTTTTAGATTTGATTTGATTATGTACTTGTGTCTGGTGTGTCTGCCTATATGCATCGAGTTTTTCTTTACGGAATCATACATCATCAATTGTAGATCATGAACTACATCAAGCATTGCATTAAGTTTACATGTTACATGCAAGGATGAAAATGTTTTAATTCTTACAAATGATTCTATGCAGTTTTGAAAAATACAAATAGTTTTGAATATGCCTGAAAGGTGTTTGAGTCCTCTGGATGAGAAATGTTTTAAGGTGTTATATATAATAATGCTCAATTAAGGTTACTAGAAAACTTGGTAGTGATATTAAATATGGAAAGAATTTTTAGTGAGATAACCTATAATGGCATAGATTTAGAAAGATATAAGAGTTGCATACATATTTCATTTAATGGCAATGGTATCTGATGCGTATTCTATAAGTGTACAGATCGCACAAGTAATATAGTAATGAATGAGTTATCATTCCACTAGAGACTTTAGGTAAGTACTAGCTCAAAATGTCTGCTAATGTTTAGTGAATCAAATTGGTGTTGATGAAAATGATTATAATTATATTCAAACTAAATTAAAATATAAATTAAGTAAAATAACAAAAAGAAAAAAGGAGATGAAATCAGAAATAAAAGCCCATTCAGGTATTGAATCCCCCTAGCCCCTAATTGTATATCATGAACTACACATCAACTAAATTTATTCCATAAGTTGAATTGGCATTTCGCTAAATTAGATAAAAATCTCTCTTGAGCAATTAAATCCCTATTTCCCAAGAGGAATGCAAGGAATCTCTTCTCAAGCAAACTCAATTAGGTCATGCTTTAGATTCGAGAAACCATTTACCAAAGAAGTCTTGTAAGCCTATCTCTAGTGCCCCAATCAACCCTCAATCTCTATGAGTGATCCATTCACATAAAGTTATCTCTAGTCAATTATATGAAAACAATCCCTAACTAATAAGCATGCAATTATTAATTAGAATTTAAGCAATAATATTCATAAAGATAAAACAACTCAAAAAATGATTTAATTGAATAAGAAGTAATTCAATCTATATAAAAGGTTCTAGGGTTCATCAATACCCAAATTGGAAAGAATTAGTTCATATCACATATTAAAACCAAAGAAAGAATTAAAGAAGTAAGAAATCTCAAACAATTCATGAATTAAGTGCCAAGAATTCCTGTTTTTTGATCCGCGATCTTCAATGTCTTCTTTCTTTTCCTATTCTCTCCTTAATCCCCTCGGTCACTCACTTTAAAACGCTGTCAGATCTGGTTTTATAGTTCTAAATTTTTTAAAGCACACTATGACAATGTCAATCAAAGAAAATGTAACTTCCCACGGGTGAGACCCCAGCTGTGTCTCCACCCATGGGAGGCTACTGGATGATTTTCCACTTTGCTCTTATCACACGGCTAGAATCCCAGCTGTGGCTCAACCCGTGGGAACCCATATTTCTCCAAAAAATCAGCATTTTGGCTTGGAACATTCACCATCCTGGGTCACATTCAAATCATTGCATCTTTTGATACTAGATTAACTAAAAGAGCTGTGAAAGCACTAAAACAAACAGATTAAACTCAATTGGGGGCATAAAATACATTAAGAACAAGGAACAAAATATAGTGTTTTCAACACTTATCAGCATCTGAAGGTTTATTATTTCAATATGGATAAATTAAATGATTAGGAATGTGAAGCATAGTAAGATGTAAGTGGAAAACTTAAAGTAAGATGATATTATGAGCTAAAGATATAGAAATTATGAGGCATTAGGTAATTAAGTCATGACAATGATGTATATCTTATACAAAAAGAGAGTAAGTCATAAACAATTATGAAAAGTTTATTTGGGATTGTAAATAAATAGAATACAAGTTCATTTGGGCTATGATATATACATCGGAATGTTTGTTAAATTTAAATATGTTTTAATTGATGAATGGAGTGTAGAAATTGTAATGTTAGCAAGGTATTAAACATGAAAATATTTATTGAGGTTATAATAGATTAAGTAATAATTATTAATATGGAAGGAGAATTATTGAATATCAATTGGAGTTATTAATTTGGAATTTGTCTATTGGATTCTTATATGACTAATGAGATAAACAATGAATGGATGTGGTGATTAAGGTACTAGTATAGATGTTAATAATAATAGAGATGTAATGAAAAGAAATACTTGGGATTATATTTGATTGAACGTGAAATTAAAGATTCTATTATTTTTGTTTGAGCTTAAGGGATACAAAAATTATTAAGGATTAGTTAAGATTTGTTTGAATAAGAGATTAACATAGCTGTAGCTTAAGCCGAAGGCTTATTAGGGTGATTTTTGATAGATTGTAAGTATGTATCTTACTGTATTTGATGAGTTAATTATAGTTAGATATTGCATTTGAATGACATAGTAGAAGCATGGCGAAGAAGTTAAGTAGAATGTGTTCTGCTGTTAGATTTGGAAATTTGAGGATGAATTTCTTTTACATGTAAGGGGGGGGGGGAGAATGTAAAAACTTACATCTACCCTAGGAGTTTTAATGACAAATTATTTGAATTTAGGGTTATTATGACAAATTGTGTGACTATGTGAAAACTTATGTGTGATGTGATTTATGGGTTTGGGGGATGTTAAATTAATTTTAATATGCATAATATGAATTATTAATATGAAATAAATGATTTACATGAAGTGTATTAGCATAAAATAATTTATTTTTCATAAAATGAACTTTCATGCAAAAAGGCAATTTTTAAGCATAAAATAATTTTATGAGTATTTTTAAAATAATTTTTAAATAAATATTTTGGGGGAAATTTTACAAAAAAATAATAAGAAAAATATTTCATTTTTAATTACCTATAATCAGCCCTAAAATTAAATAAAAAACCCAAATACTTAAAAGCCCATTACACCAAAACACTCTTAACATAGCTCGTTAAGGGTAAACTTGGAAATTGCACCCTAAACCCTAACATATAATGAGAATTTCAGCCAACAGCCATCATTCTATTTTTTGATAGAAAGATTCTCTCAAAACATTTCTCTCTACCAAAATTCTCAAAAAGACTTTCAACTTTGCAATTTCGTGACTATTTCGTAAGTTTTTCTTTTCTTTTCAATTTGCTATTTGATTTTTATGAAACTGATCTTAGGAAATTTATTTTGAACTAAATATTTACTTATTTTTACTAATAAAATTTGGGCTAGGTGATTTCTTGAGAGAAAAATCAATTTTTCTGCTGAAAGCAACAACCTCTCTACACGATTTCTCTAAAGGTGAATCCTGTAACTCAAAATTAAAATTTTTATGCATAAACCATACCAAGGGGGAGCAACTTTTGCATCATTGAATTTTAAACTGATTTTTTATGTGCTTTAATGAAAAATATTGGATTAAATCATATTTTTACATATTACTATAATGACTGAAAAGTTTCATAAAATAAGGAAATTGAAGGTTTTCGCTCTGGAATTTGAAAGTTGGAAAATTCTATGATTTGACAACTCAATGTTTTGCCAATTTATGATGTTTAATATTTTAAACTAATAACTATTTCATTTGAACAAAAAATAATGATTTAAATCATGCGTATATATATTACTGTAATGAATGGAAAGCGCAAAAACTCATGATTTTCACCCTAAACCTTGAAACTTAGAGTTTTCATGCATAGTTAAGATCAATGGCTACTGATTCATATATGTAGATTTTCTAAATTGATATTTGCTTTGATTGAATGAAAAATAATGGTTTAAACCACCTGTTTACATATTATTGTAATGATCGAAAAATACCAAAAACAAGAAAACTCATGGTTTTGCATCTTAAAACCCAAAATTTGAATTTTCATGTATGAGACATACCTATTGCTTCCAATACATGCAGATTAACGTTCTAAAATAATTTTTGTTATGTTTACATGAAAATTCTTGGTTCAAACCATGTTTTTACATATTATTATAATAGAAGGAAAGTGCGAAAAGTGAGAAAATTCAGTTTTTCCCTTTAATGGAGCATTCAGCCTACCATGGGATTTTTATCCTAATATCTATAATTTTTATGTGATGTATTTTAATGATTCTTAACATGTATGTATGTATGATGAATGATTAAATTGCATGTTGGTTGAAAGAAATGATTCTAGACAAGCCTAAACGCATTTTGGTCTACTTAAGGTATACCTAAGGTATCTTAACCTTGTGTTGTGATTAATATGTACATATGATTAGATGATATCAAAGTGGGTTATAGGGTGACTTGATTATGGATTAAAGATCTTGAATTTATGAAGTGGTTGATTGAATGAATTTGCCACACGAGATAGGCAAAGTGAATTGATATTAAGATAATGATATTGTGTTGACCTTAGAAAATTATTGACATAAAGTATAATATGTTTTCATATGGGTCTATAAAGGTTAAGTGTGCAAGACTTTTAAAGTCAACATATTATGTGCAAGTGATGGGTGCACTTATATATGCAACTCTATGTGTATATGAATGTTATATGTGTACAGGGTAGTTATAGGATAGGATAGCATCATGATTAATTAAATACTAAGTATTGAATTAAAAAATTGTGTTAAAGCTTGAAGTGTTTAGAGGTTCAAAATGGCTATGTGTACTTAGAGGAAAAGAACCATAAGGTGAGTAAACACTTTATTCATGCTACTAGTATGAGTAAACATTATGCTATTGTTACAAGTACAAGCTATCATGATTATGTTTTGGGAACCTTTGAGATTCTTGAAACCCATTCACTTCCATTTTAAATTTGACTATGTGAGTTCTTTGTTAAGCTTGGGTTGCCAAAGGACATTTGGTCCAAAGTCATTTGTGATTATCCAATGATAAATACTTTTTGTGATTATTACTCTAACTTACATTCTTTCTAGAATTACACTATCATTGTATCTCTTGTTCAAAAGTTAAATTACTATTGCTATTGGGATACTTGTTATTGTTGCCTTATGTGATATTGTTAGTTGATTATCATTAGCTCTAACTATGATACCTTTAACTCTTTATGCATAAATCCTTGTGTCGATGTGGGTAATCATTAGAACCTATACATATGGTCTTAACCCAATAGATAAGGGCTATGTATCCACCTCAGCTAGAAACCCATGGAGCCTGATCAGTTTCACGACTTTATAAGTAATGGGTTAGGAGTTGGATTTTGGTATGAGGCCACCTCTCCCTTGAGTGAATGAGCTAGTATAGTCATTTACTCTAATTGGGTAATTAGTGTTTTAAGTGTGATTTCTACAAACTTGCTAATGTGAAAATCTTGATAAATTGTAAACTGTGAAACCATGATTTGTAAATCGCGAACTATGTGTTATACGTAATGGGCTTTCTTTAAAAATGGGATATGTGATATCTTTTATGTTATATTTTTTACTCATTAGGATCATCTATCTCACCCCTTCTTTCTTTGTGTGGTTCCAGGTGCATAGTATGAGGAGCCAAGGCGATGGCTCAAGCATCGTACTTTGCTTGGGGAATTCTTGTCGAAGATAATTAGTTTAATATGTTATAAAGAGCTATCCTTAGACACTCTAAGAATATTTATTTTTGGATTTTTATTTTGAAATGTTATCTTTTGAGATTTTAATTGGATTCTAAATATTATTTCCTTATGGATTATGTTTAAAGTATATTTTTACTATACTTCCGCAACTTAAGGTTTTTAAAAAAAAAAAAAGGGTTTATTTAAGTTATTGTAAGAGGTTTTGGTATGATCATAGGCAGTATTTGTATAAGTATAAGTGGGTTTTATGGGCATGTGTGACCTTATGTCTCACCATGTTCTATGACCATCACGTCGCTGAAGTTGGGATGTGACAATTAGTCATGATAAAACCATGAATTAAGCCAACATTGCATATTATGTCACAAGATTCATACCAAATTCCTTATCATTCCTATACTATACTAACATTCAAAAATCTAATTCTCTAATATTATTAGTAATTAAAATGGGCTATAATATCCTTGGGTATTTCATTCTACACCTTTAAAAAAATTCATCCTCGAATTTTTAAAAGAGCTTACCTATTACCAATTAAACAATTATGAGTACTTTCGAAAAATGTCATCGTCATTTTTCCATGTACATTCTTCCATATTATTGTTACACCATTGAAATTTGATTATTGGTATTTCCTTATTTCAAAGCTTTTTCACTTGTTGATCTAGTATTACAATCGAAACCTCTTCATAGGAAAGGTCTTTGTTGATCTCGATCAATCGTGGTTGCAATACATGCAAAGGGTCAAGAATGTACTTTCTTAACATCGTCACATGAAAAACTAAATGCATATGTTCCAATGCTGGAGGCAATGCTAACTAGTACAAAATTTCTTTGACTTAATCAAGAATCTCAAATGGTCTAATAAAGTGTGGGGATAATTTTCCCTTTTTAATAATTCCCATTACTCCTTTTATGAAGGAGACTTTCAAAAAGACATGGTCACTCACCATGAAATGGACATCCTTCTTCTTGGGATCAGCATAACTCTTCTGGTGATTAAAAGTAGTCTTCAGTCTTTCCTAAATAATCTTTAGTTTTTTAGTGGCTTATTTAATCATATCTAGAGCTTCAAGATACTTTTCACCTACTTCGGTCTAACAAATTATAGCTCAGCATTTTCTGCCATATTATACCTCGTGTAATGCCATTCCTATAGAGGAATTGTAGCTATTGTTATACATAAATTCAATAAATGGGAGATGTTTATCCCTACTTCCTCCAAAATCTATAATGCACATACAAAGCATATCCTCCAATGCCTGTATTGTTCTCTTAGATTGCCCATTCGTTTGTAGGTGAAAGGCTGTGTTAAAGTCAAGCTGTGTACCTAATACTTCTTGCAATTTTGCCAAAACCACGATGAGAATTGAGTCCCTCCATCTGAGATGATGGAAAGTGGAATCCCATGTAATCTTATAACTTCGTTGACATATATCTGGGCATATTGGGCTGCGGAATATATAGTCTTTACCTTAATGAAGTGTGTAGATTTCATCAATGAATCCTTTATAACTTATATTGAGTCATACCCTTTTGCTATAATATCCATGTCTTTTATAATTCATTCTAGTTGCTAACGATGCTAAAAGACTAGATTTGTGAAGGTTAGCATGGTATAGAAATGAAAGGGAATGGGTTATTAACTTTGTGATGCAAATTAAATTGTTTGTCTAGCACATGATCTTATTATACTTAATTGAGCTTTAATGAATCGAATAGAGTTCATGTGATAGCTAATAAAGTGTGCAAAGATGTTAGAGGACATAATTTGAAAGGAAGCTAAAATGGGAAAGTCTCTAAGCATAATGGAATTGGATAATGGACTTTGGACTTGTTATTGGGCCATAGGTTATCAAAGGCCCAAACCTAACGTTAGTGGGTTGACCCATAGGCCCATAACTGGTGTAACTTCAAATCCACATGTAAGAATAGTTAGCCTAATTAGAGTAATTAGCCAACATCAAATAAAACATGTTGTAGAGAAAAGAGTTGTAAAATTTGACTAGTTAGCCACAAAGATTGACCAAAGTCAAAGTCCTAAACTAAGCTAAACTCCTACCTTCCCTACACATGAGTCTAGATATATTTTTAGCACTCCAACACCTTATGATGATCATCACCATTATAGAGAGAATCCTAGCCATCCAATTAGATTCAATCCTAGCAATTCATTAAGATTAAACTTCAACCATTAGATCTAACTTCATTAAATCTGCACCATTTAATTCATCATATATATATGTAAATTTGTGTTATGAACTAGTGTTTAGCCTATCTTTAGACCAAATTTTCACTCTAAGAAAGGAGATATTCTCTACATCACTTGTAATAAGAATATTAGCAAATCAAAGCCATGCAAGGTGAGAAACTATAAGTAAAGTGAGAAACTATGTCTACTTTCTCCTTTATATGATCTAAGGTTAAAGTTTTAGTATTTTAGTTGAATAAAGTCCCTTACTACACCATAAGAAGTTTGGCCAATCTATAGTACTTATGTATAAGATGTAATTTTGAATGATTCTAAATAAAAAGAATGATTTAAAAGTGATAAATGGAATTTTGTGAACTTGATTTAAGACTTGGAGACCATAGAGGAATGAATATGATTTAAAGAAAGACTTGGTGCTCTCACTCTAGATCGAACCACTTAAGTGATTATATATATTATATATTGTGTTAATTCCCCACTTCTGCAACTAATTTGAAGATTGGATTTGGAAATATGATTTTTTTTCTCCAAATTTGACTTGAGTGGGATAGACTAGAGTTCATATGAACAAAAGTAAGTTAATTCAAATTAATTGATAGGGATTGATTGCTTAAGTGTTAATTTGGTAAATCTATAGTTGAATTGAAGTTTGAAAGTGGAATTAATGCTTTTCTCCAATTTCTAGGTTTTATGGCATAGTTTGGGCATCTTTTGATCTAGACTAGAAATTATGGAATTGAATGAGTAATTTAGTTTAGAAATAATTTGAAGTAAGAATAAGTATGTGTATAGCATAATTGATTTATCTCTATTATAAGTTAAAGAAATAAAAAAAGTAAAAGGATATAATTAGTAACACTATTAGTTACTAATTTAAGTAATTAGAATATGGTGAATGTAGAACTTCAAGGTAAGGGCAAAGTAATTGCTCAAGACCAAGAAGGACATAGAACTAACCAAGAATGAACAATCATTATGAGCAAAAGAAATAAGATGAGTACTAAACAATATGATGTAACTATACTCTTGTTTGCAACCATTGTTTAATTATCAATCCTTGTCGTGAACTTGAAATGACATTTGAAATTTGGTTGGTTATTGGTTGATGAAACATTAGAAATTCACATCCTCCTTATATGATAATCGATCATGATGAACCTTGTGCCTTGACCCTATGTGATGTTGAATGATGTGAATGACTATTATGCCGAAGTACCTCTCATTGGATCCTTATTGTAGACCTTTGATATGTTTTCATTAAAAACCTATAACTAAGTATAAATCCTCTCTGATGTGAGGAAAATACATCAGACCTTATGCACTTAGTGTAAGCCCATAGGTAGGGTGAGAGTACCTGACCTCTGTTATAGGGGAACGCCTAACCATAAGGCCTAATTAGTCTTGCATAATGTAATGCATGTGAGTGAGCAAGGCTTAGGCTGCCACTCTTTAAATATTTATGTGTGGGAAGCTCTCCACTTCCAAAACATCATCATTTTTACTAAATCACATTCTAAAGTTCAATATGGTCAATTTTGATTAACATCACTCCATCGCCATCTTGAATTTACCCAAGTTTTAACCTTTGATATTGCCTGCGTGTTATGTTATATTGTTTTGAACTCACTGAGCTTGTCTCACCCTTTAGTTGATTATAATTTTCCAAGTTGAAGTGACCCGTTAGCAAGGTAAACTTCAAGTTATATTTCTTTTCTTGGGACTTGCAAAATGTGTTATATTCATTTTGCTAGTGCTATTTCTAAAGGATCAACACTCTAGAGCTCCATAGTGTCTCAAAGCTTAGTACTCATATATATTATGTTAGAGTGTAATGTAGATAATTGATAACGTTTATTATGTAAGACTGCTTGTGATTGTAAGTAAGAATGTATGGATAGTGTTTGTTTAAATTTATAAATAATAATATTCTATTTTAGATAATGAGATGACACCAAAGTGTAATGGGTATAAATGAATGATTTAAGAAATAATGAGAAAGGATAAAGAATGAATGTGGTTTTGATCTTGGGAAGGATTTTAAGATGATAATAAGACTATTGGTGTTCTACAGGTTTAAGTGACTTTACGTCTCCCTGAACTTTAAGACAATCACGGTCTAGAAATTAGGTTGTGACAGAGTTGGTATCAGAGCTAAAGGTTTAAGCCTTACATAGGCTTAATAACTATGTAAATTATAGGTTAATCTATGGAGCATAGAAATTCTTGTCATTGTTGGAATGTATTGTTGAGTTAGATCTGTGTTAATATTATATGCTAAGTTACTCTTTCATCTTTGTGAATTATCTATGCATTATTGTGTTACTATATTTTTGTGTCATACTACTTGATTGTGGATGTGGATGCCACAAATTCGTTACCCTAATAGAGAAAGGGAAGTATCAGATGCCGCTTTGGCCACTCTGCCTAAGCTTAAAGAGGCAGGCTCGAAAGAGGATCTTGATCCTATTTGGGTGATAAGAATGAAAGCACAATATGAGGAGGCAATGAGATAACTTCATATGTTAAGAGAGAAAGTACAAAACTTGAAAAGAATGACAAGAAATATGAAATAGGAGTTAGCTCAAGTTAGGCAAATGCATCAAAATCTAGAAGCAAAGCCACTTCCATCACTTCATGATATTATGCCAAGGTTCCCTAAGCATCTATGTATGGCTTGTGGAAGATTAGATCATTTGGAGGAAATATGCCTTGTTAGAAGCCGAATGATATCCCCCTCGTTATTTTCGACAGGCCAGAGATACATAGGCCTTGGGGAAAGTGAAGCGAAAATAGCAAGAGAGGTTTAGGGAATTAAAAGAATAGGGAGAAGAACGAAGGTATTTTTATTACAATTTTGGAGAAATAGTTGGTATGTATATACATGTAAGGGATAGTCTAGTATGGTAGATAACCAATGGGATGTATATAAACCCTTTTATGTACATATGATGTACTAATGTTAAATGAAATATAAAGAATTAGATTTTGCTGAACTAGTATTACTCCTTTTTTGCATGAGATTAGTTGAGTTTATATGGAGAAGTTAAGTTCTAATGTTGAAAGAATAAGGGAAATCACCTTAGACAAAGTGGAGTTTTCTAGTTAGAAATTGGCTTTTAAGAAAATAATAAGTTGTGATTGAGTTGGAATACCAATCATGATAAGTTTATAGCTTGATAACATTGAAAAACAATGGAAATCAAAAGAAGAAACAAGTTCTATAGAAGTTGAGATGCCTAGGAACACGGGTGTGCTTCTGGCCTTGTAAATAGTTGGAAGTTAGCATACATAGGCAGAAGCTAAACATGCCCAAGAACATAGGCATGTTCCTAGCCATGTTGTTTTTGAGAGATGGACATACCAAGGTAGTAGCCAGAAACGAGCAGGGACATGGGCGTCTTCCTAGCCTTATGAATAAGTGAGATTTGCATATCTAGGCAATAGCTGGACATAGGCAGAGACACAAGCGTGTCCCTGGTTATGCCATAGCCTACCCTCAGCTTTCAAAATATTGTGAAATTTCTTATTATAGTTATGTTTAACCCCCCATGTTTGACCTCTTTCCCATGTGAATTGACGTCATCAAACATTGATGTACATTGTAATGTTCTAATTTAAGAAATGACTTATTCTTATACTCTTGAAATTGAGGATAAGTTATCCTAACTAGCATTTTTATGAATTTTCTCCTTTGTGCTCTTGTGATGGGATTATTAGAAAGATAAATTGGATTCTAGTGTTATATGTTTTCTAGAATGTCTTATGAAGAGTATCTAAGAGATAATGAATTGGTTTATGATAAGAGTAAGCAAAGAATTGAATGATATGTGTTATTGTCGAATGATATGCCTATATGAAGTTGTTAGAAGTTATAAACCATTAAGGCTGTAAAATGAAGGTTAATAGTAAATAATAGTTCATACATATCGAGAAATATATATGAGATGAGCTAAAAGGAAGTATTATTGATGTTGTGGCTTAGATGCTACCTCACATAATGGAGTAAGAGAGACGAAGATCTCAAGAGGCCAAGAGCATCGCTCCAGATATAGCATCTAATGTTCCATCCATAAGGGGTGATAATAGGGAGTCATCTCGATCAAGACAATGCACAATTGATACATGAGAATGAGAACTGTCAGGAGACATGGACATGCTGATGCAAGAGAATCAAGAGTTTAGGCAACAACTTGAAGAATTGAGATGAAGGTAAGAAATGCCTCCATTGCCTGTAGCCTACTTGCCTCTAGAGTGGAGAATGTACCTCCTTTTATGCTAAGGGGGCCACACCATGCTCATGGAGGAATGTTTCCAGAAAAAGCAGTTTCAATGAATGACTTTAAAAAGATAAAACCCCCTGAGTTTATGGGAGAAGAAAGGGAGGATCCTTAAGAATTTTTGGAGAAACTTGATTAGATAGCTCAGAGACTGTCCTACTCTAACAAAAACCTAATTGAGTTAGTGGGGCTACAACTCAAGAAGGATGTATGGGATTGGTTCCAAAAGGAGATTGAGGATCAGTTGTATGGAGACAACCCTTTTACATGGGCCGAGTTCAAGCAACAATTAATGGATGAGTACTTAACTGAAGGAGAAAGTCAAAATCATGCCCTTCAATTTGAGCAATTGAAGCAAAAGCTTGGAATGTCAGTATCAGTGTATGCTTGAGAATCTAAGCATCTAAGCAAGTGTACCTCCCATATAGTACCTGCTGAAGCAAGTAGTGTTGATCGATTTTGATGAGGATTGATTGCTCCACTATATAATGTCCTGGTAGCTATTAATTTCCCTACCATGGCCAAGCTTATTGATAAAGTTAAGCTTATAGAGGCAAGACACAAGGCTGAAAGAGCTAAATGAGTGGAAAGGAAGAAGAAGCATAAGGGAAAAGGAAAAGGACAAAGTAGCAAGCAATGGGAAGGCCCTATCCAAAGTAAGGGTCCTAAACATGTATCTATAATGTCTACTCCGTACTAACTAAGAATAGAAAGACAAAGTCAAGTTTGGGCTGGATGTGCTTATGTTCAACCCCAGGCAATGTTAAAACATACCGATTAAGACAACAAGGTCAACCCATGCCTACTTGTACTATACGTGGGCGAGAACATCACAGAACTTGTCGAAGAGCCATAGAGGCATGCCTACATTATGGACAAATGGGACATTTTATCAAGGATTGTCCGATAACTGTCAACCCAAAGACCA
Source organism: Reutealis trisperma (assembly GCA_947687605.1). Lineage (NCBI taxonomy): Eukaryota > Viridiplantae > Streptophyta > Magnoliopsida > Malpighiales > Euphorbiaceae > Reutealis > Reutealis trisperma. The sequence goes on from CANTUT010000024.1 coordinate 1,417,047, forward strand.
CGATAGTGGCCTCATAGCCCACTATACAAATGAATCGACCAAAAAGTCATGGACTGGGAGGATGAGGCTAAGGTGCTGGACAATCTTTAGACAATGTGCAAACTATAGAATGTAGAGGAAGAGGGAGAGTATATGCACTTAATCAACAAGATGCTTGCAGTCCCATAATGTTGTTACATGTACAATATCTATCCATTCTAATAATGAATGGTGTTTGTTTGATTCTAGTGCCATGCATTCATTTATTACACCGTGTTTTGCTAAGAAAGTAAATAAAAGTAAAGAGGTGATGAATGAACCTTTGATTATAACCACACCTTTAGGAGAGATTGTAGAAGTAAAACAAGTTTATAAGAATTGCATGGTAAAAATTGGAAATAAGATATTTTCTGCAAATTTGATTGAACTAGAAGTCTCAAAATTTGATCTCATATTGGGAATGGATTGGCTATCTATGCATAATGCTCATATATATTGTAAAGGGAAAAGGATTAATTTCAAAAAAGAGAGTGGATCTGAATTCACTTTTTAAGGAGATAGGAGTAGCTTTACTATGAACTTTATTTCAGCTGTTGGGACAAAAAGATTATTAAGGAATGGTTACTAAGCATATTTGGAACATGTAGTGGATGTTGAGAAAGTATATAGATCTGTAAAGAAGATACCTACAATAGATGAGTTCCTTGACATGCTTCCTAAATATTTACTAAGAATGCCGCCAGATAGGGAGATAGAGTTCACAATTGACCTTTTACCTGGAACTCAACCAATATCGATACCACCTTATCGAATGGCACCTTTGGAGTTAAAAGAATTGAAAATTCATTTATAGGACCTACTTGATAAGGGTTTTATTAGACCGAGTAGTTTCCCTTAGGGTGCTCCAATTCTGTTTGTAAAGAAGAAAGATGGGTCCTTAAGATTATGTATTAACTATAGGCAGTTGAGTAAGGTGATTGTGAAGAATAATTATCCTTTACCAAGGATTGGTGATTTATAAGATTAGTTGCAAGGAGCCATCTATTTCTCTAGGATAGACTTGTGATCGGTTACCATCAACTTAAGATCCAATGGGAAGACATTTGTAAGACTGCATTTGGAATGAGATTTGGGCATTATGAACTTATGGTATTGCCATTTGGGTTGACGAATGCACTAGCGACTTTTATAGATTCGATGAAGCTAGTGTTTAAGTTGTTTTTAGATAAATTTGTGATAGTATTTTTGATGATATTCTAGTTTATTTGAGGAGTAAGGTAGAACATGAGGAACACTTAGGAATAATGTTGCAAACTTTGAGAGAGCATAAGCTGTATGCTAAATGATCTAAATGTGATTTCTAGATGGAGGAAGTCTACTTCCTTGGACATATAATGAGTAAAGAAGGAATCAAATTAAATCATAAAAAAGTGGAAGCAGTAGTAAATTGGCCTCGACCCACAACTGTTACTGAAGTAAGGAGTTTCTTGGGTATGGCGAGTTACTATCGCCATTTCATAAATGATTTTTCAAAAATAGTAGTACCACTGATGAGACTTACAAGAAAACAAGTTAAGTTTAAGTGGGATGAGACTTATGAAGAGAGTTTCCAGAAACTTAAAGATTGCTTAATCACAACTCTTGTATTGGCATTACTTGATAGGAATAAAGGTTTCGCCATATACTATGGTGCTTTTAGAATTAGTTTGGGATGCATGTTAATACAAAAAGAAAAAGTTATTGCTTATGCATTTAGACAACTGAAGCGACATGAGATGAATTATCCCATGCATGATCTAGAAATGGTGGTAGTTATCTTTGCTCTAAAGATATAGAGGCATTATTTGTATGGGCAAAATGTGAGGTCTATATAGATCATAAAAGCCTTCAATATATTTTAAAGCAAAGAGATTTATACTTGAGGCAAAGAAGGTGGGTGGAATTACTGAAAGATTATGATTGCCAAATAGTTTACCATCCTGGTAATGCCAATGTTGTAGTAGATGTATTAAGTAGGAAGTCAATAGGTAGTCTCTCATATGTTACGGTGTAAAAGAGGCTAATAGTAAGAGGTTTAAAGGAAATGTTCAACAAAGGTTTATGACTGGAAGTAAATGAATCAAAAGTATTGTTAGCATACTTCCAAGTAAGACCTAAACTCTTTAACGAGATAAAAATGCTACAAAACTAAGATCTCCAGTTAATGAAAATCTTTGAGAATGTGGAAAAAGGACAAGCCTTGAAGTTTTACGTAGAAGGGGGTGTTTTGAAGTGTGAAGATCGATTATGTGTACCTAATGTGAAAGAGTTGAGGAAGAGAATTTTGAAAGAGGCACACCAAACCGTATATAGCGTACACCTAGATGCTACCAAAATGTATTATGATGTAAAGAGTACTTATTGTTGGCCTAGAATGAAGAAGGATGTGGCTAATTTTGTAGCTTCCTATTTACATTCCAACAAATGAAATTTGAACACGAAAGACCATCTAGATTACTTCAAGAGATAAGACTATTGGAGTGGAAGTGGGAACGGATTACTATAGATTTCATAGTGGGTCTACCCAAGACTGTAAAAGGGTATGACTCAGTATAGGTTATAGTGGATCAATTGACAAAATCTGCCCATTTCATTAAGGTAAAGACTACCTATTCGACAACCCAATGTGCCCAAAAATATGTCAATAAAATTGTAAGATTGCATGGAGTTCCACTTTCCATTATTTCAGATAGATAGACTCAATTTACATCTAGATTCTAGTAAAAATTACAAGGAGCTTTGGGTATGCAGCTTGACTTTAGCACAACTTTCCACCCATAAATAGATGGCAATCTAAAAGAATAATACAAATGTTGGAAAATATGCTTCGCATGTGCGTTATGGATTTTGGAGGGAGTTGGGATAAGTATCTCCCACTTATTGTATTTGCTTATGACAACAGCTACCATTCCTCCATAGGGATGGCACCATATGAAGCACTATATGGCAGAAAATATTGATCTCCAATTTGTTTGACTAAAGCAAGTGAGAAGTACCTTGAAGCCATAGATATGATTAAAAATGCCACTGAGAAAGTGAAGATTATTCAGGAAAGGTTGAAAACTACTTTTAATCACCATAAGAGTTATATTAATCCGAAGAGGAAGGATGTCCATTTTGCAGTGGGTGACCATGTCTTTTTGAAAGTCTCCCCCATTAAAGGAGTGATGAGATTTGGCAAGAAAGGAAAACTATCCCCACACTTCATTGGACCTTTTGAGATTCTTGATAAAGTCAAAGAAGTTTTAAACCGGTTAGCATTAACTCCAGCATTAGATCAAATGCATTTAGTTTTTCATCTGTCAATGTTAAGGAAATATGTTCCTAATCCTTCACATGTACTGCAACCACAAGTGGTCGAGATCAATTAAGACCTTACCTATAAGGAGGTTTCGATCACTTTAATGGATTGACAAATGAAAAGGCTTTGAAACAAGGACATACCAATGATCAAAGTTCAATGGTGTAATCATGATGTGGATGAATGCACCTGGGAAAAAGAAAATGACATGCTCCAAAAGTATCTGCAACTATTTCATTAGTAATAGGTAAGCTTTTCTAAATATTCGAGGGCGAATTTTGTTAAGGGGTAATAACATAATCTTTTGTAGTTCATTCTAATTGCTAAAAAAGCTAAAAGACTAGATTTGTGAAGGTTAGTATGGTATAGAAATGAAAGGGAATCAGTTAATAACTTTGTGATACTAATTAAAATATTTGTCTAGCACATGGTCTCGTTATACTTAGTTGAGCTTTAGTGAATCGAATAGAGTTCACGTGATAACTAATAAAGTGTGCAAAGATGTTAGAGGACATAATTTGAAAGGAAGCTAAAAAGGGAAAGTCTCTAAGCATCATGGGATTCGGTAATGGACTTTGGACTTATTATTAGGCCATGGGTTATCAAAGGCCCAAACCTAACATTAGTGGGCTGACCCATAGGCCCATAATTGTTGTAACTTTAAGTCCACATATTAGAATAGGTAGCCTAATTAGAGTAATTAGCCAACATCAAATAAAACATGTTATAAAGAAAAGAGTTGTAAAATTTGACTAGTTAGCCATAAAGATTGACCAAAGTCAAAGTCCTAAACTAAGCTAAACTCCTACCTTCCTTGCATATAAGTCTAGACACATTTTTAACACTCTAACACCTTATGATGATCACCACTATTGTAGAGAGAATCCTAGCCATCCAACTAGATCCAATCCTATCCATTCATTAAGATTAAACTTCAACCATTAGATCTAGCTTAATTAAATCCTCACCATTTAAGTCATCATATATATATGTAAATTTATGTTATGAACTAGTATTTAGCCTATCTCTACACCAAATTTTCACTCTAAGAAAGGAGATTTTCTCTACATCTCTTATAACAAAAATATTAGCAAATCAAAGCCAAGTAAAGTGAGAAACTATGTCTACTTTCTCCTTTATATGATCTAAGGTTAAAGTTTTAGTATTTTAGTTGAATAAAATCCCTTATTACACCATAAGAAATTCAGCCAATCCAGAGTAATTATGTATAAGATGTAATTTTGAATGATTATAGACAAGGAGAATGATTTAGAAGTGGTAAATGGAATTTTGACAACTTGATTTAAGACTTGGAGATCCTACAGGCATGAATATGATTTAAAGAGAGACTTGGTGCTCTCACACTAGATTGAACCATTTAAGTGATTATATATATATATATATATATATATATATATATATATATATATATATATACATATATATATATATATATATATATAATATTATATTGTGTTAATTTCCCACTTCTACAACTAATTTGAAGATTGGATGTGGAAATATGAATGTGGAAATATGATTTTTCCCCTAAATTTGACTTAAGTGGGATAGGCAAGGGTTCATATGAACAAAAGTAAATTAATTCAAATTAATTGATAGGAATTGATTGCTTAAGTGTTAATTTGGTAAATCTATAGTTGAATTGAGGTTTGAAAGTAAAATTAATGGTTTTCCCCAAATTCTAGTATTTATGACATAAATTGGTTATCTTGTGATCTAGGCTTGAAATCATGAAATTAAATAAGTAATTTAATTTACAAATAATTAGAAGTAAGAATAAGTATGTGCATAGCACAATTGATACATCACTATTATAAGTTGAAGAAATAAAATAAGTAAAGGATATAATTAGTAACACTATTAGTTACTAATTGAAGTAATTGGAATATGATGAATGTAGAACTTCAAGGCAAGGGGAAAGAAATTGCTCAAGATTGAGAAGGACATTGAACTAACCAAGAATGAACATCATTAGGAGCAAAAGAGTTCTAATTAATATGATGTAACTATGCTCTTATTTGCAACCATTGTTGAATTATCAATCCTTGTCGTGAACTTAAAATGACATTTGAAATTTGGTTGCTTATTGATTGATGAAACCTTAGAAATTCACATCCTCATTATATGATAATCAATCATGATGAACCTTATGCCTTGACCCTATGTGTTGCTCAATGATGTGAATGACTATTATGCCAAACTACCTGTCATTGGATCCTTATTGTAGAACTTTGATATGTTTTTCAATGAAAACATATAACTAAGCATAAATCCTCTCTGATGTGAGGAAAATACATCAGACCTTGTGCACTTGGCATAAAGCCATGGGTAAGGCAAGAGTACCCAACCTCTGTTTGGGGGGAACGCCTAACCATAAGGCCCAATCAGTCTTACATAATGTAATGCATGTGAGTGAGTAAGGCTTAGGCCGCTACACTTTAAATATTTATGTGTAGGAAGCTCTCCATTTTTAAAACATCACCATTTTTGCTAAATCACATTTTAAAGTTTAATATGGTCAATTTTGATTAACATCACTCCATTGCCATCTTGAATTAACCCAAGTGTTAACCTTTGATTTGCCTATATTGTATGTTATATTATTTTATACTCATTGAGCTTGTCTCACCCCTCAGTTGATTATCATTTTCTAGGTTAAAGTGACCATTAGCAAGGTAAACTCCAAGTTATGTTTCTTTGCTTAGGACTTACTAAAGGTACTATATTCATTTTGCTTGTGCTATTTCTAAAGGATCAATACTTTAGAGCTCCATGGTGTCTCAAAGTTTAGTACTCATGTATATTATGTTACAGTGTAATGTTAACAATTTATAACATTTATTATATAAGAGTACCTATGATAGTAAGTAAGAATGTATAGATAGTGTTTATTTATATTTATAAATAATAATGTTCCATTTTAGATCATGAGATGACACCAAAGTGTAATGGCTATAAATGAATGATTTAAGAAATAACGAGAAAGGATGAAGAATGAATGTGGTTTTGATCTTGGGAAGGATTGTAAGATGATATAAAGATCATTGGTGTTCTACGAGTTTTGGTGATTTTATGTCTCCCTAAACTTTAGGACAGTCATAGTATGGAAATGGGGTCGTGACATTTGTAGTCTTAGGTAAACCCACTTTTAAATCTATGGTGATTCGTTCCTACTTCCACTCTAGTAATCTTATCTCCTAAAGTAATCCGAATAGTCTTTGGTGTTCAAATTTCACTTGCTGATAAGTGAGACATGAAGCGATAAAATTTGCCACATCTTTCTTCATTCTAGGAGACCAATAAGAACTTTTTATATTGTGGTACATTTTGGTAGCACCCAGATGTATGCTATATTTGGTTTGATGTGCTTCATTCAAAATTCTCTCCCTTAACTCTTTTATATTGGGCACACATAATTGATCTCAGCACTTTAAGACATGTTCTTCTACTTGAAACTCTAGGGCTTATCCCTTTTCCATATCTTTGAAGATTTTCATCAACTGGAGGTCTTGGTTTGGCATGTCGTTATCTCATCAAGGAGTTTAAGCCTTACTTGGAAGTATGCAAATAGCACTTGCAATTCATCTACTTTCAATTTTAAACCTTTATTAAACATCTCCTTTAACTCCATTACTATTGGCCATTTTTAAATAATGATATGTGAGAAGCTACCCATTGACTTCCTGCTCAATGCATCTGCTACAACATTGGCTTTACCAGGATGGTAAAGTATTTGGTAATCATAATCCTTCAACAATTCCACCCACCTTCTTTATCACAAATTTAAATATCTTTGCTTTAAGATATATTGAAGACTTTTATGATCCATAGACCTCATATTTCTCCTTATACAAATAGTGCCTCCATATCTTTAAGGCAGTGATAACTGCTGCCATTTATAAATCATTAGTGGGATAGTTCATTTCATGCTACTTCAATTGCCTAGATGCATAAGCAATAACTCTTCCATTTTGCATTAACACACATCCTAAACTAATTCTAAAGGCATCACAGTATATGGTGAAACCTTCATTCCTATCAAATAATGCTAATATATGAGCTGCGATTAAGTAATCTTTAAGCTTCTAGAAGCTCTCCTTATAAGTCTCATTCCACTTAAATTTAACTTACTTTCTTATAAGTCTCATCAGTGGCACTACTATTCTTAAGAAAATCCTTTATAAAATGGCAATAATAACCCACCATACCTAAGAAACTCCTCACTTCAATAATAATTATGGGTCAAGGCTAATTCCTTACCACTTCTACTTTCTTAAGATCTACTTTGATTCCTTATTTGCTAACTATATGTCTAAGGAAATAGACTTGTTTCTATCTAGAAATCACAATTAGACAATTTAGCATAAAGCTTGTGCTCCCTCAAATTTTGTAGCACCATTCTCAAGTGTTCCTCATGTTCTTCCTTACTCCTCGAATAAACTAGAATATCATCAATAAACACAATAATAAATTTGTCCATAAATTGCTTAAACACTCGATTCATTAAATCCATAAAAGCCATTGGTGCATTCATCAAACCAAATGGCAATACTGTAAATTCATAATGTCTATATCTCATTTTAATAGTAGTCTTACAAATATCCTTTTGTCAAATTTTAAGTTGATGATAACCAAATCGCAAGTCTATATTAGAGAAATAACTAGCTCCTTGTAACGGATCAAATAAATCATCAATTCAGAGTAGAGAATACTTATTCTTCATAGTCACCTTATTCAACTGTCTATAATCAATACACAACTTTAAGGACCCATCTTTCTTCTTTATAAACAAAATTGGAACACCCCAAGGGGAACTGCTTGACCTAATAAAACCCTAATCAAGAAGGTCCTATAATTGACCTTCAATTTTTTTTAACTCTAAAGGTGCCATATGATAAGGCAGTATTGATATTAACTGAGTTCTAAGTAAGAGCTCAATTGTGAACTCAATCTCCTTGTTCAGTGGCATTCCTTATAGATCCTTGGGAAACACATCAAGAAACTCATCTACTATAGGTAACCTCTTAACAGATTTATCTACTTTCTTTATATCTACTACATATGCCAAATACGCTTGACAACCCTTCCTTAATAATCTTTTTGCCCCAACAGTGGAAATAAAGTTAATAGTAAAGCTACTCCTATCATTTTGAAAAGTGAATTCAGATCCAGTCTCCAATTTGAAATTAGTCCTTTTTCCTTTACAATCTATATGAGCATTATGCATATATAACTAATCCATTCCTAGTATAACATCAAATTCCTTGACCTTTAGTTCAATCAAATTTTGCAGGAAATCTCCTATTTTCAATTTCTACCATGCAATTCTTATATACTTATTCTACCTCTACAATTTCGCCAAAGGGTGTAGTTATAATCAAAGGTTCATTCATCACCTCCTTATTCTTATTTAATTTCTCAGCAAAACATGGTGAAATAAATGAATATGTTGCACCAAAATGAAGCAAACACCGAACACTAATAGATTGGATGAAGATGGTACCTGTAACAACATTATGGGATGTGCAAGCATCTTGTTGATTAAGCATATAAACCTTTCCTCTACCTCTACCTTCCATAGCTTGCACATTGCTTGAGGATTGTCTAGTACCACAACCTTGTCCTCTTGGTCTATAATTTTCTACTAGGTTCATTTATACGGTGGGTGCGAAGCCTCTATGCCTATCCTTTGATTGACAATCATTGGATAATCCTTAATAAAATGTCCCATCTATCCATAGCATAGGCATGCTCCCGTGGCTCTCTAACAGGCTCCTCGATGCTGCCGTCCACATATAGTGCAAGTAGGTATAGGCTGACCTTTTTGTCTTATTCTATATGTGTTAATGTTGCCTGGAGTTGAGGCTACCGAAACACTTCTAGCCTAGATTTGACATTTGTAACAATGCACAACCATCCTAAAAATTTTCGTGACAATTTGCTTAACTTAGAACCATTAAGGCTAAGTGTGTGCTTTTATTGAAATTTATGTGCTATGTGATTGATGAGTATGTGACACGTTAAATTAATTTTAATATATATAATATGAGTTATTATTGTGAAATAAATAATTTATAGGAAGTACATTAGCATAAAATAAAGTATTTCACATAAAATGAATTTTCATACAAAAACACAATTTTTAAAGCATAAAATAATTTTATGAGTATTTTAAAATAATTTTGAAATAAATGTTTTGGGAGAATTTTTAAAGAAAATAATAAGAAAAATATTTTTATTTTAATTATCTATAATCAGCCTAAAAATAATTATAAAACCCAAATACCCAAAAGCCCACTATACCAAAACATTCCCAACCTAGCTCATTAAGGGTAATATTGGAAATTGTCTAAAACCCTACATATATATTATGAAATTTCAGCTAGCCCTTCATTCCAACAGCCACCATTCTATTATTTTATTATTTTGGTAGAAAAATTCTCTCAAAATTATTCTCTCTACTTAAATTCACAAAATACTTTCAAACTTTGCAATTTTGTGACTGTTTGGTAAGTTTTTCTTTTCCTTTCAATTGATTATTGGATTCTTATGAAACTAATCATGGAAAAATTATCTTAGACTAAATATTTACTATTTTTGATTGATAAAATCTAGCCTAGGTGAATCCTTTGGAGAGAAATCAATTTTTCTACCAAAAATACCAACCTCTTTACGTGATTTCTCCCAAGGTGAATCCTATAACTCAAAATTTTAATTTTCATGCATAAACACTACAAGGGGGGGGGGGGGGGGGGAGGGGGGGGGGAGGGGTTGATTCCTGCATATTTGTTTTTTAAATGGGTTTTTTGATGTGTTTAGATAAAAAATATCGAGTTAAAATATATTTCTGCGTATTACTATAATGACCAAAAAGTTTCAGAAAATATGGAAATTCAAGGTTTTCGTCCTAAAACTTGAAAGTTGAAAAATTTCATGGTTTTATATTGATATGTTGTCGATTTGTATATGGTGGAATTCTAGATTGATATTTGTTATGTTTGGATGGAAAATAATGATTTAAATCTTGTGTTTACATATTACTGTATTGAATGGAAAGCACGGAAAGTAAGAAAACCATGACTTTCACTCTAAACCCTAGACTTGGAATTTTCTGATTTATATGTATTGATGTTCTAAACTAATATTAGTTGTGATTGAAGGAAAAATAATGGTTTAAATCACATGTTTACATATTACTGTAGTGACTGGAAAATGCCAAAAATAAGAAAACTCATGGTTTTTCATCCTAAAACCTAAAGTTAGAAATTTTAATGCATATGGATTTATATATGTGCCAATTCCTACATATTTATGTTCTAAAATGATTTTTTTTTTTATTGCATGAAAAATCTTGGTTCAAATCATGTTTCTACATATTATTGTAATAAACGAAAAGTGCAAAAAGTAAAAAAATTTGGATTTTCTCTTTAATGGGGTATTTGACCTATATTAGGAGTCTTATCCCAATGTCTATAATTTTTATGCAATTTGTTTTAATGATTATTGACATGTATGTAAGAATGATAAATGGTTAAATTGCATGTTGGTTGAAGGAATGATTCTAGACAAGGCTAGGGACAATTTGGTATACTTAAGGTATCTTAACCTTATGTTGTGATTGCAATGTGAATATGATTGGGTAATATGAAAATAAGTTTTATGATGAGTCAATAATGAATTTATGGTATTGAATTGATGAGGAGATTAATTGAATGAATTAGGCATAAGAGATAGGCATGACATTTGAAAGGCTATTGATAAATTGACATGTATGGAAGTGTTAACTATACTAAGATGATTGTTAAAGTGAATTGATATCAAGATGATGACATTGTGCTTGACTTGAGAAAAGAATTGGTATGATTTATAATGTATTTTCATGTGAGCCTAGAAAGGCTAAATGGGCAAGACTTTTAAAGTCAGCATATTATGTGCAAGTGATGAGTGCACATCTATGTGCAACTTTAAGTGTATGCAAATATTATATATGAATGGGGTAGTTATGGAATAGGATAGCATGATGATTAAATATATACTAAGTATTGAATTAAATATTATATTAGAGCCCGTGGAGTTCTAGAGGTTCAAAGGCTATGAATACTAGGAGTGAAGGGACAGTGAGTAAACACTATGCTATTGTTATAAGTGCTAGCTATCATGATTAAGTTAATGGGAACCTTTGATATTCTTGAAATCCAAGTTCACTTCATTTAGATTTGATTATGTGATTTCTTTGCTAAGCTTTGGTTGCTAAAGGACAATTGGTTCAAAAACCAAAAATGTTTATTCAATGATATGAAAAACCCTTTTGAGATTACACCTTACCTATTTTCTTTCTAGAAGTATGCTGCTATTGAATCTTTTCTTCAAAAAGTTAAATTGCTATTGTCATTATGGTACATGTTATTATTACCTTAAGTGCTATTGTTATATGTGAATACCATTAGCTCTAGCTATGGTACCTCTAATCCTTGATGCAGAAATCCTCATGCCGATGTGGGTAATCATAGAACTTGTGCACATGGTCTTAACTGATGAATAGGGGTAGTGTATCAACCTCAGCTAGAAAGGGTGGTTTTAGCCATGGAGCCTAATAAGTTTCACGACTTTATAAGTTATGGGTTGGGAGTTAGAATTTGGTATAAGGCCACCTCTCCCTTAAGTCAATAAGCTAACATAGTCATTTACTCTTTATGGGTAATAAGTGTAATAAGTGTGATTTCTGTAAGCTTATTCTAATGAAAATCTTGCTAAAGTGAAACTATGAAACCATGATTTGTAAATCACGAACTATGGGTTATATGCAATGGGCTTTCTTTGAAAATGGGATATATGATATTGTAAATGCTATATTTTTTACTCATTGAGATTATCTATCTCACCCTTTTCTCTTGTGTGGTTCTAAGTGAGCAAATGTGAGGAGGCAAGGTGATGGTTCGAGCATTCTACTTCACTTGGGCATTCCTTGTCAAAGTCTTTAATTATATTATATTATATTATATTATGTTATGTCAAAATATTTAAGCCATTCCTTGATAAGTTCATGATTGTTTTCATTGATGACATCCTGATTTACTTTAAGAGTAAAGAAGATCATAAAGAGCACCTGAGGATTGTATTTTAGACGCTATGGAATCACTAGCTAAGTATGAGTTCTGTATGGAGTTTGTCAACTTTCTTGGACATGTAGTGAGTAAGGAAAGGATCCAAGTTGATCAAAAGAAAGTTGAAGTAGTAGTAAGTAGGCCATGGCCCATAACAGTTTTAGAAGTATGGAATTTATTGGGCATGGTTTGGTATTATCGTAGATTCATGTAGGACTTTTCCAAGATAGCATCCCCATTGACCAAGTTGACTTGAAAGTGAGTTAAGTTTAATTGGGAAGAGTCTTGTGAGGAGAGCTTTTAGAAGCTAAAGAAATGTTTGATATTGGCTTCAGTTTTGGCATTGCCTAAAGGAGAAAAAGGGTTCATCGTCTATTATAATGCTTCGAGAATAGGACTTGGATGCATCTTGATGCAAAATAGTAAAGTCATTCCCTATGCATCATGATAACTAAAGATGCATGAAGTGAATTACCCTACTCATGATTTGGAATTGGCTACAGTAGTGTTCACTCTAAAGATCTAGAGACATTACATGTATGGAACAAAGTGTGAGATTTACACAAATCATAAGAGTCTTCAGTACAACTTAAGCCAAAGAGATCTCAACTTGAGGTAAAGGAGATGGGTTGAACTCTTGAAGGACTATGACTATCAGATTCTCTACCATCCTAAGAAGGCAAATGTAGTAGTAGATGCCTTGAGTAAAAAATCAATGGAAAGCCTAGCCCATGTGATGATGCAAAAGAAGCCGATCGTAAGAGAGTTAAAAGAGTTATTTAGCCAAGGCTTGAGGCTAGAGATTAAAGGATTGAGAGTTTTAGTGGCTCATTTCTAAGTGAAGTCTAAGCTAATGGAAGCAATAAAGGCTTCATAAGATAAGGACCCACACATGGTTAAGCTAAAGGATGAGATGAAAGAATGAAAGAACCATAAGCTTAAAGTGGTTGACAGAGTTTTAAAGTGTGGAAATAGAGTATGTGTGCCTGATGTAGATGGGTTAAGGGAAAGGATATTGAAGGAGGCACATCAAACACCTTATTATGCCCATCCTAGAACTACTAAGATGTACCATGATGTGAAAGCTAACTATTGGTGGCCTAGACTAAAGAAGGATGTGGCTAAATTTGTAGCATCCTGCCTAACTTGTCAGCAAGTCAAGTACAAACATCAATGACCCTCTAAATTGCTGCAAGAAATTCAACTGCCTCGATGGAAGTAGGAATGCATTACTATAGACTTCGTAGTTGGTTTACCTAAAAACTTTAAGGGATATAACTCCATATGGATCATTGTAGACCGACTAACAAAGTCTGCTCATTTATTGGGAGTTAAGACCACATACTCTACAGCCCAGTATGCACAGCTATATATGGATGAGATTATGAAACTACACGGTGTGCCAATTTCCATCATCTCGGATCAAGGCACTCAATTCACCTCCAGGTTCTGGCAAAAGTTGCAAGAGGCGTTAGGAACACAACTAGATTTCCACATTGCTTTTCACCCTCAAACAGATGGACAGTCTGAACGGATGATTCAGACACTTGAGGATATGCTAAGAATGTGTGTTTTGGACTTTTATAGTGGCTGGGATAAGTACTTACCCTTGATTAAATTCACCTACAACAACAACTATCATTTGTCCATCTGTATGGCACCATATGAATCATTGTATGGGAGGAAATGTCATTCTCTAGTTTGTTGGGTCAAGCCTAGAGACAAATAAGTGGAAATGTTGGAATTGCTTAAGGATACTACTGAGAAGGTACCTTTGATTCAAGATCAATTGAAAATAGCCTTTAGTCAACAAAAGAGCTATACAGACTCTAAGAGAAAGGATGTTCATTTTACCATGGAGATCACATATTCTTGAAGGTTTCCCCAATGAAAGGTGATATGAGATTTAGAAAGAAAGGAAAGTTATCACTATGTTTCATTGGTCTTTTCAAAATTTTGGACAAAATTAGGGAAGTGTTATATAAGCTTGCTCTACCCCAAACTATGATGCACGTGCACCCAGTTTTTCACATCTTCATGTTAAGGAGGTATGTGTTGGATCCATCATATGTCTTATCACCGCCATACATCACAATAGATGAGCAGTTATCCTATGTCAAATTGCCAATAGCCATAGTGGATCAACAAGTGAAGAGGTTAAGGAATAAGGAGATACCTATGATTAAGGTCCAATGGTAAAATCATGGGATGGATGATTGCACCTGGGAAGCCGAGGAGGAGATATGGCAAAAGCATCCTTAGCTTTTTAAGAGTGTATAGGCAAGTATCTAAATTCAAGGACAAATTTCTTTTGGGGGGGGGGGGGGAAGATGGGGAGGGGAGAATGTAACAACCCATAACCACCCTATTAATTTTTATGACAATTTGCTTGATTTAGAACCATTAAGGCTAAGTGTATGCTTTTTATGAAAATTTATGTGCTATGCGATTGATGAGTATGTGGCATGTTAAATTAATTTTAATATGCATAATAAGGGTTATTGTTGTGAAATAAATAATTTATAGGAAGTGCATTATCTTAAAATAAAATATTTCACACAAAATGAATTTTCAAGCAAAAAGGCGATTTTTCAAGCATAAAATAATTTTATGAGTATTTTAAAATAATTTTTAAATAAATATTTTGGGAGAAATTTTACAGAAAATAATAAGAAAAATATTTTTATTTTAATTACCTATAATTAGCCCTAAAAATAATTAAAAAACCCAAATATCCAAAAGCCTACTACACTAAAATACTCCTAACCTAGCTCATTAAGCGTAATCTTAGAAATTGTCCAAAACTCTACATATATATTATGAAAATTTGGCCAGCCCTTCATTCTAGCAGCCATCATTATGTTATTTCATTATTTTGGCAGAAAAATTCTCTTGAAATTATTCTCTCTGCTGAAATTCACAAAATACTTTCAAACTTTGTAATTTCGCGACTGTTTCGTAAATTTTTCTTTTCCTTTCAATTTATTATTGGATTCTTATGAAACTAATCATGAGAAAATTATTTTAAACTAAATATTTACTAATTTTGACTGATAAAATTTGGCCTAGGTGAATCCTTGAGAGAGAAATCAATTTTTCTATTAAAAACACCAACCTCTCTACGTGATTTCTCCAAAGGTGAATCCTATAACTCAAAATTTCAATTTTTATGCATAAACACTACAAGAGAGTGATTCCTACATATTTATTTTCTAAATGGATTTTTTATGTGTTTAGATGAAAAATATCAAATTAAAACATATTTCTGCATATTACTGTAATGACCGAAAAGTTTTAGAAAACAAGGAAATTAAAGGTTTTTGTTCTAAAACTTTAAAGTTGGAAAATTTCATGATTTTATATTGATATGGTACCAATTTGTGTGTGGTGGAACTTTAGATTGATATTTGTTATGTTTGGATGGGAAATAATGATTTAAATCATGTGTTTACATATTATGGTAATGAACAGAAAGCCCATAAAACAAGAAAACCCATGACTTTCACTCTAAACCCTAAACTTGGAATTTTCTTGCATAAGAAACATATATGGCTGCCTATTTGTATGTATTGATGTTCTAAACTAATATTTTTTGGAAAAATAATGGTTTAAATCACATGTTTACATATTACTGTAATGACCGGAAAATACCAGAAATAAGAGAACTCATGGTTTTTCATCCTAAAACATAAGGTTGGAAATTTTCTTGCATATGGATTTATATATGTGCTAATTCCTACATATTTATGTTCTAAAATGATTTTTATTTTGATTGAATGAAAAATCTTGGTTCAAACCATGTTTCTACATATTACTATAATAGACGGAAAGTGCAAAAAGTAAGAAAATTCAAGTTTTCTCTTTAATAGTGGTATTCGGCTTACATTGGGATTCTTATCCCAATATCTATAACTTTTATGCAATGCATTTAATGATTATTGACATATATATATGAATGATAAATGGTTAAATTGCATGTTGGCTGAACGAAAGACTCTAGACAAGGCTAGGGACAATTTGGTATACTTAAGGTATCTTAACCTTATGTTGTGATTGCAATGTGAATATGATTGGGTAATATGGAAATAAGTTTTATGATGAGTCAATAATGAATTCATAGTTTTGAACTGATGAGGAGATTAATTTAATGAATTGGGCATAAGAGATAAGCATGACATTTGAAAGGCTATTAATAAGTTGACATGTATAGAAGTGTTAAGTGTACTAAGATGATTGTTAAAGTGAATTGATATCAAGACCATGACATTGTGCTTGACTTGAGAAAAGAATTGGTATGATTTATAATGTGTTTTCATGCGAGCCTAAAAAGGCTAAATGGCCAAGACTTTTAAAGTCAACATTTTACGTGTAAGTAATGAGTGCACATCTATGTGCAACTCTAAGTGTATGCAATTGTTATATGTGCATGGGGTAGTTATGAGATAGGATAGCATGATGATTAAATATATACTAAGCATTGAATTAAATATTATGTTATAGCTTGAGCAGTTGTAGAGGTTCAAGAGATACGGATACTAGGAGTGAAGGAATCACAAGGTGAGTAAATATTATGCTATTGTTATAAGTACAAGCTATCATGATTAAGATAATAGGAACCTTTGATATTCTTGAAACCCAAGTTCACTTCATTTAAATTTGATTATGTGATTTCTTTATTAAACTTGGGTTACCAAAAGACAATTGGCCCAAAAACCAAAAATGTTTATTCTATGATATGAAAAACACTTTGAGATTACACCTTACTTACTTTCTTTCTGGAACTACACTACTATTGAATGTTTTGCTCAAAAAGTTAAACTGCTATTGTTATTATGGTATATGTTATTGTTACCTTAAGTACTATTGTTATATGTGAATACCATTAGCTCTAGTTATGGTACCTCTAATCCTTGATGCAAAAATCATCGTGCTGATGCGGGTAATCATTAAAACCTATGCACATGGTCTTAACCCAATGGATAGGGGTAGTGTATCCAATTAAGCTAGAAGGGGCGGTTCTAGTCATGGAGCCTAATCAATTTCATAACTTTATAAGTTATGGGTTGGGAGTTGGAATTTGGTATGAGGCCACCTCTTTCTCGAGTGAATGAGCTAATATAATTAGTTACTCTTTATAGGTAATAAGTGTTATAAGTTTGATTTCTGTAAACTTGTTTTAGTGAAAATCTTGCTAAAGTGAAACTGTGAAACTATGATTTGTAAATCACGAACTATGGGTTATACGTAATGGGCTTTCTTTGAAAATGGGATATATGATATCATAAATGCTATATTGTTTACTCATTGAGATCATCTATCTCGCCTCTGTCTTTTGTGTGGTTCTAAGTGAGCAAATGTAAGGAGGCAAGGTGATGGTTCAAGCATTCTACTTCGCTTAGGGATTCCTTGTCAAAGTCTTTAATTATATTATGTTATGAAGAGTTACTAGTAGACGATCTAGAATTTTATTTGGGATATTAATCATTGATGATTTATTTTAAGACTTTAAATGTTATTTTCCTTATAAGATGTTTTCAAAGTATTTTGTTAAACTATTTTTCCGCATATTGAAGTTTCCTATATTATTGGACACTTAAGTTAGTGCATGGGGTTTGGTAAGATCCTAGGTATGATTTGTATAAGTATAAGTGGGTTTTATGGGTGTAGGTGACCTTATGTCTCCTTATGTTAGAGGACCGTCATATCTCTCAAGTTGGGATATGACAACTTTGTCCTCTCATTCTCAACTAGTATGAAGTGGATATTGTGGAAGACCGTTCAGGACCCTTACTTTGGGTTGGATCTCCCCATTATTGCCTGCTTTGTCCCTTACTTTTTCTCTTGTGTTTCAGCTCCCGTTTAGCCTTACATCATGCCCTTTTAAGCTTAGCTTTATCAATGAGCTTGTCCATAGTAGGGAAATTGGTGGCTAGCAAGACAATATAAAGTGGAGTGATCAATCCTTGTGAGAATCGATGGACCCTACTTGCTTCAGTAGGTACTACATGAGAAGCATATTTGCTCAAATGTTTGAATTCTCGAGCATACTTAGATACAAACATTACAAGCTTTTGCTTCAATTGTTCAAATTGAAGGGCACAATTTTTCCTTTCTCCTTCAGTTAAGAACTCATCCATTAGTCTTTGCTTAAATTTAGCCTATGTAAGAGGGTCTTCTCTATATAGCTAGTCCTTAATCTCCCTTTGGAACCATTCCTATGTATCATTCTTGAGTTGTAACCCCACTAGTTCAATTAGCTTTTCATTAGAGCATTATAGTCTCTATGATGCCTCGCCTGAGTATTAGTCCGATTCGCTAAAGGGAATCAAAATACTCATTTAGGAAAGAACTCACAAGGAAGCCCTTGGGCTTATCTTTGATAGGTTTGAAAATTATTTTTTAGAGTCGCCACCTTAATTTATTTTTATTTGGGAAAATATAAGAAAAAAATCCATTTGACTCTAATTATTACCCAAAGGAAAAAGATCACTAGCCTCAAAACAAAATAGGATTCAGGGACTATGTTTTCAGTTTATTTGAACAAAATAAGTTTGGCCAAGTAATATAAAAGCAACTTAAAATATATTTCATGAACAATTAAAATGCATGAACAATTTATAATATGCATGATCATTCAATCCATAATGTTTATACACAATTAGAATTCAAAATAAAAGAGAGTCAATATTACAATGAAATCCAAACTTAGTGGATACCTCCTCTAACCCTTATAGGTTATAGGGAAGTCACACATTCCCCAAACTAAAACTAACAACTAAGCAAAGGAAAGCAAAATAAATGTAAGTGGAGGTAATAGGGGAGAGAGTTGGTTAATTTTACTTAGATTCGATGCCTAAACAAAGCATGCCAATGTATCCCTTTCAATGGGAATCAAAATCCACACAATTCTCCCTTCTTGCAAAAGGGTTAGTTTAGCCTGGCCATTTTATCATGTTTTGATTGATTAATTAAAAGAGGGTTGAATTAATTAATTAATTTAATTGATTACTGAGCTAATTAGCTAGCAACCTAGATGAATCAATTTAATTAACTAACTAAAAGAGGCAAGGAAATTTAGACAACAGAAAATTAAAGGAAAGGGGAGCTTACCTCAGATGGCAGGTGAGGATTGGCGTCAAATGGCAGGCGGCAACTAGCCTTAGATGGCAGGTAGTGGCTAGCATCAGATGGTGGGCAGCGGCTGGCTTTGGACGGTGGGTGGCTGCTGGCTTTGGATAGCGAGTGGTGGTTGGCTTTGGATGGCAGGCAACAGCTAGCCTTGGATATTAGGCAGCAGCTAGCCTTGGACGATGGACGATGGCTAGCCTCAAGTTTGAAAAAAATGAGCCTTAGGCAAAAGACATGTCTCGAACAGGTGGGCGGAAAGCTTTTAAATAGTGGGGTAGGAATCAAAGAGAAACCCCCCAACTCACTTTATGAAGCAAGGAGTAAATACAAAGCATTTTGCTTGAAGTAATGCCTTTTAAGCTCTAAAAGTTGGTGTTTTGAAGTGTGGAGAGCCCTTCTATATATAGGAGGAGGATTGGAGGAAAGGAGGCATCAAATTCTAATGTAGGATTGCAAAAAATAGGGTTTTTGCTAGAGTTACTACAAAGAGCTTTGCGGTGCTGTAGAGCACTATGCAACACTGCCATAGAGGCCTTTGCGGTTTCACAGAGGCCTTTGCAGCAATTCTGCAAGTCTCTATGACAGTAACTTATTTTAGCGCGTTTCACTCGTTTCTCATCCATTTTTCACAATTCCAGTTGCATTGTACTTGTTACTCAGTCCTAGATGATTTAAAAGGGTTCAAAAGTCAAAAAGAAATATTTTGATTTTCCCATTTTGAGTGTTTTCAACTTTTGAAGGTTTGTTTATAGAGCTTAAGTGCTTCTAAGGTTCAAACACATACTAGAAGGTGCAAAATTAAGGGTTCACGATAGTCCCCTTATCAGAATTGTCTTTGTTTAAAATGCAATTAAAATGACAGTGAACTTGAGGATGAGGGATGGTGAAAGAAACTAAATTATTATCTACGATAGAGTTTAGACATTTGGGTGAAAAGTGTGGTTAAATTTTAAGAAAGATGCCCCGGTATATTTGAGAGATCTAAAGGTGATGTTCCTGTCTGGTAGGAATCCATAAAATGGTGATCTTTTCTAGTAGGAAAGAAGATGACCCTGTTTGATAGGAATTGACAAAGTGGTGATCCTGTCTAGTAGGAATGATGATCCTGTCTGATAGGAATTGACGAAGTAGTGATCCTATCTTATAGGAATGATGATGACCTTATCTGGTAAGAATTGATGAAGTAGTGATCCTTTCTAGTAGGAATGAAGGCGACCCTATATGGTAGGAATCAACAAAGTGGTGATCCCATATGTTAAGAATGATGATGATGATACTGTCTGGTAGGAAAGGTGATGACCCTGTCTAGTAGGAATTGACAAAATGGTGATCATGTCTCATAGGAATGATGATGATGATCCTATCTGGTAGGAATGAAGATGACCCTATCTAGTAGGAATTGATAAAGTAGTAATCCTATTTGATAGGAATGATGATGATGATCTTGCCTAGTAGGAAAGAAGATGACCCTTTTTGGTTAGAATTGATAAAGTGGTGATCATGTCTGATAGGAATGATGATGATGATCCTATCTGGTAGGAAAAAAGATGGCCTTGTCTAGTAGGAATCGATGAAGTGGTGATCCTATCTGGTAGGAATGATGATGATGATCTTGTCCAGAGGAATCAACAAAGATAACTAATTTTGAGATTGATTTTTGAAAAGAGATTGATTCAGATTGACTGAGTTGATCATCTGTCTTTCTTCAAGAGTTTGACAATTTGCCTTTGATTTATATCCTGTTCAATGCAAAACATGCTAGATAATTATACAATGATTTGATACCTTGAACCTACGAAGGATCAATTTTGATATAAAAGTGTTGATCTTTGGGAAAAAAATGCCCCCATTTTAGAAAGGTGAATATTTAGAAGGAATGTGCCCCCACTTTAGAATGATGGAGGAAAGTGGTTTAGTCATTTGGTTTCTATCAAGTATGAGGCTAGTTGGTTAATGGCTATCAGTTCAGCCTAGGAAAAAGTCATTATAGAAAGTTAAGTAAGGTGTGGTCTTAGAAAAGATTAAGCTATTCAGTTTAGATAGGTTTGACTTTAGAGAAGATTTGGTTTGAGGTTGAATTAGAGAGCTTGATCAGAAGGGTCAGGTCATTGGAAGGTTTGGGGAAGGTCAACTTGTAGGGCTTATCCTCAGAGAATTTCATAAGGAAGGCTTAGTCAGGTCTGACATTTCAACTTGGTCAAGTTACAATCTTTGGGGAGTTTATTTGGATGACTTGGTCAAGTTTTGCCTTAGGCTTAGTTAGGTCTAGCTTAGAGGAAAAGTCAGGCAAAGAAATTAGTTAGGGTGGCAGCTCTTTTGAGCATACCCGAAGTAGAGGCTCTTGATATGGGCATGCTCCCGTAAAGTTAGGGTAGAGGCTACGTGTAACACACCCGAAGCATAAAGCTCCCTTAAATTTGGGGCAGAGGCACTTTGGCGTACCCAAAGTAGAGGTTCTTTATAGAACATACCCCCATATCACTTGTACACAATCTAATTCCTATGTGCACACAGTCTGATGTTTTACCCATATCAGCCGGGAATCTCTATGTTCAGGTTAACCCTTGATAAAATTAGAAATTGGAATTTCATAAATTTCCAAGATTCAAAGGGCTCACTTTTGAGTTCAGAGTTCATATGTGCTTTCTGAAATGTTTTTTAGATATTGATAGGAAATAGTTATTTTGGGTAACACTTAAAACTCATATAAGT
This sequence comes from Reutealis trisperma, assembly GCA_947687605.1. Lineage (NCBI taxonomy): Eukaryota > Viridiplantae > Streptophyta > Magnoliopsida > Malpighiales > Euphorbiaceae > Reutealis > Reutealis trisperma. The sequence goes on from CANTUT010000024.1 coordinate 1,439,331, forward strand.
TCCTTTCGGTAGTTTAGGGCTCACACTTTAACCATAATTATATTACTAATAATTATTCATATAATTTCTCTTTAAAAAGGATATTAACTATTAATTTAACCTTACATGTAACTTCCCATGTTTTTAACTCATTTAATTAACCTTAAGAACTTTTGCATAGTTACCATTTAGATATAAATACATATACATAAGCAGGATGCTTATATATAATATTAACCATTTTCAATAACTTTTCCAATTATTTCCATGAAGCATTGGGATGTTCCTTAATTAATAGTTTGGGAAATATATATATATTTTCTTAACATTTTATGATGGTACTTTGGGTATCATATTATTAGAACATCAATTAAATTTATAACATTTGGAAATCTATAGAAAGTTAATTACAATAAATATTAACATTTATCAACTTATTCTTATCAATAAATAATGGAATTTCTTATTATTATAAACATGCTTCTTAATTTAACAATAACAATATTTTATTAATTTTAAAATACTTTGAATTTAATCATAACATTATGTACTCTTCACTTACCTGGACTGTCGATTACTATCCAACTAGATATCCACTTCTCGTTGTTATCCTCTGAATTCCCCTTCGAAATTCTCCTAAAATCACAATATTGATGATTAAATACCATTATATTGTTTCTTTATTATCTATCTTTAAACTTTAAATTATCTATCAAAAATTCGGCAGCATCTCGTTTAAACTATGATTAACTCTCTATTACCATAAATTCAATTTATCCACAATAATTATAATATCAAAATCAAATGGTCCAACCCGGACCTTCAATACACTAATCCCATCTGTCAATTCCATTATTCATTATCAAACACACATTCAGCCAGTTCAATTCAATCAATATTAATCTCCACATCTCACTGCAACCTTTCAATTTACTCTATAATAATACTCAGTAATCATAATAATAATAATTTCAATTCAATTATCCAATTTAACTACTTAATTCCAATAAACCATTTACCTAAATTCTCACAAATAAATTCATAATTTACTATCTATACACATTTAGGAGTCAAGATTTATGCCATATGACTCGGTTTAATGAGTCAGAGCTACTGTACGAAACCATCACTTTCAGAGGTCGTTGGAATCCAATTGTCAGAAAATTCTCACAATGACCAAATCACGATTTGAGGATATCAGCAGTTAGCGTATGACGTGAGGAGTCTGCATATACCCTTTGATTTCTATAGTTTGCCAAAAAATGGTCGAAAATGGTGTCGACAGCAAGGGGAGTCACTAGATTCTGATCAACAAAAAGGTTATCTAAAATTAGCAAATGATATACTAAATTAAAGCTAGAATCACAAGGAACTCAACCATACCAAATTCATTGAAAAAAGAGATCGAAAAATGGTCAGAAATTAGGCTAGAAGATTTTGCCATTGATCCTTTGAACAGCACGTGCACCACCATTTGGTGGCTGTTTGTGACGGGCTTCGGCGGATGAGCTAGTCAACAAGTGCTACTTCCTCTGGTGTGGCACGTGTCGGTCAGCAACGGCCAAAAGGTGGTGGTCCGATGCTGCCCTCTCTCTCTCTCTCTCTCTCTCTCTCTCTCCATTCTCTGCCTTTATTTTTGTATTTTCATTTTCTGCTTCTCCTGTTTTGACTATACAGGTTTTTAAGTTTCCTTTATATATATATATATATATATAAATAAATATATATATATATATATATATATAGACACACACACACACATAATAATAATAATAATAATAATATCTAGTTACATAATTTTTCAAATATTAATTAACCAAATTTCTATATTACATAATAAAATTTCAATTTCCTTAATTTAAAATTTCTCATTTAAATAAATAATAAATTTAAAATTCAATACTTCACTTAATAAAATATTCTCTTAAAAATAGGAGGTCAATGAGCACTAGTACTTTTTTTCGGAAAGGAATGTTGCTATAAAAAATGGAGGTAGAATTACAGTTCAGTTCAAGTATAATGCAGGATAGCTGCCGCTAACAAAATTCACACAATTTTCATATAAAAAATAGCAGTAGTATGGCTTTTAGAGGGCCTCCCCTCTCTTCTATTACTTGTTGAAGTTTCCCTATCTCCATCCTCTTTTTAATTTCCGCGACTGCGGACCCCATTTGTTGAATAGAGTCTCTCTAAGGGAATAGAATAATTTATTATCAGTGGCATTCTCTGTCCTATAGTTAGAATCTTGGAGCAGCTCGCATGCCTGTGAAAGCACTTGCCTTAGGTCTTCCTCTTTCTGTTAGAAAGAAAACATCTTACTCGAGCTCATCAAGCCCATGCAATCATAATAAAGAAGGAATAACTAAAAGCTATCAAGCCTCTCGTCTTGCTTTAGCAACTAATGTTTCATTTTTATATGCCGCTGATCCTTGACCGACAAAAGAAATGCTCAGTTAACATTAATTAAGAGGACAAAATGTTTTTTGGTGCTCAGACTAGCTTGATGGCAGCCAGTTTCTTTATTTACTACATCGTTCAGTTCAAAGAGTCATTCTAGCATCTGCTTTCAATGCTTGCTATTAAATACGATAATATAATAAATTAATATCACTTCAAATATCGATATAAAATGTATAAAATATATTATTTCAAATATCAATATTAAATTTGAAATAATTCTCTATTATTTCAAATACTCATATAACAATATTAATAAATCATATATATAATATCAAATATCAGTGTAAATTTAGTTTATTAATATCAATATAATAATATAAATAAATATCAATATCAATATTCAAATATAAATTCATAAATATCTATAACTTTGGATGTCAATATAAATATAACAATAAGGAAAATTTTTCCATATAAAATTATTACTTCTAAAACATTTAAATTAAAATCATTTGAATATTTGAAAATATTCATTTTTAACTTTGAGCATGTATTATGATGCTAATCAAATATCTTCACACATATATTATACATACGTCCTATATCGGGTTGGGATATTACAATACAATATCATATATTCCTTTTTTAAAAGGAAACCCATAGCTTATAAGACACAGTTCATGATTTACAAATCATGGTTTCAAGTTTTCAATTTAGCAAGGTTTTCACTTTAGCATGTTTGCTTATCAATTTTAAAGAGTAAATGACTATACTAGCCCATTCACTCAAGGGAGAGGTGGCCTCATACCAAATTCCAACTTCCAACCTATAACTTATAAAGTCCTGAAATTGATTAGGCTCCACAACTAGAACCGCCCCTCCTAACTAAGGCGGATATAGTACCCCTATCCATTGGGTTAAGACCATGTGCACAGGTTTCGATGATTAACTGCATTGGAATAAGGATTTCTACATAAAGGGTTATAGAGGTACCATAGCTAGAGCTAATTGTATTCACATATAACAATAGCACTTAAGGCAATAATAAGATGTATTACAATAACAATAGCAGTTTAACTTTTTGAATAAAAGATACAATAATAGTGTAGTTCCTAAAAGAGAGTAGATAAGGTACAATTACAAAAGGTCTTTCGTATCATTGAATAAACATTTATGGCTTTGAACCAATTGTCCATTGGCAACCCAAGCTTAACAAAAAAAAAATCACATAATTATAATTGAAAGTAGGAAAAGACTTGGGTTTCAAGAGTCTCAAAGATTCCTATAACAAAATCACTTGCACAAGTAATATGAATATAATGTTTACTCACCTTGTGGTTCCTTTGCTCCTAGTACTCATAGCCCTTGAATCTCTAAAACTACTCAATCTCTAACATAATATTTAATTCAATACTTAGTATTTATTTAGTCATCATGCTATCCTATTCGATAACCACCCTATGTATATATGACATTCGATACACTTAGAATTGCATATACGAATGCACTCATCGCTTGCACATAACATGTGGACTTTAAAAGTCTTGTACACTTAGCCTTTATAGGCTCACATGAAAACATATTATAATTCATACTAATACTTTGCTCAGGTCAAACATAATGTCATGATCTTAATATCAATTCACTTTAACAATCATCTTAGTACAGTTAACATGTCCATACATGTCAACTTATTAATAGCCTTTCAAGTGTCATGCTCATCTCTTATGACCAATTCATTCAATCAATCTCTTCATCAATTCAAAATCATTAAATCATTATTAACTCATCATATCTTCCTATTTCCATATTACCCAATCACATTCACATTTTAATCACAACATAAGGTTAAGATACCTTAAGTATACCAAATTGCCTCTAACCTTATTTGGAGTCTTTCCTTCTAGCAACATGTAATTTAACCATTTATCATTCATACATGCATGTCAATAATCATTAAAATACATTATGAAAAAATTATGGACATTGGAATAAAAATCCCAATGTAGGCAGAATACACTATCAATGAGAAAACCTAAATTTTCTTACTTTTCTTACTTTTCGTCTATTACAGTAATATACAGAAACATGGTTTGAACTAAGATTTTTCATGTAATCAAAACAAAAATCATTTTAGAACTTGAATCCCTATGAATCGGTAGCCATAGAAGTCTATATACATGAAATTTTCCAACGTTAGGTTTTAGGATGAAAAACCATGAGTTTTCTTATTTATGGTACTTTTCAGTCATTACAGTAATATGTAAACACATGATTTAAATCATTATTTTTTATTTAATCATAACAAATATTAGTTTGGAATTCATATACACATAAATTGGCAGCCATTGATATTTCTCATGCGTGAAAATTCCAAGTTTAGGGCCCAGAGTGAAAATCATGAGTTTTATTGCTTCTCGCGCTTTTCGTTCATTATAGTAATATGTAAACACATGATTTAAACCATTATTTCTCATCCAAACATAATAAAAATCTATTTAGAATTCCAATAGGTATAAATCGGCATCCATACTTGTATGTACACATAAAATTTTCAAACTTTTAAGTTCTAGGATGAAAACTGAATTTCCTTATTTTCCAAAATTTTTCGGTCATTACAGTAATATATAGAAATATGATTTAATTCAATATTTTTTATCTAAACACATCAAAAATCCATTTAGAACACAAGCATGTAATGGCAGCCCCCTTGAGTTTATTCATGAAAATTTCAATTTTGAGTTGTAGGATTCACCTTTGGAAAAATCGTGTAGAGAGGTTAGTGTTTTCGACAGAAAAATCATTTTCTCTTTGAAAAACTCACCTAGGCCAAATTTAATCAATAAAAATAGCAAATATTTAGTTCAAAATATTTTTTTTATGATTAGTTCCATAGGAATCAAATAATAAATTGAAAGGAGAGAAAAACTTATGAATACGGTAAAAAATCGCAAAGTTTGAAGGTATTTTATGAATTTTGATAGAGAGAATAATTTTGAGAGACTTTTTCTATCAAAACAATGAAATAACAGAATGGTGGCTTTTAGAAGCTAGGGCTGGTTGAATTTTTGATATAAATAATTAGGGTTTTGGGCAATTTCCAAGATTACCTTTAATGAACTAGGTTAGGAGTGTTTTGGTGTAACGGGCTTTTGGGTATTTGGGGCTTTTTATTTAATTTTGGAGCTGATTATAGGTAACTAAAAATAAAATATTTTTCTTTTTACTTCCATTAAAATTTCCCCCAAAACATTTCTTTTAAAATATTTTAAAAATACACATAAAATTATTTTATGCTTAAAATCGCCTTCTTGCATTAAAATTCATTTTAGGTAAAATAAATTATTTCATGTTAATGCACTTCATATAAATTATCTATTTCATAATAATAACTCATATTATGCATATTGGAATTAATCTAACATGCCACATACTCTTCAATCACATAGCACTTAAATTCTCATGAAAGCATACACTTAACCTTAATAGTTCTAAGTCAAGCCAATTGTCACGAAAATTCCCAGGGTGGTTGTGGGTTGTTACATTCTCCTCCCCACCCTCCCCACCCCCCCCCCCCCAGCCTTCTTCTTAAAAGAATTTCATTCTCAATTCCTTCTTAAAAGAAATTCATCCTCAAATTTAGATACTTACTTATATGCTCTTGAAAAGTTGAGGATACTTCTGCCACATCTCCTCTTCGGCTTTTGAAATGCACTCATCTATTCCATGATTTCACCATTGGACCTTAATTATGGGTATGTCCTTGTTCCTTAAACTCTTCACTTATTGATCCACTATGGCTATTGGAAATTTCTCATAGTATAGTTGCTCATATATTGCAATGTTTAGAGGTGACAAGACATGAGATGTATCCAATACATACTTTCTTAACATCCTTTCTCTTAGGGTCTGTATGGCTCTTTTACTGACTGAAGGCCATTTTTAGTCGATCATGAATCAAAGGTACCTTTTTCGGTAGTCTCCTTAAGCAATTTTGGCATCACCACATACTTGTCTCTAGGATCAATCCAGCAAACTGGAGAATGATATTTCCTCCCATATAATGCTTCATATGGTGCCATGCCGATGGATGAATGATAGCTGTTGTTGTAGGCGAACTCAATTAAAGGTAAGTACTTATCCCAGCTACCACTAAAGTCTAGTACACACATTCTTAACATGTCCTCGAGTGTCTAAATTATCCCTTCAGACTATCGATCTGTTTGAGGGTGAAATATGGTACTAAAATCTAGTTGTGTTCCCAAGGCTTTTTATAGGTTTTGCCAGAACCTAGAAGTGAATTGAGTGCCTTGATCTGAGATGATGGAAATGGGCACTCCGTGCAGCTTTATGACCTCATCCATGTATAATTGTGCATACTGAGATGTAGAGTATATGGTCTTAACTCCTAGAAAATGAGCAGACCTTATTAGTCAGTCCATTATGACCCATAAAGAGTCATATCCTTTAGACGTCCTAGGTAAACCAATTACGAAGTCCATAGTGATGCACTCCCACTTCCATTCAAGTAGTTGAATTTCTTGTAAAAATCCTGAGGGTTATTGATGTTCATACTTCACTTGCTGGAAAGTCAGGCAGGATGCTACCAACTTAGCCATGTCCTTCTTTAGTCCTCATCACCAATAGTTAGCTGTCACATCATTATACATCTTGGTAATTCTAGGATGACTAGAGTAGGGTGTCTGATGTACCTCCTTCAATATCCTTTCCCTTAATCCCTCTACATCATGCCCGCATACTCTATTTCCACACTTTAGAATCTTATTGACTGCCTTAAAATCTGGGTTCTTCCCTTTCTTAGTCTCATCCTTTACCTTAACTAAGTGTAGGTCCTTATCTCGTGAAACCTTTTTCTCTTCCATTAGCTTAGACTTCTCAATGCTCCAATCTCCAACTTTAAACCTTGGCTAAACAATCCCTTTAGCTTTTTACCATCAGCCTCTTTCGCATAGTCACATGGGCTAGGCTTCCCATTGATTTCTAACTCAAGGCATCCGCTACTGCATTCACTTTTTTGGGATGGTAGAGAATTTGGCAGTCATAATCTTTTAACAGTTTAGCCCATCTCCTCTACCTCAAGTTGAGGTCTCTTTGGTTTAAAATGTACTGAAGACTCTTATGATCCGTATAGATCTCACACTTCATTCCATACATGTAATGTCTTTAGATCTTTAGAGCAAACACTATTGCGACTAATTCAAAATCATAAGTAAGGTAGTTCACTTCATGCTTCCTAAGTTATCATGATGTGTAGGTGATAACTTTACCATTTTGCATCAAAACACACCCAAGTCTTACTCTCGAGGCATCACAGTAGACTGTAAATCCTTCTTCTCCTTTAGGTAAGACTAGAATCAGAGTTGATATCAAGCACTTCTTGAGCTTCTAAAAGCTTTCCTCACAAGACTCCTCCCAATTGAACTTAACTTATTTCTTGTCAACTTGGTCAATGGTGAAGCGATTATATAAAAGTCTTGTATAAACCTTCAATAATAACTAACCATGCCCAAGAACCTTTGAACTTCAAAAACCATAGTGGGCTTTGGCCAACTTGCTACCACTTTAACTTTCTTCGGATCAACTTAAATCCCTTCCTTACTTATTACATGTCTAAGAAAGTTGACAGACTCCATCCAAAGCTCACACTTAGATAGCTTCGTGTAGAGTTGGTGGTCTCGTAATGTTTATAGCATGATCCTCAAATGCTATTCATGTTCTTCTTTAATTTTAGAGTAAATCAGGACATCATCAATGAAAATGATCATGAACTTATCAAGGAATGGTCTGAATACTCGATTCATCAAATCTATGAAAGCAGTAGGAGCACTCATTAGGCCAAATGGCAGAACCATGAACTCATAATGGCCATAACTAGTACAGAAGGCAGTCTTGCAGATATCTTCTCCATGGATCTTTAGTTGATGATAGTCAAACCTCAAGTCAATCTTGGAGAAGTGACTAGCTCCTTGTAATTAATCAAAAAGATCATCAATCCTTGGCAAAGGATACCTATTCTTCATAGTAACTTTGTTAAGCTAGAGATAATCGATGAACATCCAGAACGAGCCACCCTTCTTCTTTACAAATAGCCCTGGAGTGCCCTATGGCGAGCTACTTGGTTGGATAAAACCCTTATTGAGTAGGTCATATAGTTGCATCTTTAATTATTTCAAATCCGCTAGTGCCATATAGTTGCATCTTTAATTATTTCAACTCTGCCAGTGCCATATGATATGCGAGTATCAATATAGGTTGCGTACTCAATAGCAGTTTGATGTTGAACTCGATCTCATGATCAGGTGGTATTCCAAGTAAATCTTCTTGAAAGATGTCCATAAACTCATCCACCACTGGAATGCTCTTATCTTGAATGACAGTTTGTTTGTCAACATCGATTACATAGGCCAAATAAGCTTGGCACCCTTTCCTTAACATCCTTCTTACTCCCAAAGCTTATATTAAGTTTGAAGGATTCTCAATGCTATCCCCTTGATACATAAACTTCTTCCTATCCTTAGTTCTAACTCAACCACTTTCTCTCTATAGTCGATACGAGCCTTATGCTCATATAACCAATCCATTCCTAAGATCACATCAAATTCTAGAACATCCAATTCTGACAATTCTACAGGAAGTTTTTGCCCATTTATGTCTACCTCATAATCCTTAAATACCCATTTCACTTTAGTCACCTCACCTAAAGGAGTTGATACTACTAAAGGTTTAATCATTAATTCCTTATTTCTACAAAGACTTTTAGCAAAATATGGTGATACAAAAGAATACATAGCACCAAAATCAATCAAACATTTTTCACTAGAATTTTAGATTGGGATGATACCTATGATGGCTGTGTGCAAAGTGCGGGCATCTTACTGATTTAGGGCAAACACTTGACCCTTGCCCATATTTTTTATTGCCAGTGTATTCCCAATAGCTGGCCCTTTGTTTTTGGCTCCTTGCCTTTGCGATTAGAATGGTTTAAATGGTGTAGGCGCTATGGTCGTATTCCCTTGATTCCTCATCTGAGGGAAATCCTTAATGAAATGTCCTATTTACCTACACTTTAGGCATGCACCATAAACTCTTCAGCAAATTCTGAAATGTTTCTTTTCACACTTGCCACAAGTGGGGAGTTCTTACTTAGTTTGACTATTACGCTGTCTAGTTGACAAATATTCCTTACTTGGGCCTCCTCCTCCTCCTCTATGACTTTTATTCTTATTCTTTCCTTTCTGCTCCTGTTTAGCTCGTTTGGCTCTCTCAGCCTTATATCTCTTTTCCATTATCTTAGCCTTATCTATCAACTTGCCAAGGTTGGAAATTCTATTGCTACCAATGAGTTGAATCAGTCCCTTTAAGAACTAGTTGATGCAGCTTGCTTTAGTAGGAATAATATTCACAGTGAATCTACTGAGTCGATTAAACTCTTTTGCGTAATCCAATACTATCATTCTCGATTTCTGTTTTAGTTGTTCAAACTGTAATGCCCTATCATGCCTTTCTCTTTTAGGTAAGAATTGATCCATAACTTCTTATTTAAATTCTGCCCACGTAGGTGGCTCTGCTCCAAATAGTCACTCCTCAATGTTTCTCTCATACCAACACCAAGCTTCCTTCTCAAGTTGGAGTTCTACCAACTCAATCACTCAAGCATCCGAGCAAGATAGTTGACGGACTAGCTTGTCCATCTCATCTAAAAATTAATGTGGGTCATCACCCTCCTCACCACAAAAGGTGGGTGGCTGCAGCTTTTTAAACTCTACAATGGTCATCCCTTCATTAAGTAGTCATTTCCTCTCCCTTCGAGCAGGTGCCACTACCACAAGTGGCGAAACTTCATTCCTTTCTTGTGTTGGTGGCACTTCCTGACTTTGAGCTCATAGCTCTTCTAATTCCTTGTGTAAGTCTCTCACTTCCTCATGCATAGCTTCCACCTCTTGTGAAGATGCTTACTCATTAGAGCCCATAGTTGGTGCCCCTGAATTTGATCTTTCTCTTGGCCATGCAGGTGTAGAGGCAGCATTTGATGCAGTGTCTGATATGGCATCCTCGCTTGCCCTAACAGGCTGGGTTGCTGTGCGAACCTTCTCTCTGGGAGGCATTATGCTATCATGATAAGGGAACTTAGTACTACTTCCCTACTAACCCTTCAAACCGCATTAGCATACTATCATATTTATCATGCATTCAACCTAAGCATTTTATCATGTCATGTCATATAGCACATATCATACATCACTTATCACATAGCATATATCACATATCATGGTATGGGTCATGCATCATAATTATGTATCATATAACTCATAGTATCATAAATTCCCTATCATATATCAATCAATCATATCATAGGCAATAAAAGGAATCATTTCATACTAAGTAACTAGGCAGTCAAAAGAAATATCATTCATATCATATAAAGTACTATGTTGTTACGTCAATCATCACCAACTACTCATCCTAGCCCTTATGGTCTTTCACTAGGGCAATCGTCAAGTAGGTAAAGGATCAATAAAAGAGCACTCGAGAGCCACTGCTGCCATATCGGTAACAGAGGAGATCTTTATACTGCCAGTGACTAATCAAAGACAAAGACCTCAATGGCGAGTAGTCTCTCCTATGCTTAACAATCCCTGCCTTAAGCTGCTCTACATCCTTCCTTAAGGCATAAACCAAAAGCCTTAGACATTAATTTTCCTCCTTCAAATCAAAGCAGTCATCCTCTAATCTCTAAATCTTACCATAAACCTAATCATAGTCCAGGCACTCCTTGGGGTCCTTCTCCTAGTTAGGGGTCTCCCCCCTCTTAGGGCAAATCACAGGCACAACTCTCTTAAACATCTCAAGCTATGTCCTCTTACATGTCACATAAGGTGTTATGGGTCTAGGTCTTCTAGCTGGGGTAATCTTTTTGGTCATTTTATATAGGAATCACAAGGCACAAAAGTAAACAATAACAAAGAGTACTATAACTTATTAGAGTTTTATGGAACTATACTAGTGATAGACTATAAGTGACATGATAGGAAGATTGCTATGCTCCAAGATCATACTTAACCATCCCAATAAATAGACATGTCTAAACTAGACTTTAAAATTACAAGTCTAATACCACCTTTGTCACATCCCAATTTCAGAGACATAATGGTCATAGAATATGGGGAGACATAAGGTCACCCACATCCATAGAATCTACTTATACATATACCAATCATGCCTAGGATCATACCAAACCCCATACATTAACTTAATAAAACCTTTTTGTAAAGGAAAAACCTTAAATTTGCAGAAGTTAAAAATATACTTTAATACAGTTCATAATAAAATAATAATAAGACTCCAAGTAAATTCTTCAGCATAATATTCTAAACTAAAGATCCTACAATAATTCCTAAAGTCTCTAAGGACTCATTGTAGCATGGTATTATTAAATACTTGGACAAGGAATTCCCCAAATGAAGTAGGATGTTTGAGCCATCACCTTGCCTCCTCATATTGCTCACCTGGAACCACACAAGGAAAAAGGTTGAGATAGGTGATCTCAATGAGTAAACAATATAGCATATATGATATCATATATTCCTTTTTTAAAAGGAAACCCATAGCTTATAACACATAGTTCATGATTTACAAATCCTAGTTTCAAGTTTTCAATTTAGCAAGGTTTTCACATTAGCAGGTTTTCGAAAATCACACTTATAATGCTTATCACTTTTAAAGAGTAAATGATTATACTAGCTCATTCACTTAAAGGAGAGGTGGCCTTATACCAAATTCCAACTCCCAACCCACAAATTATAAAGTAGTGAAACTGATTAGGCTCTACGACTAGAACTGGCCATTTTAGATAAGGTAGATACACTACCCCTATCCATTAGGTTAAGATCATGTGTATAGGTTTTGATTATTAGCCGCATCAGCATGAGGATTTTTACAGAAAGAGTTGGAGGTACCATAGCCAGAGCTAATGGTATTCACATATAACAATAGCACTTAAGCTAATAATAACATTGATACATATTCTACAAGTGTACTGATCGCACAAGTAATATAATAATGAGTAGAGTTATTATTCCACTAAAGACAATGTTCAAGCACTACCTCAAATGTTGACTGTTGTCTAGTTAATCAAAAGTTTGAGTAATATTTAAATTGAAGTAACTAAACTAAATTAAAAACATAACTAAAATAATGTCAATGAATTGCGAGAGAAAAATTAATGATAGAAGCTACCTAGATATTTGAATCTTCCTAAACCTTCATGAATGGACATATAACTAAACCAAACATCATATTGAATTGGCATTCCACTAAGTTAGATTGAAACCTCTCTCGAGTGATTTAATCCCTATTTACTAAGTATTATAAAAGGAATCTCTTCTCAATTTATAATTGAATAAGAATAGCATTAAAATCAAGGAACCATAAACCAAAGAATCTTATAGGTCTTAAGGAACCATAAACCAAAGAATCTTATAGGTCTACCTCTAGCACCCCAATCAATTCTAAACCTTTATGAGTGATCAATTCTAGCTAAGTTTTATGATGACAATTAGCAAGAAAACTAATTCTAATTATTAAACGTGCAATTGACAATTAGAAATAAAGATAAATCAATCCCAATGAATGATTTAATTGATAAAAAATCCATTGAATCCATATAAAGTAATCTAGGATTCATCAAATATCTAGGTATGAAAATTTTAGTTTATAATGAAAAAGTAAAAAGAATAAAAGATAAAAGATAGAGAAATCAAGCACTCCATAATGGATGAATGATAATCCAAACTCGAATCTTCAATCCTTGATTAAAAACTTGAAACTTCGATCTTCACCTTTAATTTTCATTGCAAAACTTTGATTTTTCCACAAAAAAGTTGCTTGAAGGGATAGAATTTAGATCCCCTAATTCCTATACAAAAATTTCTTGTATACTCTGACAAAATCACTGCCACGCCCAACCCCACACCTGTGGCCATAAGTGTGGGAATGGCCAGAAAAACTTTTAGCTTGCAAAAATAGGCAGAAGCTTTCCTTCTTGTCCCATGGGCACACCCATGCCCATTGTCACATCCCAACCTTAGAGATATGATAGTCCTGGAACATGGGGAGACATAAGGTCACCCACGCCCATAGAACCCACTTACATATAAACAAATCATGACTAGGATCATAGCAAACCTCTTATAGTATCTCATTTAAAACTTTTAGATGAATACCTTTAATTGCAAAAGCCTATAATCAAATATTATACATAAAATCCATGAGGAAAATAATATATCTCAAATGAGTATCAATCAACATTCTCGGAGCATCTAATGATAAGACTTCATAAAATAGTATTATTGATAACTTAGACAAGGAATCCACCAAGCGAAGTAGAATGCTTAAGCCATCACCTTGCCTCCTCACATTTGCTTGCCTAGAACCACAAGGAAAAAGGGGTGAGATAGATGATCTTAATGAGTAAACAATAAGGCATATACATTATCACATATTCCTTGGAAAAAGAAACACATAGCTTACACATATAGTTCATGATTTATAATTCATGAATCAAGTTACAATTTAGCAAGGGTTCAATTTGACAAGTTTGTAGAAATCACACTTATAACTTATAAATAGTGAAGGCTATTGCTCTATCACTTGAACTTATAAAGGAGAGGTACCAAATTCCAACTCCTATCACTTATAAAGCATGAAGCTGATTAGGCTCCACGGCTAGAACCATCCCTTTCTAGCTGAGGTGGATACACTACCCCTATCCATTGGGTTAAGACTGTGTGCACAGGTTCTAATGATTACCCACATCGGCACGAGGATTCTGCATAAAGGGTAAAAGGTACCATAGCTAGAGCTAATGGTAATCACAATTAACAATATCACATAAGGCAACAATAACATGTATCCCATTAACAATAGTGGCTTAACTTTTGAACAAAAGATACAATGATAGTGTAGTTCCAGAAGAATATAAGTTAGGGTGATAATCACATGAAATTATCATTGGATAAACAAAAAAGTTTTGGACCAAATGCCCTTTGGCAACCCAAGCTTGTTAAAGAAATCATATAATAATATTTTAGAATAGAAAGAACTTGGGTTTCAAGAATGTCAAGGGCTCAAATAACATGATATCACATATTTGTAACATATCAAAATGTTACTTGCACTTGTAGAATGAATACAATGTTTACTCGCACTTGTAACATGAACATAGTGTTTACTCACCTTGGAGTTCCTTTGCTCCTAGTATACATAGTCCCTTTGCACTTCTAAAGCTCCTCAAACTCTAACATAATATTTAATTTAATACTTAGTATTTATTTACTCATGATGCTTCTATCCTATAACTACCCATGCACATATAGCATACACATACACTTAAAATTCACATATAGGTGTACTCATCATTTGCATAGAACACGTTGACTTTAAAGTCTTGCATACTTAGGCCTTATAGGCTCTCATGACAACACATTATAATCACATCAATTCCTTTTTAAGGTCATCACAATATTATTACCCTTATATCAATTTACTTTAATAATCATCTTAATACATTTTACCCCTCATTACATGTCAACTTAATAATTAACCCTTCAAGTGTGATGCTTAACTCTTATGATCCTTTTTATTCAATTGTCACTTCATCAACTCATAACATGTGTTCATCATCAAGTCATCATAACATCTTATTCCAAATTTCCCAATCATATTTGCATTCTAATTACAATATAAGGTTAAGATACGTTAAGTATACCAAAATACATTTAAGCTTATCTAGAATCATACCTTCAACTAACATGCAATTTTATCATTTATTATATATGCATACATGTCAATAATCATCAAAAGGCATCACATAAAAATTATTAACATTGGGACAAAAATATTTATGTAGGCCGAATGCATCACCAAAGGAAAAAATAAATTCTCTTTCTTTTCGCACTTTCCGTCTATTTTAGAAATTTGTAAAAATATGGTTTGAACTAAGATTTTTTATGTAAACACAACAAAAATCATTTTAAAGTATTAATTCATGTGAATCGACCACACTTAGTATTGTTCATACATAAAAATTCAACATTTTGGGTAATAGGGTACAAAACCATGAGTTTTATTATTTTTGGTATTTTTTGGTCATTTCAAAAATATGTGAATAGGTTGTTTAAACTATTATTTTTTATTCAATCATAGTAAATATCAGTTTAGAACATGTTCCTACATGATTTGGCTACCATAGATAGTATTTATATAAAAAATATTACAAGTTTTAAGGCTTAGGTGAAAATCATGAGTTTTCACGCTTTTCGTTCATTACAGCAATATATAGACACATTATTCGAACCATTATTTTTCATCAAAACAAAACAAATTTCAAATTAGAATGCTTTCTCACACAAATCAGTAGCCACATATTAATTTGATAGTAGAATTTTCCAACTTCTAAGTTCTAGCACAAAAACCTTGAATTTTTTTGCTTTTTGAAACTTTCTGGTCATCACAGAAATATGTAGAAATATTATTTAATCCAACATTTTTCATCAAAATAAATTAAAAATCAATTTAGAAAATAATAATGCACAAATTTTCCCCTTCTAGTGATGTTTATGCATAAAAATTGTGATTTTAAGTTGTAGAATTCACCTTTGGAGAAATATCGCGGAAAGATTTGTGTTTTCGGTAGAAAATAGATTTTCTCTCCCAAAAAATCACCCAAACAGAATTAAATATGTAGAAATCAGTAATCAGCCAGTTCAAAATAATTTTTTCATAATTTATTTCAGAGAAATCGATTTAGAAATTGAAAGAGAAGAAAAACTTATGATTATGGTCAAGAAATTGCGAAACAGAAAGGTATTTTCTTAATTTCGGTTGAGAGAAACATTTTGAGATGATTTTTCTGCCAAGATATAGAAAACTAAAGTGGTGG
Organism: Reutealis trisperma; assembly: GCA_947687605.1. Taxonomy (NCBI): domain Eukaryota; kingdom Viridiplantae; phylum Streptophyta; class Magnoliopsida; order Malpighiales; family Euphorbiaceae; genus Reutealis; species Reutealis trisperma. Next base: position 1,455,670 of record CANTUT010000024.1, read on the forward strand.
CTGCTAGAAGACCTAGGCTGGCTGAATTTTACAATATATATTAGGGTTTGGGTGCAATTTCCACTAATACCCTTAACGAACTAGGTTAGGAGGATTTTAGTGTAATAGGCTTTTGGGTATTTGAGCTTTTTATTTAAATTTTGGGCTCATTATAATTAAAAATAAAAAGAATGTTTTTCTTATTATTTCTATAATATTTCCCCCAAAATATCTATTTTAAAAATTATTTTAAAATACTCATAAAATCATTTTATGCTTAAAAATTGTCTTTATGCATGAAAATTCATTTTATTTAAAATAAATTCTTTTATGCAAATACAATTCATGCAAATCATTTATTTCACAATAGCAACTCATATATGCATATTAAAATTAATTTAATATGCCACATGCTCATCAATCACTTAGATTACTAATTTTCACAAATGCACACACTTAACCATAATAGTTTTAAATCAAGCAACTTATCACGAAAATTCCTAGGGTCGGTGTGGGTTGTTACACCCATGGCCTTAGGCATGTGAACGGGGTGAAAAAAATTTCTTTTATGTGAAAACAAGCAGTAGCCTTTCTCCTTATCACATGGGCAATCCCACAGGTGTGGGCTTGGGCGTGGCCCTAGCTCTACTTTGCTTCTACCTCTTCAAAATGTTCCATCTTTCAACTAAACTCTATCATTCTTTTGTACTATCATCTTATGGCATGTCAAAACACAAGGTCTCTAAAAAGGACTGAGAACAACACTAAAACAAACAAATCAAACTCAATTTTAAGCATAAATTATGATAAACAAGGGGGTAAAATATAAGCATTCATGTACTTATCAAATTCCCCCACACTTGAGCATTTTCTTATCCTCATGCAAATTGAATCAAGATAAAAAGAATGAAATAAAACCCTCCTAACTCAGGCCAAAAAAAAAAATCAAATGGTTTATATTGCAATTACTCGGAATCATCATAACTTTTAAACACGATAGCCAAACTAGGAAACCTTTATAGCAAATTGTACAACCTAAAACTTGCAATTTAGAGTTACAAATATGAGCAACAAATTCCAAAGCAACAAGAGTTCAAACAAAGTAGTCTTTAATGATTTTTTTTCCTAGGTGCATGATTATTCCTTTGTATTTGCTCTTTTCATTTGTTTTTTTTTTTCAATTGCATTTACCATCAAATTTGTTTTCATTTTTCTTTGCATTTTCAAGGAGCCTGACTTGTTTGAATCATCATTCTAGCCTTTTTACGTAAGTGCAAACACTTGTGGTGCCAGCTTCTTGTTACTCAGTTATAATCACACATTCAAATGGCTACTAGCACTATTCATGATCTTAATCTTTTATTGTTTTAAAAGGAGTCAAGAACAGTGAAATAGGTTTTAATTTTCAAAGCTCCTTTGCAATTACTTTTGATTTTCTCTTTATTATCAAGGAAAAATAATCATACAACCTAGGATATTATATAATTTGACTACTCGAAACTAAAGTAATAATGGAAAATTTTAGTGCTAAAAAATATAACTAAAGTTTCAAACTTCGGGATTTGCAAAATTCATCAATTCAAAATCCTCATATGGCTACCAAATCCAATTCTCAATAAAAGAATAAGTCATTTACAATACATCAACTAAGGCTTTGCCATTCAGTCATAATTAATTTATCAACCAAGGAGGGAAAATTTCATGCCATACTATTATTGAAATTCAATCGCTTGACCATTACAATCAAACAATCACAATGCAATCACCAAAAGTTGATATGTGTTATACAAGCATACAGATCACACAAGTAATATAATGATGAATAGAGTTATCATTCCACTAGAGACAAGGTTTAAGCACTAGCTCAAATGTTGACTATTGTCTAGTTAATCAAATGTTTAAGTAATATTTAAATTGAAATAACTAAACTAAATTAAAAACTTAACTAAAATAACATAAGTGAATTACAAGAGAAAAATTTGATGATAGAAGCTACCTAGATATTTCAATCCTCCTAAACCACATATGTATTTCATGAAGGACACATAACGAAACCAAACATTAGATCGAATTGGCATTCTAGTAAGTTAGTTTGAAACCTCTCTTGAGCAATTGAATACCTAATTACTAAGTATTATAAAAGGAATCTCTTCTTAATTTATAATTAAATAGGAACAACATTAAAATCAAGGAACCATAAACCAAAGAATCTTGTAAGTCTATCTTTAACACCCTAATCAATTCTCAGCCTTTATGAGAGATCAATTCTAGCTAAGCTTTCTCAAGACAATCAGCAATAAAACTAATTCCAATTATCAAGCATGCAATTGACAATTAGAAATAACAATTATAAATAATAAAGTTAAATTAATCCCAGTGAATGATTTAATTGATCAAAAATCCATTCAACCAATACAAAGTAATCTAGGATTCATCAAATATTTAGGTATGAAAATTTTAGTTCATAATGAAAGAGTAACAAGAATAAAAGATAAAAGATAGAGAAATCAAGCAGTCCATAATGGTAAATGATAATCCAAACTCAAATCTTCAATCATTGATTTAAAACTTTAAACTTCGATCTTCACCTTCAATTTTCACTGCAAACCCTTGATTTTTCCTCAAAGAAATTGCCTCCAAGGGATAGAATTTAGATTCCCAAATTCCTGTGCAAAAATTTCTTATATACTCTATCATTCTTTTATACTATCATCTTATGGCATATCAAAACACAAGGTCTCTGAAAAGGACTGGGAACAACATTAAAAATAAATCAAACTCAATTTTAAGTATAAATCATGATAAACAAGGGGATAAAATATAAGCATTCATGTACTTATCAAACATGTATTACAATAACAATAATTGTTTAACTTTTTGAACAAAAGATACAATAATAGTGTAGTTCCAAAAAGAAACTAGGTAAGGTACAATTACAAAAGGTCTTTCGTATCATTGAATAAACATTTATTGCTTTGGACCAATTGTCCGTTTGCAACCCAAGCTTAACAAAAAAAATCACATAATTATAATTGAAAGTAGGAAAAGATTTGGGTTTCAAGAGTCTCAAAGATTCCCATAACAAAATCACTTGCACATATATCATGAATATAATGGTTCCTTCACTCCTACTACTCGTAGCCCTTAAACCTCTAAAACTCCTCAAGCTCTAACATAATATTTAATTCAATACTTAATATTTATTTTATCATCATGCTATCCTATGCCATAACTGCCCTATGTGCATATGACATTTGATACACTTAGAGTTGCATATAGGATTGCACTTATCACTTGCACATAACATATTGACTTTAAAAGTCTTATACAATTAGCTTTTATAAGCTCACATGAAAACACATTATAATTCATACCAATACTTTTCTCATGTCAAGCACAATGTCATGATCTTAATATCAATTCACTTTAACATTCATCTTAGTACACTTAACACTTCGATACATGTCAACTTATCAATAGCTTTTTAAGTGTCATGCTAATCTCTTATAACCAATTCACTCAATCAATCTCTTCATCAATTCAAGATCATTAATTCATTATTAACTCATCATAAATCTTATTTCCATATTACCCAATCACATTCACATTTTAATCATAACCTAAGGTTAAGATACTTTAAATATACCAAATTGCCTCTAGCCCTGTCTAGAGTCTTTCCTTCAAGCAATATGTAGTTTAACCATTTATCATTCATACATACATGTCCATAATCATTAAAATACATTACAAAAAAATTATAGAAATTGAAATAAAAATTCCAATGTAGGCCGAATATATTATCAAAGACAAAACTTAAATTTTCTTACTTTTCGCACTTTCTGTCTATTATCGTAATATGCAAAAACATGGTTTGAACCAAGATTTTTCTTGTAATCAAAATAAAAATAATTTTAGAACTTGAATCCCTATGAATTGGTAGCCATAGATGTCCATATGCATGAAATCTTTCAACTTTAGGTTTTAGGATGAAAAACCATGAGTTTTCTTGTTTCTGGTACTTTTCGGTCATTACAATAATATGTAAACATGTGATTTAAGCCATTACTTTTCATACAATCATCATAAATATTAGTTTAGAATTCATATACACACAAATTGACAGCCATAGACATTTCTCATCCATGAAAATTCCAAGTTTAGGATCCAGAGTGAAAATCATGAGTTTTATTGCTTCCCACGCTTTCCATTCATTACAGTAATATGTAAACACATGATTTAAACCATTATTTCTCATCCAAACATAACAAAAATCAATTTAGAATTCCAACAGGTATAAATTGGCAGCCATACTTGCATGTACACATGAAATTTTCCAGCTTTTAAGTTTTAAGATGAAAACCATGAATTTCTTTTTTTTTTTTTTTTGAAACTTTTTGGTCATTACAGTAATATGTAAAAATATGATTTAATTCAATATTTTTCATCTAAACATATCAAAAATCCATTTAGAACATAAGCATGTAAAAATTGGTAGCCGCCCCCCCCTCCCTTGAGTTTATGCATGAAAATTTCAATTTTGAGTTATAGGATTCACTTTTGGAGAAATCGCATAGAGAGGTTGGTGTTTTCAGTAGAAAAATCATTTTCTCTTCCAAAAACTCACCTACACTAAATTTAATCAATAAAAATTAGTAAATATTCAGTTCAAAATAATTTTCTAATGATTAGTTCAATAGGAATCAAATATTAAATTGAAAGGAGAGAAAAATTTATGAATACGGTCAAAAATTGCAAGGTTTGAAGGTATTTTATGAATTTTGATATAGCGAATAATTTTGAGAGAATTTTTTTGCCAAAATAATGAAATAATAGAATGGTGGCTATTGGAAGCTTGGGCTGGCCAAATTTTTGATATAAATAATTAGGGTTTTGGGCAATTTCTAGTATTACCCTTAATAAACTAGGTTAGGAGTGTTTTAGTGTAGTGGGCTTTTAGGTATTTGGGCTTTTATTTAATTTTGGGGTTGATTATAGGTCATTAAAAATAAAATATTTTTTATTAATTCCATTAAAATTTCCCCTAAAACATGTTTTAAAAATATTTTAAAAATACACATAAAATTATTTTATGCTTAAAATCGTCTTTTTGCATGAAAATTCATTTTACGTAAAATAAATTATTTCATGCTAATGCACTTCATATAAATCATCTATTTCACAATAATAACTCATATTATGCATACTTGAATTAATCTAATATGTTGCATACTCATCAATCGCATAGCACATAAATTCTCATAAAAGCACACACTTATCCTTAGTAGTTCTAAGTCAAGCCAATTGTCACAAAAATTCCTATAGTGGTTATGTGTTGCTACACTAGCCTTCTTAAAAGCATGAAGAGCATTTTTAAGCTATCCTAGCTGCTTAACAAATCCAGTTTGAAGAAAACATGAAGGAACAAAGGCAAGCCATCATTGAGGAAGTTTGAGCCTTGATTAACCAAGCAAACCTCAATAAAAGTAATCTCAACCACAATTCAAACTAGACCTATCTTTAGAAACTTACCAATATTCGAGCCCTACACACTACTAACCCACTCTAGCTCTTCCTATCTCCTAGATCCTTTTCAAGGTAGGGAATTTTTCTCTCAATATACCAAATTGCTTATTGATAAACTTAAAGCTATGGAGAAAACCATCAAATCTATGAAGCATGATGTGCTAAAACACACACTAACAAAGTACAAGTGCACAGGTCATTATCAAGTAATAAAGTAGTAAGTATGAGTATCATCTCCATGAGGATAGTATATAAGTACTAGCACAAACTTCAACTATTATCTAGTGATTAATCAAGATGAAGATTAATTAAACTAAGCTAAATTAACTAAGCTAACATAAGAAAGCAAGAAATGATATTGATGGAAATAATCTAGGCAAAGCAAATCTAGATATAACTTTCCCTAATTTCTCATGCATATCAAACAATGGATTGAGTTAGACTCTTACTAAATTAGATAAAAACTTTTCTCAAGCGATTAAATCCCTAACTTCCTAAGTATTATAGGGGAATCTTTCCTCAACCTATAATCAAATAGGAGTAGCATTAAGTTTAAGAGATTAACATCCAAAGAAGTCTTAATGGTCTATCTCTAGCACCCCAATCAACTCTTTATTCCCATGAGTGATCTATCTATACCGGGGTATCTGTACTCGTCCACTATAGAAACAGTATCCAATAAACAAGCTAGCAATTGCTAATTGGAATAATAAGATTTATCATGAAAATAAAACAACCAAAGATGAATTGATTAAAGTTTAATTCCTTCAATCTATACAATTAAAACTAGGGTTCATCATAAATAGAATTAGTTCATATTAAAATTGAAGAACAAAGATGCAGAAAATAAAAGAAGAAGAAATCTCAAATAGATCTTGAGCATGTTCTTTGAAATCTTCTCTTTAATCTTCCACATCCACTTGGATCTTAGTCTTTGATTTGATTAAGCCCTCAATATTTCTAACCTTCAAGCCTTTCTCATGACTTTAGGGCTTAGCCAACCCTCATAAATCTCTATTTTTACTCTATGGCGGCTCTCTCCTCTAAAATGTTGTCTGATATGTTTTGTACTGCTGAAATTTAAACTCATACGACTAGGGTTCCAGTCGTGCCAACAACAGGGGCAAAGAATGTATCTTCCCACGGGTGAAACCTCAGCTATGCCTCCACCCGTGGGAGACTACTGGATGAATTTCCAATTTGCTTTTACCACATGGCTAGAATCCCAGCCGTGGCTCAATTCATGGCAACCCATGTTTTTCTAAAAGTTAGCATTTTGGCTTAGATCTTCACCGTTCTTTGTCACATTTGGATCATGGTATCATTTGACACTGGATTAACTAAAAGAATTCTAGAAAAACACTAAACAAACAAATCAAACTTAATTTAAGGATAAAATATATTAAAAACAAGGGGTAAAATGTAGTCAATTAAACACTTATCAAAGAAATATAATGACTTAATTGATATGGATAGCTTAATCTTATTCCCTAATGCCAAGCTTCCTCCTAAATTCAAAATGCCTAAGTTGGATAGATTTAATGGAACCATATGCCCCATAACTCATATGAAGATTTATATGGGAGTAATGAAACCTATGGGACTTAGTGATGAGCTTCTTACTCAAATGTTCCAAGAATTGCTAACTATAGCTGCTAGGAGATGGTTTCGTTCACTGGATAAGTGGCAAAAAAAGAACATGGGATGATATTTCAAGTAGAATTCTCCACCGCCAACCTGAACAGTGATGAGGGATCTAAACCCAATTCGACCCCACCTTAGCTCAGCTCCAAATGGCATGACATGGAAGAGTTCAAATTCAGCTAATCATACCTATTTGAGATTGAATTCTAGGTTTGAGTATGAGTTTAAATTCAAGTCAGAGTTTGTCATTTTATTTTTCTACATTCTTGTCAACCATAGCGGTTCCTTTTTGTCATTTTATAATAAAGTTTCCTTTATAGTAATGCATCTACAATTTTTTTTATTATTTATGCATTAGTTTTCTTATCTTCCTTGTTTAGTCTGATATGGATGAGCGTTAAAAAAATGAAATGAAAAAAAATGAAAAAAAGAAAAAGAAAAAAAAAAGAGAGAAATGAATAGACAGTTAATTAAATCCACCACAATAAGCATAGATAAGAATTTAAGGTGCCTTCATTCTCACAAATCAGTAATTGCTTCACCAACTCCTAATAAAAAAAGGTCAAGTAATGGACCTCTCATCAAACAATTGAAGCACAAAAAGCAAATCAAATGGAATTACCTGTTGCATATCGGGTAATCAAACAATGTACCTCAATAAGGAGCAACAAGTTTAGAAAAGACCTTTGTCAAATTCAAAATTCAAAAATTAGATGTAACAACCCACACCCACTCTAGGAGTTTCATGACAATTTACCTAAATTTAGAACTATTACGACAAAGTGTGTGCCTTTATGAAAATTCATGTGCTACGTGATTGATGAGTAAGTGGCATGTTAGATTAGTTCTAATATGTACAATATGAATTTTTAATGTAAAATAAGTGAATTATGTGAAGTGCATATGCATAAATTAATTTATTGCATATAGAGTGAATTTCCATGCACAAAATGATTTTCAAGCATAAAATAAATTTTTATGAATATTTTTAGAATATTTTTAAATAAATATTTTTGGGGGGATTTCAATGAAAATAATAAGAAAAATATTTTATTTTAATTATCTATAAATAGCCCATAAATAAAATTAAAAGGCTCAACTCACCAAAGCCCAACACACCAAAACACTCATAACCTAGCTCATCAATGGAAAACTTATAATTTTTCCCAAAACCCTAAAATAAGAACCTAAAATTCAGCCCTTTGCTATAGTAGCAGCCACCATTTTGTTATTCATCAGATTTTTATAGAAAATTCTCTCAAAAATATGTGCTCAACCAAAATTCGCAAAGTGCTTTCAAACCTTACGATTTTATGATCATTTTTGTAAGTTTTTTGTTTCTTTCAATCAACTATTTGATTTTTATAAAACTGTAACAATCCACACATACCCTAGAAGTTTCGTGATTGATTTCTTGAAATTAGAGCTATTATGTCAAAATATGTGCTTTTATTAAAATTCATATGTGGTGTGATTGATGAGTATGTGGTATGCTAGATTAATTCTAATATGCATAAAATGAATATTTATTAGGAAATAAGTGATCTATATGAAGTGCATATGCATAAAATAATTTATTTCATATAAAGTGAATTTCCATTCACAAAGCGATTTTTAAGCATAAAAAAATTTTTATAAGCATTTTTATATAAATGTTTTGGTGTGAATTTTAATGAAAATAATAAGAAAAATATTTTATTTTTAATTACCTATAACAGCCCATAAATTAAATAAAACGCCCAATTTTCCAAAAGCCTATTATACCAAAACACTCATAGCCTAGCTCATTAAGGGTAAACTTGAAAATTTCACTCAAAACCCTAATATATAAGCAAAATTTCAGCCAGACCTTGTTACAAAGCCACCATTCTATTATTGTTCAGTATTTTTACAGAAAAATTCTCTAAAAAAATTCTCTCAATCGAAATTCACAGTGTGCTTTCAAACCTTGTGATTTCGTGACTGTTTTTGTAAGTTTTTTTCTCCTTTCAATTTATTATTTGATTTTTATGAAACTAATCATGAGAAAACTATTTGGGCTATATATTTACTGATTTTTTATTAATTAAATTTGGCCTAGGTGAATTCTTGAAAGAGAAATTGATTTTTCTATCGAAAACACAAACCTCTCTATGCGGATCCTCCAAAGGTGAACCCTAAAACTCAAAGTTTAGAATTTTTATGCCTAACAAGGGAAGGGGCTACTAATTTGTATTCCATTGTGTTCTAAACTGATTTTTTTTGTGTTTAGATTAAAAATATTGATTTAAATCATATTTCTAAATGTTACTATAATGATCGAAAATTACAGAAAACAAGGAAATTCATGGTTTTCGTCCTGAAACTTAAAAGTTGGAGTTTTCATATTTTGAATACCCTAAAGGTTTCCAATTTGTATATATGTGGATTCCAAACTGATTTTTGTTATGTTTGGATGAAGAATGATGGTTTAAATCATATGTTTACATATTACTGTAATGACCAGAAACTACCAGAAACAAGAAAGATTCATGGTTTTCATCCTAAAACCAAAAGTAGGAAAATATTCATGCATATATAAATACATAGGTGCCAATTTGTGCATTGAAGTATTCTAAATTGATTTTGGTTCTGATTACATGAAAAATCTTGATTTAAACCATGTTTTTGCTTATTACTGTAATAAATGAAAAATGCAAAAAGTACGAAAGTTCATGATCTTTCTTGATTATATAATTCAGCCTACATTGGGAATTCAATCCCAATGTCTATAATTTTATTGTGATATATTTTAATGATTATTGACATGGATACATGAATGATAAATTATTTGATTGCGTGTTGATTGAAAGAATAACTCTAGACAAGTCTAGAGACAATAGGATATATCTAGGGTTTCCTGACCCTATTTCTATGATGTGATTAATATGTGTATGTGATTAAGTGATATGGGAAATAAGTTTTATAATGAGTTAATAATGAGTTAATAATCTTAAATGGATGATGAGATTGATTATACGAATTGGTCATAAGAGATAAGCATGATACTTGAAAGGTTACTTGTAAATTGATATATATGTAAAGTGTTAAATGTACAAAGTTGAATGATAAATGGAATTGATATTAGGATCATAATATATTGTGTTTGACTTTAGAAAAGTTATAGCATGAGTTATAATGTGATTTCATGTGAGCCTAAGAAGGTTAAGTGTACAAGACTTTAAAGGTCAACATGTTATAATTAGCTATATTTTGCCCCTTATTTTTAAGGCATTTTATTATTAAATTGAGTTTAATTTGTTTGTTTAAGTGCTTTTTAGAGTATTTCCAGGAATCTTTTATGTTCTACAATGCTTTGGTCAATTGACCCAAAAGCACGGATAAAAATTGAGAAACTGTGCATTTTTGGACAAATTTTCATTTGACATGCCCAGCGACATGGGCGTGTCATTGCCCATGTTGTTCCCATATCTGAAGAGGCAAGAGCTGCATGTTCACAGCGTCGACATGCCCAGTGACATGGGCATGTCACTGGCCGTGTCAAGCTAAATTCTAGGGTATAAAAGCTGATTTTAGATAGAATTTTGGGGATCTGGAATTTTATTTTGGATAGAAGTTTTCCTAAGGCCAAGAAGAGAGTTTGGCAATGATAATTGAAGGCAAAGATCAAAGTTTTTCACATTTCAATAAGAAGATTGAAGATTTGAGTTTGGATTATTATTCATCCACTATGGATTGTTTGATTTTTCTATCCTTTATCTTCTATGAGATAATGATAATCACAAGATGCAAAAAGTAAAGGAAAAACTACTTAAAACAATTAAAAGTCAAAATGCTAAAACAAGGGATCTTTCTTCCAACCCTTATAGGTTCTAGAAAAAGCACACATTCCCCAAATATAATCTAAACAACTAAAATAAGAGTATTAAAACAATTATAATAAAAAGAATTAAAATTTCAAATTTTATTTAAGATATGTAATTTCAATCTTAAACTATGTGAAGAAGGTGATAAAGAGAAGAAGTTGTTAATTTTAGCAGAGTTGAATGCCTTAGAGATGGCAAGCCTGTGTATCTCTTTAAATGGGAATCAAACCCCACGCAGTTCTTCTTTCTTACAAAGGAAGGTTTTAAGTCATAGCCTTTGTTATCATATTTTGATTGATTTTAAAGGGTTAGATATTTGTTAATTAGGTCAGATTTTAATTAGAAAAATTAGATCTTTTAAGATTTAGATCTTGAAATTGAAATTGAAAAGGAAAAAGAAAGAACTTTTACCTTTGGCTTCCGTCAACGAGGAACGTAAGGAGCGAGCTTGGCACTGGATTTAAGTTCCACCTTAACTTAGGGATAGCACAAGCACTCTTTTTAGAAGAAGGACTCTTGAATAGTATGAACTCCTCTTGGAGGGACTTGGATCACACCTTTGCTTGAGTACCACAAATCCCCTTTGAAAGAAATAACTTGAATTGTACCTTTTCTTGATTAAGAAGCTTAGAGATATGACTTGAGATAATTAGGAGGCTTATGAATAGAATTTTGAGATGATTGCGAAGCTTATGAATAAAGCTTAAGGTGATTAAGAAACTTATGAATAAGGTTCGATGTGATAGAGGAGGTTTTGGAATGATATTTTAGAGACTTAGAGGGTTGGAAAGAGGGTTTTGATGATTTGAAAGCTTAGGAATAGGGTTTAAAAAACTTTAAAAAGAGTATAGAAGCATATAATTGTCTGTGGAAGTTGTTAGGAGGTGCAAGATATTTATAGGGGAAGTTTAGGGGGCTCAAAATTATGAATTTTTGGTGTGGAAACCATGAAAAATGCACTACAATAATTTGTCCTGTGCTGCGGTAACTGCAAAGGGCTTTGCGGTAACTGTAGGGCTGGTTGCGATAGCCCAATTGGCTATTGCAAGGACCTTTGCGGTAATCGTAGAAAGGCTACGGTAACCGCAGCCGACTGCTAGTTGTCACAACTAGTCCGCTGGTTGCCGCAGCTCATTTTTCAGCTCGTTCTCATCTATTTTTTATCTGATTTGAGCCTAGTTTGATTCTATGGGTTTGTAATTAAGTGCTAATCATTTGAAGATGTAAGTTTCAAGAAATTTATTTTTGAACGGGGCACTACCCGGCACCCTGCAAGGGGCGTTACCCCCTTGACCCCTGCCCACTAACTGACTATTGAGAGCACCGTATGCGTAGCACACTAATCTTAGCAAGTGTCAAACTGTAGTTAGATCCTAATAGTGCAAATTTAAGGATTCAAAGCTATAAGCACTAGGAGTTAAGGAACCACAAGGTGAGCAAACATTATGTTTTTGTTACAAGTATAAGCTATCATGATATGTGAACCTTTGAAATATTTGAAACCTAAGTTCTTTTCTACTATGATTATAACTATATAATTTCTTTGTTAATCTTGGATTACCAAAGGACAATTAGTCTAAAACCATTAATGTTTAATCAATGATAATAAAGTACCTTTGTGATTGTTGCCTTACCTTACTTTCTTTCTAGGACCACATTATTATTTACCTTTTGTTCAGTAAGCTTAACATCTATTGTTATTATGTTATATGTGATCACATTCTATGAATGCTATTGTTATAAGTCATTACCATTAGCTCTAGCTATGGTACCAATGAACCCTTCTATGTAGAAATCCTCGTGCCGATGTGGGAAATCATCAGAACTTGTGCACATGGCCTTAACTCGATGGATAGGGATAGTGTATCCACCTCAGCTAGAAGAGGTGGTTCTAGCCATGGAGTCTGATTAGTTTCACACTTTTCTATGTGATAGGAGTTGGAATTTGGTTTGATGCCACCTCTCTTCTATGTGTTCAAGTGAATATGGCAACAGCCCTCACTTTATATGTTATGTATTATAAGTGTGATTTCTACGAACCTTGCTAAATTGCAAACCATGAACCATGAGTTATGAACCCTTCTTAAAGGGATATGTGTTATTCTATAAGCTATATTTTTTACTCATTGAGATCTTTTATTTCACCCTTTTCTTATATGGTTTCTAGGTGAGCATTATGAGGAGGCAAGGTGATAGCTCAAGCAATCTACTCCGAATTTCCTTATCCAAGTCTATTTTTCATACTACTATATGAAGAGTCTCTCTGAGATGCTCTAGGAGTTTCATTTTTGGAATATTATTCATCTGATAGTTTATTTGGAGTCTTAAATGTTTTTTTCATATGGATTGTATTTAAAGTATTTTAAAACTATTCTTCCGCTAGTTAAAGTTTTCTTTATTATTGGATATTTAAGTTAATGCATGAGGTTTTGGTATGATCTTAGGCAATGTTTATATGTGCATGAGTGGGTTTTATAGGCATGGGTGACCTTATGCCTCCTTATGTTCTAGGACTGTCTATCTCCAAAAATTAAGATATAACATTAGAGCCCTCTCAAAGTCAAGAAAAATAGCAAATCATGGTGAAATATTTTCTTCCAAATTTCATTAATACAAACTTGCTAAGTTGAAAATATGAAAGGGCAACTTGGATAAAAGTTATAGCCAAAAAAAAAAAAAAAGAAAGAGAGATAGAGAGAGAGAGGGAGAGAGAGCTCATCCTAATCATCTTCCTTCATGTCCAAAGTAGTCTTTAATCAATCGGTCTCATATTATGCATTTTGATGTGCTGAAATGCACACTAACAAACTGCAAGTGCATAGGTCGTTATCAAGTAATAAAGAGTATCGTCTCTATGAGGATAGTTTACAAGTTCTAGGACCAACTTCAACTATTGTCTAGTTGATCAAAATGAAGATTAATTAAACTAAGCTAAATTAACTAAGCTAACCTAAGAAAATAAGTAAATGATATTGATCGAAATAATATAGGCAAAGCTAATCTATATATAAATCCCCCTAGTTTCTCATGCACATCAAACAATGGATTAAATTCGACACCCATGAGATTAGTGTAAAACATCTCTTAAGCGATCTAGTCCCTAATTCCTAGGTGAATTGGAAGGAATCTCTTCTCATCCAAGATCAAATAGGAACAACATGAATATCAAGGCATTAAAGTCCAAAGAGTTTTGTAGATTTATCTCTAGCATTCTAATAGACTCTCTATTTCCATGGGTGATCTATCTATATCAAGGTATCTCTACTCATTCAATATAGAAACAATATCTAATCAACAAGCCAGCAGTTGCTAATTAGAATAATAAGATTTATCATGAAAATAAAACAACCAAAGATGAATTGATTAAAGTTTAAATCCTTCAATCTATACATTCAAACATGGATTCATTACAAATAGAATTAGTTTATACTAAAATTGAAGAACAAAGACACAGAAAATAAAAGAGGAAGAAATCTCAAACAGATCTTGAAAATGTTCTTCAAAATCTTCTCTTCAATCTTCCACATCCACTTGGATTTTGGTCTTTGATTCGATTAAACCCTTAATATCTCTAGCCTTCAAGCCTCTCCTATAACTCTAGGGCTTAGCCAACCTTTAAATCTCTATTTTCTTGATCTATGGCAGCTTTCTTTTTGTTTCTGCATAAAACTCTTTATATAGCTATTAAGCTGTCCACCCATGGCCAACGCCATGACTGTGGGCCACCCCATAGGAATGGTATCAATTTCATTAAGGGAATGGCACAGGCATGGATTAGGCCATGGCGTACCCTATGGCTGGCTACTAGAACTCTTCAATTTTGCTTCTTAAGTCATGGCCAGACTTATGGGTATGTCTCACCCTATGGTAGAGTATTACCTCTAATTCCTGAGGCTATGCCCAACCCCACAGGCATGGCTCTAGCCATGGGATAGGAATGTTCTTTAATACTTTACCCACTTACTTCTGTTTTCGCACCTAAGCTTCATAGTTTCTTGATAAATTGATCTATGGCTCCTAAAAACTTGAAAGAACTCTGGAAATAAACAAATCAAACTCAATTTAAGGACAACATACATTTAGAAAAAGGAGTAAAATGTAGTTAATTAAACACTTATCAAATTCCCCCACACTTGACTATTTGCTTATCCTCAAGCAAATTAAATTGTAACAACATTAAGAAATAAAACACACCCACTCTAGTCAAAGAATTTCAAAAAGATTTATAACAACTTGAAATCAGCAAAGCTTAAACATGGTAGCCAAATCAAGAAACCTCTAAAACAAATCTCAAAAAAAATCGAAACCTAAATTCTAAAGTTACAAGTTTGAGTAAATAATTCCATAGAGACAAAAGTTCAAGCAAAGTAGATTCATAAGAATTTTTCCCTTAGGTGCCTGACTACTCACTTGACTTTTCATTGACTATGCATTTCAATTCATGTTTTCTTTTTAATTAACTAAGGAGCCCAACTTGTTTGAATTGTCATACTAGCATTTTTACGTGAATGCAAACATTTGTGGTGCCAGCCTCTAGTTACTTAGCTAGAATCACACATTCAAATGGCTACTAGCACTATTCATATTCTTAACCCCTCTATTGTTTAAAAGAATCAAGAACAGCAGAATATGTAAACATTTTGAAAGCTCCTTTGCATAATCTTTTTTTTATATACTTATTATTTTTCTTTTTTTTTTCCAAAAAAAACAGTCAAGCTACCTAAGGTATTAAATATCTCTACTAAACTAGAACAAAAGTAACAGTGGAATAAAATAGGCTCAAAAAGTGTAACTAAAGTTTCAAATTTAATTAAAGTTTCAAATTTAAGGCAAAAAGATTTGTAAAATTTTAATTCCCTGATCATGACCAGCACATTCAATCCACACCACAACAAGTCATTTTCATAGAAAAATTAGACCAATTTATCACTAGAGAGAGTTAATTTCAAATCAAACTATTGTCACAATTTAATTCACTTAAATGCAAGATTCAATAAAAGATAGAGCATAATAAAATACCTCTCCCCACACTTAAGTAACACATTGTCCCCAATGTGTTATAAACAATTAAAATGAAAAAGTAAAAGAGAGAATTAACTGCACTGAATGATGTCCCACATGAATCTTTTGCGGTATTCCTTCTAGTCAGATGTAGCCATGATTAAATTTATCCTACATAAAAAGAGATTGAACAAAAAGAAAATATAAGATCCATTCAAATTAAAACAAAAATAAAAAGCAAAATAAAATAGAAAGAAAATAAAAATAAAAGTGAAATAATAAATAAATAAATAAAAACAGAAACCATCAATGGGTTGCCTCCCATTTAGCAGTTTAATGTCGTATTAGTTGGACATTATCGTTGTTCATCCTCCACCAAGGGCATGGAG
Source organism: Reutealis trisperma (assembly GCA_947687605.1). NCBI lineage: Eukaryota > Viridiplantae > Streptophyta > Magnoliopsida > Malpighiales > Euphorbiaceae > Reutealis > Reutealis trisperma. Next base: position 1,472,051 of record CANTUT010000024.1, read on the forward strand.
GTGTCTTTGTGCTGTCTACCTCAATAAAGTAAGATAAAGAAGAGTATGCAAAGGTTGTGGCTTTTGTAATGCCTTCATTTAGCAATAATAAATATTTTTTGTTCAGTATGTCATGCAAACCTAAGTTTTCTAGGTTCAGAACCATCGTTGAACAATCTCACCCATGGACTAGATGTGGGAATTTTAGGTTTGGCACCAAAGAGAGCATGTACATTACTAATGTCAGCCACCTCTTCCAATTCTAAGATGCTCCACCCAAATTCACTAACCTTTTACTTCAACACCTTCACAAAACAAATTTCCCTCTCCAATAAAAGTTTAGAGACTACAAGTACAAGCCACATACTTGATTCCCTAACAAATATGCACGTAAAGAAAGGTGGCAAAGATGTAGGATCATTAGTGGCTAAGTGTTCATTTAATGGAATTTTGGGTGTAAGAAGAGCGGGTATTAGGATTATAAGTGGGTTATTTCCATTCTTTTTAAACAGTAGGAGAGAAGGGATGATAGGGGAAGTATGGTTTTCAGCATTCATAGCTTCCCCCTCTATGCTCTCATACAACTTACTATCATAAGAAGAGAATTCTTTAACACTTGAATGCACTCCAAGCATGTCATAACGTGGATCAATTTGGGGTTGCACACTTAACCAATCATCCTCGTTAACTTCTTTGTACAGCATTCCCAAATTCACCTCACCATTCTCGTCTTTTTTCTTTTCATCATCCCAGAACCAATTGATGGTAGTGGTCTTTTGTTGCTCTTCCGAAATGACTTTGGTATCGTTGGGTAAATTGCCTTCAGATCTCTCACTTAGCAATTCCAAAATTTGCCTAACAAAATTTTCTAAATTGTGAAGAAAGGTCTGTTGGTATTCCAGAGCTGTCTCGATGCCCTGAAATCTTTTCTCTGTAGCTTCCACTAATGAGGCAAACATCTCTTCCAATTTATGCTCCTCTTGTGCATGCTCATCATCCTCTAATATAGTGTCCACTTCAAATTGAGTTGGGAAGTTAGCTTCGGATGTATTGTTTCTTTTGTCCACTTCCTCGACCCAATTCTCTATAGATGCTGTGAATGTTTCTAATGCAAACTCAAGGGAGGACTTCTCTTTTGGTGCTTCCCATGCATATTCTTCTGGGAAATAAGTGTGATAGACGTATCCATGATCATGATATTGATTTCCCTAGTATCCCCATTCTGGATTTAGGTAGGAATTCCAGTCTTGATAGTTCCGATCAACCATGTAGAAATTTTTTTTTCTAAAAACACAAACTTAAAACAGATTAAAACTTAAAATAGAAAAAAAAAATAAAAACAGCTACAAATAAAACTAGTAAAGGAAAAACAAAAAGAAATATGAAAATAAAAACTAGATTAATAATCTCTATTAATATTGCTAATATTATAAAATTGTCCCTGGCTATAGCGCCAAAAACTTGATGTGCCGAAATGCACACTAACAAATTATAAGTGCATAGGTTGTTATCAAGTAATGAAGTAGTGAATATGAGTGTCATCTCCATGAGGATAGTTTATAAGTACTAGCGCAAACTTCGACTATTGTCTAGTTGATCAAAATGAAGATTAATTAAACTAAGATATATTAACTAAGCAAACATAAGAAAACAAGTAAATGATATTGATGGAAATAATCTAGGCAACGCTAATCTAGATATAAATCCCCCTAGTTTCTCATGGACATCAAACAATGGATTGAGTTGGACCCCTATGAGATTAGTCTAGAACCTCTCTCAAGTGATTTAGTCCCTAATTCCTAGGTAAATTGGAAGGAATCTCTTCTCATCTAAGATCAAATAGGAACAACATTAATATCAAGGAGTTAAAGCCCAAAGAGTTTTATAGATCTATCTCTAGCATCCCCATCAACTCTCTATTTCCATGGATGATCTATCTATTTGGGTATCTCTACGCATCCAATATAGAAAAAATATCCAATCAACAAGCTAGCAATTGCTAATTAGAATAATATGATTTGTCATAAAAATAAAACAACCAAAGATGAATTTATTAAAGTTTAAATCCTTCAATCTATACAATCAAAACTAGGGTTCATTACAAATAGAATTAGTTCGTACTAAAATTGAAGAATAAAGATACAGAAAATAAAAGAGGAAGAAATCTCAAATAGATCTTGCAGATGTTCTTCAAAATCTTCTCTTCAATCTTCCACATCCACTTGGATCTTATTCTTTGATTCGATTAAATCCTCAATATCTCTAGCCTTTAAGCCTTTCCCATAACTCTAAGGCTTAGCCAACCCTTAAATCTCCATTTTTTTGCTCTGTGGTGGCTCTCCTTTTATTTCTACATGAAATTCTTTCTATAGCTATTGAACCATCCACCTATGGCCAACACCACAGCCATGGGCCACCCCATGGGAATGGTGTCAATTTCATCTAGGGAATGGTATGGGCATGGGTCATGCTGTGGCTTACCATGTGGCAGGCTACTAGAACTTTTCAATTTTTCTTCTTAAGTCATGGCCAAACTCACAAACATAGCTCAACCTATGGTAGGCTACTACCTCTGATTCCTCAGGCCACGCCTAACCCCATAGGTGTGGCTCTGGCTGTAGGATAGGAATGATCTTCAATACTTTGCTTGTTTTCTTTCATTTTTCACTCCTATGCTTCATAGTTTCTTGATAAATTAATCCATAGCTCCTAAAAACATAAATGAACTCTAGAAAGACACTAAACAAACAAATAAAACTCAATTTAAGGATAAAATATATTAAGAATAAGGAGTAAAATGTAGTTAATTAAACATTCATCACATTCCAAAGTCATCCTTCTTCTTTAGAGGCTTATTCTCTAAAGTTATACTGTCTTCTATGTCCTTATCTTATAGTAAGGGCATGTCTTCTTAAAACATCATTATCCCTTGTTAATCCATCCCATCATTTAGCTGAAAAAGCTAATGCATAATCTCCAGTCTATCACGTCCCTATCTCTCATCGAGGGCATAATACCTAGGTTGTCTCTTCTTATTAGTCTTTTGGCCATTCTTAAGGGCTTTTTCTTTTAGTTAGTGTGTCATCTAGTCAAACCAATTAAGTGTCACTCCAAAGGTCTCTTTAATCTCAAACAGCAAAAAAAGCTTGACTTGTTTTCTTCCATGATTCATGCTACAAAAAGTAAAACCATACAACCTCCATGATTCTTTTTAGAAGTTTTAGCCTACCTTCAAACCATTCTCAACTTTATGAAATCATATTATTCCATCCCAAGCATCATCGGCAAATCTTACCATCATTTCAAGCTTGAGCTGCTTACCACCCTTTTCTTAGCAAAATATCATTATGGGCAGAACTAAAAATCCTAAGTCTCTCAAGATTCCTCATCTTTGAATCTAGTTTCCTTGGCAAAACAAGAAGTCCAGGTATATCTCCCAAAATCTATCATCCTCAAGTTGATTAAAGAAGGGCTCAAACCAATCAAAGCTTATCCCAAGCCTCTTTAGCAATATCTTATTATCCTTGAAATATCTGGCCTCCTTGATAAAACACATGACCTCTAAAAGTCTTATTGGGTTTGTAAACCATTTTCAATCAAAAGGCAAACCCCTGAGCCTACAGTATCCTTATACATAAGGCTAAACAAAAAAAAAAAAAATCTTCACTCTGAAACCCAAACCTAGAAGCCTTCACTTTGAAGCCCCAAACCTAGAGCCTTCACCATGAAGCCTAAACCTAGAGCCTTTCACAGGAAGCCTAAATAAAAAAACCTTCACCATCAATCCCATTACCAAAAGGCTTTCATTTATAAAGCCTATGATCTCCTTTAAGGCAAAATCTTACTGAGTCTTCCAAATTTATTTCCTATCTTGAGCCTTCCTTTAAGCCAAGATTAGCCTCCCAAGTCTAGCATCCCAGCCTGATCTCTTTGACATAGTCTTAAGGTAAAATCTGACCAAACCTTTTGAACAAACTCCACAAAGGCCATCTGACCTCTTATATAGCCAAATCATACCAAACTTCCAAAATTGATTCTCTCCAAAGTCCATAACTGAATGAGACAATTACCAGACCTAACCAAAGGCTTCTGTGTGAACACTTTTTTAGAGATAAGGCCAATAAATTGACCTTCCCAAAACTTGGCCTAGCCTTTTGACCTAATTGTCTCTAAGGATTGGACATTTCCAAATTTAGCCTCAAACCAAACCATCTCCTAGGTCAATCCCACCTAAGCCCAGCGCTACCTTTTTCAGCTATACCTAATTTAACTTCCCAAAGTGGCTTCTTCCTAGGTCAAACTGATAACCATTGACTAAGCTACCTCATACTTGTATGACCCTAAGCTAGCTATTCAATCTGATCCCAAAAGGCCATGCTTGATTAAGCCTTTCAAGCTAACTAGCTCCATCTCTTCCTCCTCCAAGGCTAAACGGATAGCCTTAGACCAATCCTTCAACCAGCCTCATACCCGGTCCAACCATCCCTAGGTTGGTTTATCCAAACAAAATAGCCAAACCACTTTATCATTTTAAAGTAGGGGTATTTCCCTCCCAAATATTCACCTTTCCAAAATGGGGACAGAAAGGTGCCCTTCATAGGTTCAAAGTATCCAATTATTGCATAATTATATGCATTTTTCATTAAATAGAATCTTGAATTAAGGCAAATTATTAGGTTAAATTTCACAAAGAAATAGAGGATCACATCCTCGCCGATTCCTACTAGACAGGGTCGTCATTATTCCAGCCAAATAGGATCACCTCCTCGCTAATTCCTATTAGATAGGGTCATCATCATTTCTGCTAGATAGGATCACCTCTTCACCGATTCCTACTAGATAGGATCATCATCATTCTTGCCAAATAAGATCATCTCTTCATCGATTCTTACTAGACAGGGTTGTCATAATTCCTGCCGAACATGATCACCTCTTTAACTATTCCTACCAGATAAAGTTGTCATCATTCCTACTAGACAGGAGCACCTACTCACTGATTCCTACCAGACAAGGTCGTCATTATACCTACTAGATAGAGTCGTCATCATTTTTGCTAGATAGGATCACCTCCTTATCGATTCCTACCAGACAGTATCATCATCATTCCTATCAAATAGGATCACTTCTTCATTGATTCCTACCAGATAGGGTTGTCATCATTCCCATTAGACAGGATCACCTCCTTACCGAATCCTACTAGATAGGGTCATCATCATACCTACCAGACAAGATCACCTCCTCACTGATTCCCGCCAGATAGGGTCATCATCATTCCTACCTGTAACGACCCACACCCATCCTAGGAATTTTCGTGATAAATTCCTTGATTTAGAACTAATAAGGCTAACTGTGTGCTTGTGTGAAAATTTGTGATATAAGTGATTGATGAGTATGTGGCATATTAAATTAATTTTAATATGCATAATATGTGTTCCTATTATGAAATAAATGATTTATATGAAGTGCATTTGCATAAAAGAATTTATTTTAAATAAAATGAATTTTCATGCATAAGATAATTTTTAAGCATAAAATAATTTTATGGGTATTTTTAAAATATTTTAAAATAAATATTTTTGAGGAAAATGTTCCATAATTAATAAGAAAAAAATTCTTTTTATTTTAATTCTTATTCAGCCAAAAATTTAAAGGTAAAGTCCAAATACCCAAAAGCCCACTACACCAAAATCTTCATAACCTAATTCATTAAGGATATTAGTGGAAATTCCACTCCAACCCTAATATATATTCTAAAATTCAGCCAAACAAGGGTTTCCAGTAGCCATTCTCTTATTCCTTCTATATCTCGGCAAAAAATTCTCTCAAAATATTTCTCTCTACCGAAATATTGAAAACACCTTTCCGTTTCGTGATTTCCTAACCGTAATCGTAACTTTTTATTCTCATTCGATTTCTAAACTGATTTCTATGAAATAAATTATGGGAAAATTATTTTGAACTATTTGATTACTGATTTTTATAGATTTGATTATGTTTGGGTGAGTTTTTGGGAGAAAAAATTTATTTTCTACCGAAAACATGATTCTTTCCGCAAGATTTGTCCAAAGGTGAATTCTATAACTTAAAATCATAATTTTTATGCATAAACATCATAAGAGGGGGGGGGGGGGATTTGTATATGGTTGTATTCTAAACTGGTTTTTGATTTGTTTTGATGAAAAATATTGGATTAAATAATATTTCTACATATTTCTGCGATGACCGAAAAGTTTCAAAAATTAAAGGAATTCAAGGTTTTTGTGTTAGAACTTGGAAGTTGGAAAATTTTATTCTTGCATAGACATATGGCTGCCGATTTGTATGAGGAAGTGCTCTAATATGATATTTGTTTTATTTAGGCAAAAAATAATGATTTGAATAATGTGTCTGTTTATCGCTGAAGTGAACGAAATGCGCGGAAAGCGTAGAAACTCTTGATTTTTCACCTAAGCCTTTGAACTTGGAATTTTTTTGTATAAACCCTATCTATGGCTTCCAATTCATGAAGGAATGTGTTCTAAACTGATATTTTCTATGATTGAATGAAAAATAATGGTTTAAACAACCTGTTTACATATTTTTAAAATGACCGAAAAATACCGAAAACAAGAAAACTTATGGTTTTGTGCTCTATGATTCAAAGTTGAATTTTTATGTATAAATAACACCAATTGTGGCCAATTCTTATGAATTTTTTATATGGAAACTATGAATTCAAGGTTCTGCCATTTGGTTTGATGAATGCTCCTGCTACTTTCATGGACTTGATGAATCGAGTATTCAAGCCATTCCTTGACAAGTTCGTGATCGTGTTCATCGACGACATCCTGATTTACTCAAAGAATAAAGAGGAACATGAAGAACATCTGAAGATCATGTTTCAAACATTGTGTGATCACCAGCTTTATGCTAAGTTATCTAAGTGAGAATTTTGGATGGAGTCGGTCAACTTTCTTGGACATGTAGTAAGTAAGGAAGGAATTCAAGTTAATCCCAAGAAAGTTGAAGCGGTAGCAAATTGGCTAAGGCACACAATAGTCTTAGAAGTGTGAAGTTTCTTAGGTATGGTGGGATATTATCATAGATTCATACAGGACTTTTCTAAGATAGCAGACCCATTGACCAAGTTGACAAGAAAGCAAGTTAAGTTCAATTGGGAAGAGTCATGTGAAAATAGTTTTCAGAAGCTGAAGGAGTGTTTGGTATTGGCTCCAATTTTGACATTACCAAAAGGAGAAGAAGGATTCACTGCCTATTGCGATGCTTCAAGAGTAGGACTTGGGTGTGTTTTGATGCAAAATGGTAAAGTCATTACCTATGCATCATGACAACTAAAGAGACATGAAGTGAATTACCCTACTCATGATTTAGAATTAGCTGTAGTAGTGTTCGCTCTAAAGATCTAAAGACATTACATGTATGGAACGAAGTGTGAGATCTACACAGATCATAAAAGTCTTCAGTACATCTTGTGCCAAAAAGACTCAATCTAAGACAAAGGAGATGGATTGAACTATTGAAGGATTATGACTATCAGATACTTTATCATCCCAGGAATTGTTGATTGATACTTATTGAGTTATATTCTTTACGGATTTTATATGTAATGAATTATCCTAAGTCTTCTATAATTTATGGTATTCATTTAAATGTTTTAAATGAGTTAACGTAAGAGGTTTGGTAAAATCCTAAGTATGATTTGTTATATGTAAGTGGGTTCTACGGGCGTGGGTGACCTTATGTCTCCCTTTGTTCTAGGACTGTCATATGTCTAAGGTTGGGATGCGACAAAGGTGGTATCAGAGTCTAGCCCATGTGGATGTGAACTATTGAAGGATTATGACTGTAAGATTCTCTATCATCCCGGGAAGGCGAATGTGGTGGCAGATGCCTTGAGTCGAAAGTCGATGGGAAGCCTAGCCCATGTGGATGTGAGAAAGAGGCCGATCGTGAAGGAACTAAAGGAATTGTTTAATCAAGGATTGAAACGGGAGATTGGAGGATCAAGAGTTTTATTGCCTCATTTTCAAGTAAGATCTAAGTTAATGGCAGAAATAAGGGATTCTCAAGATAGGGACCCATACATGATGAAGTTGAAGGATAAGACGAAAGAAGGAAAGAACTCTGAGTTTGAGATAGTCAATGGAATTTTAAAGTGCAAAAATAGAGTATGCAGGCTTGATGTGGATGGACTAAAGGAAAGGATATTGAAGGAAGCATATCAGACACTTTACTGTGCTCATCTTAGAACTACCAAGATGTACCATGATGTGAAAGCTAACTATTGGTGGCTTGGATTGAAGAAAGATGTAGCTAAGTTTGTAGCATCCTACCTGACTTGCCAGCAAGTCAAGTATGAACATCAGTGACCCTTAAGATTACTACAAGAGATTGGACTACCTAAATGGAAGTGGGAACACATCACTATGGACTTCGTTGTTGGTTTGCCTAGAAACCCTAAAGGACATTATTCTATATGGGTCATAGTAGATAGACTGATAAAGTCTGCTCATTTCCTAGGAGTTAACACCATATATTCTATAGCTCAGTATGCATAGTTGTATGTAGATGAGATCGTGAAACTAAATGGAGTGCCAATTTCTATCATCTCCGATCGAGGAACCCAATTCACCTCAAGGTTCTGGCAAAAGTTGTAAGAAGTGTTAGGAACACAACTAGATTTTTGTATGGCATTTCACCCTCACACGGATGGTCAGTTTGAAAGAATAATTCAGACACCTAAGGACATGCTAAGGATGTGTGTCTTGGACTTTGGCAGTAGCTGGGATAAGTATTTACCCTTAATTGAATTGACCTGCAATAATAGCTATCATTCGTCCATTGGAATGATGCCATACGAAGCGTTGTATGGGAGAAGATGTCGTTCTCCGATTTGTTGGATTGAACATAGAGACAAGCATGTGGAAATGTATGAATTGCTTAAGGAGACTATTGAGAAAGTACCATTAATTCAAGATCGACTGAAGATAGCATTCAGTCAATAAAAGAGTTACGCGGACCCTAAGCGGAAGGAAGTCCAATTCGTCATGGGAGATCACGTATTCTTAAAGGTCTCGCTAATGAAAGGAGTTATGAGATTTGGCAAGAAAGGAAAATTATCACCTCCTTTCATTGGTCCTTTTGAAATCTTAGATAAGGTTGGAGAAGTGTCTTATAGACTTGCCCTGCCTCCAACTTTGGCACATGTGCACCCAGTGTTCCACATCTCAATGTTAAGGAAATATGTGTCAGATCCATCACATGTTCTCTTACCTCCAGAGATTATGTGAGATGAGCAACTATCCTATGAGGAGTCACCAATAGCTATAGTGGATCAACAAGTAAAGAAGTTAAGAAATAAGGAGATACTCATGATTAAGGTTCAGTGGCGAAATCATGGGATAGATGAGTGCACTTGGGAAGCGGAGGAGGAGATGCGACAAAAGCATCTCAGCTTTTCAAGAGAAACTAGGTAAGGGTTTAAATTCAAGGATGAATTTCTTTTAAGGGGGGAGAATGTAATGACCCACACCCACCCCAGGAATTTTCGTGATAAATTGCTTAATTTAGAACTAATAAGGCTAAGTGTGTGCTTGCGTGAAAATTTGTGATATAAGTGATTGATGAGTATGTGGCATATTAAATTAATTTTAATATGCATAATATGTGTTGCTATTGTGAAATAAATGATTTACATGAAGTGCATTTGCATAAAAAAATTTATTTTAAATAAAACAAATTTTCATGCATAAGACAATTTTTAAGCATAAAATAATTTTATGGGTATTTTTAAAATATTTTAAAATAAATATTTTTGAGGAGAATGTTCCAGAATTAAAAAGAAAATTATTCTTTTTATTTTAATTCTTATTCAGCCAAAAATTTAAAGGAAAAGCCCAAATACCCAAAAGCCCACTACACCAAAATCCTCCTAGCCTAATTCATTAAGGGTATTAGTTGAAATTCCACTCCAACACTAATATATATTCTAAAATTTGGCCAAACAAGGGTTTCTAGTAGCCATTCTCTTATTCCTTTTGTATCTTGGTAGAAAATTCTCTCAAAATATTTCTCTCTACTGAAATATTGAAAACACCTTTCCGTTTTGCGATTTCGTGACCGTAATCGTAAGTTTTTATTCTCTTTCGATTTTTAAACTGATTTCTATGAAATAAATTATGGAAAAATTATTTTGAACTGTCTAATTACTAATTTTTATAGATTTAATTCTATTTGGGTGAGTTTTTGGGAGAGAAAATTTATTTTCTACCGAAAACACGATTCTTTCCGCAGGATTTCTCCAAAAGTGAATTCAATAACTTAAAATCACAATTTTTATGCATAAACATCATAAGGGAAGGGGGGGGGGGGGGGTGGGGGGGTAGTTTGTACATGGTTATATTCTAAACTAGTTTTTGATTTGATTTGATGAAAAATATTGGATTAAATAATATTTCTACGATGACCAAAAAGTTTTGAAAAATAAAGGAATTCAAGGTTTTTGTGTTAGAACTTGGAAGTTAGAAAATTTTATTCTTGAATGGACATATGGCTGTCGATTTGTATGAGGAACTACTCTAATATGATATTTGTTTTGTTTAGATGAAAAATAATGATTTGAATCATGTGTCTGTTTATCGCTAAAATGAATGAAATGCGCAAAAAGTGCAGAAACTCATGATTTTTCACCTAAGCCTTTGAACGTGGAATTTTTTGTATAAACCCTATCTATGGCTGCCAATTCATGAAGGAATGTGTTCTAAACTGATATTTTCTATGATTGAATGAAAAATAATGGTTTAAACAACCTATTTATATATTTTTAAAATGACCGAAAAATACCGAAAATAAGAAAACTTATGGTTTTGTGCTCTATGATTCAAAGTTGAATTTTTGTGTATAAATAACACCAATAGTGGATAATTCTTATGAATTTATATTCTAAAAATGATTTTTGTTATGTTTACATGAAAAATCTTGGTTCAAACCATGTTTTTACATATTTCTGAAATAGACGGAAAGTACGAAAAAAGAAGAATTTGGTTTTTACCTTAATGATGCATTCGGCCAATATAAACATTTTTGTCCCAATGCTTATAAATTTTATGTGATGTGTTTTGATGATTGTGGACATGTATGTATATATAATAAATGATAAAATTGCATGTTAGTTGAAGGTATGATCCTAGATAAGCTTAAATGCATTTTGGTATACTTAAGGTATACCTAAGGTATCTTAACCTTATAATGTGATTAGAATGCAAATGTGATTAGGAAATATGTAACTAGATGTTATGATGAATTGATGATGAACATATGGTTATGAGTTAATGAAGTGAAAGGGATCATAAGAGTTAAGCATGACGCTTGAAAGGTTAATTGTTAAAATTAACATGTATGGAACTGTGAAGTGAACTAAGATAATTGTTAAAGTAAATTGATATTGAGGTAATGATATTGTGATGACCCTAAAAGGGTATTGATATGATTATAATGTGTTGTCATGAGAGCCTATAAGGCCTAAGTATCCAAGACTATAAAGTCAATGTGCTATGTGCAAGTGATGAGTACACCTATGTGTGGACTCTAAGTGTATGTGTATGCTATATATGCATGGGTAGTTATGAGATAGGAGTATCATGAGTAAATAAATAATAAGTACTAAATCAAATATTATGTTAGAGTTTGAGGAGTTTTAGAAGTGTGAAAGGGACTACATGTACTAGGAGCAAAGGAACCCCAAGGTGAGTAAACATTGTATTCATTCTTTAAGTGTGAGTAAACACTATGTTCATGTTACAAGTGCAAGTAACATTTTGTTATGTCACAAATATGTGATGACATGTTATGTGAGCCTTTGTGATCTTTGAAACCCAAGTTCTTTCCATTTTAGATATTATTATATGATTTCTTTATCAAGCTTAGGTTGCCAAGGGACATTTGCTCTAAAACTATTTTGTTTATCCAATGAAAATTTCTTGTGATTAACACACTAACTTGTATTCTTTCTCGAACTACACTATCATTGTATCATTGTTTAAAAGCTAAACCACTATTGTTATTGAAATGCATGTTATTGTTGCCTTATGTGATATTGTTAATTGTGATTACCATTAGCTCTAGCTATGGTATCTTTTATCCTTTATGCAGAATCCTCGTGCCAATGCTGGTAATCATCGAAACCTGTGCACACGGTCTCAACTCGATGGATAGGGGTAGTGTATCCACCTTAGCTAGAAGGGGCGGTTCTAGCCGTAGGGCCTGATCAGCTTCACGTCTTCTACGTGATAGGAGTTGGAATTTAGTATAAGGCCACCACTCCTCTATGTGTTTGAGTGATTTAGTAATAGCCTTCACTCACTATATGTTATAAGTGTGATTTCTGCAAACTTGCCAAATTAAACCCTTGCTAAATTGCAACCTGATTCATGAACTATGTGTATAAGCTATGTGTTTCCTTTTCAAAGGAATATGTGATAATGTATGTGCCTTTTCGTTTACTCATTGAGATCATTTATCTCACCCCTTTTTCCTTATGTGGTTCTAGGTGAGCAAATGTGAGGAGGCAAGGTGATGGCTCAAGCATTCTAATTCGCTTAGGGAATTCCTTGTCCGAGTTATCAATAATACCATTTTATGAAGTCTTGTTATTAGATGCTCCAGGAATTGTTGATTGATACTTATTGAGTTATATTACATTCTTTATAGATTTTATATGTAATGAATTATCCTAAGTCTTCTGCAATTTATGGTATTCATCTAATTGTTTTAAATGAGTTAATGTAAGAGGTTTGGTATGATCCTAAGTATGATTTGTTATATGTAAGTGGGTTCTATGGGCATGGGTGACCTTATGTCTCCCCGTGTTCTAAGACCGTCATATCTTTAAGGTTGGGATTTGACACTACCAGACCATAACATCATTTTTAACTCCTGCCAAAAAGGACAACCTTAGGATCCATACCATAAATCTGAATAAGGTATCCCTTTTAATCAAACCCATCCTAGGTCGACTTTAGGATTAGGTATCACTTTTAGTCAAACTCATCTTAGGACAAGCTTAGGATCCATACCTTAAATATGAATTAATTATCACTTTTAATCAAACCCATCCTAGGTCAACCTAATAGGACATCTTTCCTTTGAATGATCCAATCTACCATAAGCTACACATAGATGCTCAGGGAATCCTGGCATAACATCTTGAAGCAGTGGATTGGTTTAGCTCTCAAGTTTTTATACATATTCCTAATTCAGGCTAGCTCCCTGTCACATCCCAACTTCAAAGATATGACGGTCCTAAAACATACGGAGACATAAGGTCACCAATGCTTGTAGAACCCACTCATGAACATACAATCACTGCCTAAGATCATACCAAAACCTCATGCATTGACTCAATTAAACCATTCATAAGAAAACATTAAGTTGTGGAACAATAGTTAAAATATACTTTAAATACAATCAATAAGAAAATAATATTTAGACTCCAAATAAGTCACCAAAGCATAATGTTTCAAAATAAATTCCCAAAAAAAATATTCCCATAGCATCTAAGGATGATTCTTTATCACACATCAAAGTAAATAACTTGGACAAGGAAATCCCCCAAGCGAAGTAGTTTGCTTGAGCCATTACCTTGCCTCATTATAATGCTCACCTGGAACCACACAAAGAGAAAAAAAGGATGAGATAGATGATCTCAATGAGTAAACAATATAGCTTATGCAATAACACATATCCATTGAAAAGGGCCTATAGCTTATAACACATAGTTCATGAATCAAAGTTTATGGTTCATAGTTTGCAATTTAGCAAGGTTCGCAGAAATCACACTTGTAACAATTATTACTTATGAAGAGTTGACTACTATTTTAGCTCATTCACTCTAGGGAGAGGTGGCTTATACCAAATTCCAAATCTCAACCCATCACTTATAAAGAGTCATAAAACCCCCTTCTAGCTGAGGTGGATACATTACCCCTATCCATCAGGTTAAAACTATGTGCACAAGTTCTGATGATTACCTACATCGGCACGAGAAATTCTACATAAACGTGTTAGAGGTACCATAGCTAGAGCTAATGGTAATCATTTATAATAATAACACGTAAGGAAACAACAACATGTAGTATAATAGTAATAGCAATTTAACTTATTGAACAAAAGATAAAATAATGGTGTGGTTCCAAAAAGAAAGTAAGGTAAGGCAATAATTACCAAGGTTCTTATATATCATTTAATAAAAAAAAATGGCTTTGGACCAATTGTCCTTAGGCAACCTAAGCTTAACAAAGAAATCATATAATTATAATTGAAAGTAGAAGGAGACTTGGGCTTCAAGAATCTCAAAGGTTCCCATAATATAGTCACTTGTACTTGTAACATGAATATAATGTTTACTCACCTTGTGGTTCCCTTGCTCCTAGTACTTATAGCCCCTTGCACTTCTACTACTCATCAAGCTCTAACATAATATTTAATTCATACTTAGTATTTGCCTAATCATTATGCTATCCTATCCCATAACTACCACATGCACATATCACATTCACATACACTTGGAGTTGCACTTAAAAGTGCACTCATCACTTGCACATAACATGTTGACTTTCAAAGTCTTGCATATTTTGCCTTTATAGGCCCATATGAAATTGCATTATAACCTATATTATGACTTTTCTAAAGTCAAGCATAATATATCATGATCTTAATATCAATTCAATTTAACATTCAATTTAGTAAACTTAACACCTTCCACATATATTAACTTAACACATAATCTTTCAAGTATCATGCTTATATCTTATGACCAATTCATACAATCAATCTCATCTTCCATTAAAGATCATTAACTCATTATTAACTCATCATAAAATTTATTTTCCATATCACTTAATCATATACACATACTAATCATATCATAGAAATAGGGTTAGGAAACCCTCGGTATACCTTACTATGTCTAGACTTGTCTAAAGTTATTCCTTCAATCAATATGCAATCAAATCATTTTTCATTCATGTATATATGTCAATAATCATTAAAATATATTACATAAAAATCATGGACATTGGGATTGAATTCCTAAAGTAGGCCGAATTATACAATCGAGGAAGATCATAACTTTCTTACTTTTCTCACTTTCTGTTCATTACAGTAATATCTAAACATATGATTTAAACCAATATTTTTCATGTAAACATGGCAAAAATCATTTTATGATATTTATATATATGAATTGGTACCTATATAAATATATATGCAAGAAAATTTTCCAACTTCAGGTTCTAGGATGAAAACCATGAATCTTTCTTATTTCTAGTACTTTCCAGTCATTACAATAATATGTAAACGCATGATTTAAACCACCATTCTTCATCCAAACATAACAAAAATTAGTTTAGAATCCAAATATACACAAATCAGCAGCCACTGGTACTACCTATGCATGAAAATTCCAATTTTAAGTGGTAGGGTGAAAATCATGAGTTCTCTTATTTTTCTGTATTTTCTGTTCATTACATTAATATATAGAAATATGATTTAGATCAATATTTTTTATCTAAATACAACAAAAATCAATTTAAAACACAATAATACAAGAATTGGCAGCACCTTTGTATTTATGCATGAAATTTCAAATTTTGAGTTTTATGGTTCACCTTTAGAGGATTCACGTAAAGAGGTTTGTGTTTTCGATAGAAAAATCAAATTCTGTCACATCCCAATCTTATGAGATACGATGGTCCTAGAACATGTGGAGACTTAACGTCACCCACGCCCGTAAAACCCATTAACATATATCAATCATGCCTAGGATCTTACCGAACCTCTTTCATTATCTCATTAAAAATATTTAGATAAATACCATAATTTGCAGAAGACTTAAATAAATCATTACATATAAAATCCATAAGGAAAAATAATATAAATCTCTATAAGTATCGATTAACATTCCCGGAGCATCTAAAGACAAGACTTCATAACATAGTATTATTAATAGCTCGGACAAGGAATTCCCTAAGCGAAGTAAGGTGCTTGAGCCATCACCTTGCCTCCTCACATTTGCTCACCTGGAACCACATAAGGAAAAGGGGTGAGATAGATGATCTCAATGAGTAAACAAAAAGGGCTCATACATTATCACATATTCCTTTGAAAGGAAACACATAGCTCATACTCATAATTCATGGTTTATAACTCATGAATCAGGTTGCAATTTAAGAAAGGTTCAATTTAGCAAGTTTTGCAGAAATCACACTTATAACACTTATAGAGTGGAGACGCTGCTCAATCCACTCTAAACACATCGAGGAGAGGTGGCCTTTACCAAATTCCAACTCCCATCACTTATAAAGCGTGAAACTAATCAGGCTCCATGGCTAGAACCGCCCCTTCTAGCTGAGGTGGATACACTATCCCTATCTATTGTGTTAAGACCATGTGCACAGGTTTCAATGATTACCCGCATCGGCACGAGGATTCTGCATAAAGGGTAAAGGTACCATAGCTAGAGCTATTGGTAAACACAATTAACAATATCATATATGGCATTAATAACATGTATTGCAATAACAATAGTAGTTTGGCTTTCAACAATAACACAATGAAAGTGTAGTTCCAGAAAGAACACAAGTTAGGGTGTTTATCACAAAAAGTTCACATCGGATAAGCAAAATAGTTTTAGACCAAATGTCCTTTGGCAACCCAAGCTTAACAAAGAAATCATATCAAAATAAAATGAAAAGAACTTGGGTTTCAAAGCTCACAAAGGTTCACATATCAATATATCACATTCTTAAAGCACAACATGATGTTGTTCACGTTTGTAACAAGAACATTGTGTTTATTCACTCTTGAAGAATGAATACGATGTTTACTCACCTTGGGGTTCCTTTGCTCCTAGTACTCGTAGTCCTCTTTGCACTTCTAAGGCTTCTCAAACTCTAACATAATATTTGATTTAATATTTAGTATTTATTTACTCATGATGTTCCTATCCCATAACTACCCATACACATATAGCATACACATTAGAGTGCACTCATAGGTGTACTCATCACTTGCACATATCATGTTGACTTAAAAGTCTTGCATACTTAGGCCTTATAGGCTCACATGAAACACATTACAATCATATCAATATCTTTTTAAGGTCATCACATTATCATTACCTCAATATCAATTCACTTATCAATTATCTTACTTCACTTCACACTTCCATACATGTCAACTTGACAATTAATCCTTCAAACATCATGCTTAACTCTTATGATCTCTTTTACTTCATTAACTCATAACCATATATTCATCATCAAGTCATCATGACATCTAGTTCCAAATTCCTTAATCACATTTGCATTCTAACCACAATATGATATCAAGATACCTTAAGTATACCTTAAGTATACCAAAACACATTTAAACTTATCTAGGATCATACCTTCAATTCACATGCAATTTTCATCATCTACTATACATACATACATGTCAATAATCATCAAAACACATCACATTAAATTTATAAACATTTGGAAACAATGGTCCATGTAGGCTGAATGCATCTTTAAGGTAAAAACCAAATTCTTCTTCTTTTCGTGTTTTCCGTCTATTTCAGAAATATGCAAAAACATGGTTTAAACCAAGATTTTTCATGTAAACATAACAAAAATCATTTTAGAACTCAAATCCATAAGAATTGGCCACTATTAGTGCCATTGATACATAAAAATTCAATCTTTTGCATTATAGTGCACAAAATATGAGTTTTGTTTTCGGTATTTTTCGGTCATTTCAGAAATATGCAAACAGGTTGTTTAAACCATTATTTTTCATTCAATCATTGAAAATATTAGTTTAGAACACATTATCTCACAAATTGGCAGCCATAGGTAAGGTTTATACAAAAAAATTCCAAGTTAAAAGGCTTAGGTGAAAAATCATGAGTTTCCGCGCTTTCCGCACATTTCGTTTATTTCAGCGATAAATAGACACATGATTCAAGTCATTATTTTTCATCTAAACAAAACAAACATCACATTAGATCACCAAATCACACAAATTGGCAGCCATGTATTCATGAAGGAATAGAATTTTCCAATTTCCAAATCCTAACACGAAAACCTTGAATTCCTTTGTTTTTCGAAACTTTTCGGTCATCACAGAAATATACAGAAATATTATTTCATGCAATATTTTTCATCAAAAAAAATCAAAAATCAGTTTAGAATGCAAATAAACACAAATCACCCCCACCCCCCCCCCCCCCCCCCCCCCCCGCCCCCCTTATGATGTCTATGCAATAAAATTGTGATTTTGAGTTATAGAATTCACCTTTCGAGAAATCTTGCAGAAAGAATCGTGTTTTCGGTAGAAAATAAATTTTCTCTCCCAAAAATTCACTCAAACAGAATTGAATTTGTAGAAATCAGTAACCAAACAATTCAAAATAATTTTCCCATAATTTATTTCATAGAAAACAGTTTAGAAATCGAAAGAGATTTAAAAACTTACGATTACGGTCACGAAATCGCGAAATGGTAAGGTGTTTTCGATATTTCGGTAGAGAGAATTATTTTGAGAGGTTTTTCTGCCAGAATACAGAAAGAATGAGGGAGTGGCTGCTGGAAAACCCTTGCTGGCTGAAAATTTGAATATATATTAGGGTTGGAGTGGAATTTCCACTATTACCCTTAATGAAATAGGTTAGGAGCATTTTTGTGTAGTGGGCTTTTGGGTATTAGGCCTTTTTCTTTAAAATTTCGGCTGAAGTGGTTTAGAAATGAAAATAATATTTTTCTTTTTAATTCTGGAGTATTTTCCTCAAAAATATTTATTTAAAAATATTTTAAAAATACCTATAAAATTATTTTATGCTTAAAAATTGTTTTATGCATGAAAATTCATTTTATTTAAAATAATTTCTTTTATGCAAATGCATTTCATGTAAATCATTTATTTCACAATAGCAACACATATTATGCATATTAAAATTAATTTAATATGCCACATACTCATCAATCACTTAGATCACACACATTCAAACAAGCACACACTTAATCTTATAGATTCTAATTCAAGCAATTTATCACGAAAATTCTTAGGGTGGGTGTGGATTGTTACAATTTCTCTCTCAAAAATTCACCTAGGCCAAATTTAATCAATAGAAATTAGTACATACTCAGTCCAAAATAATTTTCTCATGATTAGTTTTAAAAAAATCAAATAGTGAAAGGATAGAAAAATTTAAGAAAATGGTCACGAAATCACAAGGTTTGATGTTATCTTGTGAATTTCAGTTGAGAGATTATTTTTGAGAGAATTTTCTATTAGAAATATGATAGAAAATAGAATGGTGGCTACTACTACTAGGGCTTGCTGAATTTCACTTTAAATATTTATGGTTTTGGGCTAATTGTAAGTTTACCCTTAATGAGCTAGGTTATGAGTGTTTTGGTGTGGTAGGCTTTTTGAAAATTAGGCTTTTTATTTAATTTATGGGCTGATTATAGGTAATTAAAAATAAAAAATTTTTCTTATTATTTTAATTAAAATTTCTCCCAAAAATATTTATTCAAAAATATTTTTAAAATACACATAAAAATTATTTTATGCTTAAAAATCACTTTTTGTATGAAAATTCATTTTATGTGCAATAAATTATTTTATGCTCATACACTTTATATAAATCACTTATTTCACCATAATAATTTATATTATGCATATTAGAACTAATCTAACATACCATATACTCATCAATCACACCACACATGAATTTTCATAAAAGCACTTATTTTGTCATAATAGTTCTAAATTCAAGAAATTTATCACCAAACTCCAGGGGTAGGTGTGAGTTGTTACACTCCTATTTCATATTTCTCATCATCCTTCTCAAACTTTGCACTTCCTCCCTCAACATATAAAGCTCCCTCATCACTTCATCATATTGTGCTTTCATCCTTACAACTCAAACTGGGTCAAGATCTTTTCCTGGATCTATCTCTTCAAGTTCAGGCGAACCGGCCAAAGCGACATCCCCTTTTCTATAATAAGAGTTTAGATTTATGGCATATATATCCATAATTAAGTAACAACAATACAATAATACAATAGTGCACACATAAATCACAAAGATGAGAGAATAACTTAGCATATATCATTAACGTAGATCTAACTTAACAATACAGTTTGACAATGACAATAGTTCCTATGCTCCACGGTTCAACCTATAGTTCATACAATTATTAAGTCTAAGTAGGACCTAAACCTTTAGCTTTGATACCAACTTTGTTATGACCTAATTTCTGGGCTGTGATGGTTTTAGAGCTTACGAAGACATAAAGTCACCTAAACCTGTAGAACCCCATTGAACTTATTATCATTTGGTAAATTCCACTTTATATCTTATTCCAATATTGAAACCCCATTCACTCTTTTATCCTTTCCATTGTTACTTTAACTATTCATTTATAATCAATGTACTTTAATACCATTTCATAACCATTGATTAGCATACATTTCTTAAGTATTAATAAATACTATCCATACATTCTTATTATAAATGTGTATATATATAACAACTATTATCATTTGTTTACAATACTTCCAACCACATTACATTTTAATACTAAGCCCTTAGATACAATAGAGCTCTAGATTATCCTCAAGATGATGCAAGCAAACACAAAACATATCATTCTAGCAGAGCAAGTACCAAGCCGAAATGCATAGCTCTGACTTTACCTTCCTAATGAATCACCTTGACCTAAAAAATTTTGAATAATTATCAAATGAGAGAAGCTTAGTGAGTACGTAATAATATAACATAACATGAAAGAAATATAAAAGGTTATCACTTAGATCAATTCAAGGTAGCAATTGAGGGATCTCAATCAAAATTGGTCATATTGAACTTTAGAATGTATTTTAGCATAAATAATAATGTTTTGGAAGTGGAAAGCTTCCCACACATAAATATTAAAGAGTGGTAGTCTAAGCCTTGCTTATTCACATACATCACATTACTGATTAGGTCTTATGGTTTGGCGTTCCTCGCTAACAGAGGTTGGGTACTATAGCCCTTCCCATGGGCTTATACCAAATGTATAAGGTCTAATGTATTTCCTCACACCTAAGAGGATTTTGGCTTATTCATGGGTATCAATGAAAGACATATCCAAGGTCTACAATAGGAATTCAATAAAAATAGTTTGGCATATTAATGATTCTCATCATTGAGCACAACATAAGACCAAGATAAAAGGCTTAGCATGGTCAAATATCATATAAGAAAGATATGGATTTCCAAAGGCTCAACAATCAATGGGCAACCACATATTAATGCATATTGAACACACCCACCAGGCTATAAAATAAAGTCAACATCTATTCTACCCTAGCTGAAGGCAAATCCACCTATCATTCAGGTAGTATAGCAGTAAAGAGGTCAATCCTACGAGGACACTATACAAGTAATAGTTCAAACTTCAACTATTGTCTAGCAATCAATATTTCAAAATAATTAAAGTAAACTAAGTTAAAATGAAAGGAACTAAAGATAACAATGAGATAATTGATAGATATAGACAAGGATCAGGTTATATAGATGTGAATCCCCCTAGCTCTCGTACATTCCATGAATAATGGAATTAATTACATTAAACAATGAATTGAATTGGCATTTCAATAATTTAGATTAAAACCTCTCTCAAGTGATTTAATCCCTAATCCCTAGTTAGAGTGTAAGGAATCTCTTCTCAAACACAATTAAATAGTTCATCCATTAAGAACAAGGAACAAAATGCCAAAGGGTTTTGTAAGCCTATCTCTAGTGCCCAAATCAACCTTTAATTAACATGAATGATCAATTCATATCAAGCTTTCTCAAGGTAATAATATGAAAACAATATCTAATTAATAAGCTAGCTTTTGCTAATTAGAATAATAAGATTAATCATGAAAATAAAATAATCAAACATGAATTCATTAAAAGTGAAATCATTCAATCCATATAATTGAAACTAGGGTTCATCAAATCTAACTAAAAAGCAATTAGTGCATACTAGAAATTGAAAACAACAAAGAAAGATAGAGAGCAAGAAAACCCAAACAATTCATGACAAAGTTTGAGGAAATCTTGATTTCAATCTTTAATTAATGCTTTAGATCTAGTGGATCTTCCTCAAAAATAGCTACAAATCTTCTCTGGAATGAAAATATATGATTTACAAGAGCCAAGGAACCATATGGAACCTCTCCCCATAGCTCCCCCTCTTTTTTACCTTTAATTTACTATTATATAATTATTTAGGGCATTCCCACGGTCGTGGGGCTACCCGTGGGAACTCATTAGACAAAATTATAAATTGACCTCCACCCTATGGCCTAGCCTAATGCTTTGTGGCTGCTCGTGGGACCTGAAAATGATCAAATTAGGCTTTATGTCTTCATGACTTTTGTAGCTCTTTCTCTTAGATTTCCAGCAACACCTAAATTGTCTCAATCGGACATTTGTAGCTCAAGTTATGCTCAAAATACTCCAAGGTGTCCAAAGCTATCAAAATACCAACTTTGCCTACATATTCTAGATGGCCAACACCACGCACATGTCCTTTGGTGTGGCTCAAGCATAGGTCTTTAATCCTTCACCCAAAGTGTGTACCATTTTCTTGTGCCTTGGCTCCATCATTCCAAACTAAATTGATTCGTGGCTTCTAAAATATAGAAATCCCTAAAAGAACTCTAAAATAACACTTAACAAACAAATCAAACTCAATTTAAATATAAAACATAGTAAGATCAGGGGATAAAACATAGACAAATATGCACTTATCAAATTCCCCCACACTTGAGTATTTTCTTGTCCCTAAGCAAATTAAATTGTAGTAATAGTAAGAAATAAAGCCAACCCTCTATAGTTAAAGAAAATTAAATAATTTACAACAACTTATTATCAGCAAGGCTTGAAATCCTCAACCAAGTGCTAATTTTCAAATATAGTGTTCAAATAAAAAAATCTCTAAAACAAATCTCACAAACTTGAAGACTAAATTTTAAAGTTACAAGTTTAAGCAAACAATTCCATAGAGATGAAAGCTCAAGAAAAGTAGATTTAGAAAGATTTTTGTCTTAGGTGCCTAACTATTCCCTTGACTTTTCATTCACTTTTATAATTTGATCATGCATTTCATTTTCACATTTTCTTTTCAATTACTTAAGGAGCCTGAGTTGTTTGAATTATAATACTAGCCTTTTTACATGAATGTAAACACTTGTGGTGCCATCCTCTAGTTACTCAACTAGAATCACGCATTCAAATGGCTACTATAACTATTCATAATCTCAACCCCTTTTGTTTAAAAGAGTCAAGAACAATGGAATAGGTTTTATTTTTAAAGCTCTTTCGCACAATCTTTTTTTTTTATATACTTTCACATCTCAACTTTAGAGATATGACGGTCCTAGAACATGGGGATACATAAGGTCACCCACGTCTATAGAACCCACCTATACTTATACAAATCATGCCTAGGATCATAACAAACCCCATGCACTAACTTAAGTGTCCAATGATATAGGAAACTTCAATATGCGAAATAATAGTTTAACAAAATACTTTGAAAACAAAGGAAATAACATTTAAAGTCTAAATAAAATAAATAATTAATGATTAATATCGCAAAATAAATTCTTGGCATGTCTACTACTAACTCTTCATAACATAATATAATTAAAGACTTTAATAAAGAATCCCCAAGCAAAGTAGAATGCTTAAGCCATTACCTTGCCCCCTTACATTTTCTAACATGGAACCACACAAGAGAAAGGGTTGAGAGATGATCTCAATGAGTAAACAATATAGCATTTACGATATCTTATATCCCATTTTCAAAGAAAGCCCCTTGCATATAACCTATAGTTTATGATTTACAAATCATGGTTTAACAGTTTCACTTTAACAAGATTTTCACTATAGCAGGTTTACAGAAATCACACTTATAATACTTATTACCCATAAAGATTAAATGACTATGTTACCTTATTTTTTCAAGGGAGAGGTGGCCTCATACCAAATTCTAATTCCTAACCCATAACTTATAAAGTCATGAAACTAATCAGGCTCCATGGTTAGAACTGCACCTTCTAGCTGAGGTGGATACACTACCCCTATCCATCGGGTTAAGACCATGTGCACAGGTTCCGATGATTAGTTGTATCAACGTGAGGATTTCTGCATCAAGAAATAAAGGTACCATAGCTAGAGCTAATGGTATTCATATATAATAATAGCACTTAAGGTAACAATAACAAATACAATAATAATAATAGCAGTTTAACTTTTTGAACAAAAGATTCAATAGTCGTGTAGTTCCAGAAAGAAAGTAGGTGAGGTGCAATCTTAAAGGGTTTTTCATGTCATTGAATAAACATTTTTAGTTTTTGGACTAATTGTCCTTTGGCAACTCAAGCTTAGTAAAGAAATCACACAATCAAATTTAAATGAAGTGAACTTGGGTTTCAAGAAGCTCAAAGGTTCCCATTAACTTAATCATGATAGCTTGCACTTATAACAATAGCATAATGTTTACTCACCTTGTGGTTCCTTTATTCCTAGAATTCATAGCCTTTGAACCTCTAGAACTCTTCAAGCTCTAACATAATATTTAATTTAATACTTAGTATATATTTAATCATCATGCTATCCAATCCCATAACTATCCCATGCATGTGTAACATTTGCATACAATTAGAGTCGCACATAGATGTGCACTCATTACTTCCACATAACATATTAACTTTAAAAGACTTGCCCATTTAGCCTTTCTAGGCTCACATGAAAACACATTATAACTCATACCAATACTTTTCTCAAGTCAAGCATAATGTCATGATCTTGATATCAATTCACTTTAACAATCATCTTAGTACACTTAACACTTCCATACATGTCAACTTATCAATAGCCTTTCAAATGTCATGCCTATCTCTTATGGCCAATTCATTCAATTAATCTCCTTATCAATTCAAGATCATAAATTCATTATTGACTCATAATAAAATCGATTTCCATATTAGCCAATCATATTCACATTGCAATTACAATATAAGGTTAAGATACCTTAAGTATACCAAATTGTCTCTATGCTTGTCTAGAGTTATTCCTTCAACCAACATACAATTTAACCATTTATCATTCATACATAAATATCAATAATTATTAAAATACATTGCATAAAAATTATAGGCATTAGGATAAGAATCCCCAATGTAGGTCAATACCCCATTAAAGAGAAAACCTGAATTTTCTTACTTCTTGCACTTTCTGTCTATTATAGTAATATGTAAAAATATGGTTTGAACCAAGATTTTTCATACAATCAAAACAAAAATTATTTTAGAACATAAATATTTAGCAATTGGCACATATATAAATCCATATGCATGAAAATTTCCAACCTTAAGTTTTAGGATGAAAAACCATGAGTTTTCTTATTTTTAGTATTTTTTGGTCATTACAGTAATATGTAAACATGTAATTTAAACCATTAATTTTCATTCAATCACAACAAGTATTAGTTTAGAACATCAATACATATGAATCAGCAGCCAGTGGTATTTCTTATGCATAAAAATTCTAAGTTTAGAGTTTAGAGTGAAAGTCATGGGTTTTTTTACTTTCCACGCTTTCCGTTTATTACAGTAATATGTAAACACATGATTTAAATCATTATTTTCCATCCAAGCATAACAAATATCAATCTAGAATCCCACCATACACAAATTGGCATATCAATAAAAAACCATGAAAATTTTCAACTTTAAAGTTCTAGTACGAAAAACTTGAATTTCCTTGTTTTCTGAAACTTTTTAGTCATTACAGTAATATTTAGAAATATGTTTTAATTTGATAGTTTTCATCTAAACACATCAAAAATCCATTTAGAAAACAAATATGTAGGAATCGCCCCCTATAGTGTTTATGCATGAAAATTAAAATTTTGAACTACAGGATTCATCTTTGGAGAAATCGCGTAGAGAGGATGATTTTTTTGATAGAGTGAATTTTATTAATCAACATCATTAAATATTTAGTTCAAAATAATTTTCCTATAAGAATCCAATAATAAATTGAAAGGAAAGAAAAACTTACGAAATGGTTGTGAAATCGCAAATTTTGAAAGTTTTTTGTGAATTTTAGTAGAAAGAATAATTTTGAGAGAATTTTTCTGCCAAAATAATGAAATAACAAAATGGTGGTTGCTAGAATGAAGGGCTGGCTGAATTTTCATAACATATATGTAGCATTTTGGATAATTTCCAAGATTACCCTTAATAAGCTAGGTTAGGAGTTGGGTATTTGGGCTTTTTAATTATTTCTGGAGCTATTATAGGTAATTAAAATAAAAATATGTTTCTTATTATTTTCCCTAAAATTTCCCCCAAAACATTTTTTTAAAAACTATTTTAAAATACTCATAAAATTATTTTATGCTTTAAAAATCGCCTTTTTGCATAAAAATTCATTTTATATGAAATATTTTATTTTATGCTAATGCACTTCATATAAATAATTTATTTTATAATAATAACTTAGATTATGCATTTTAAAATTAATTTAATATGCCAGATACTCACCAATCACATCACACATGAATTTTTATAAAATCACATATTTTTTCACAATAACTCTAAACTCAAGCAATTTGGTCAAGAAAACTCCTAGGGTGGGTGTGGGTTATTACAAAGTAACAAGGCAATCAAAGGGAATATCATTCATATCATATAAAGTACTATGTCATTATGTCGATCATCACTAACTACTTGTCCTAGCCCTCATGTGTCCTCCACTAAGGTAGTAAAGAGCAATATGTCCACTACTGCCATATCAGTAACAAAGAAGATCTCTATCCTACTGGCAACTAGTCAAAGATAAAAACCTCAATGGCAAGTAGTCTCCCCAATGCTCAACAATCCCTAACTTAAGCTGCTCCACATCCTCCCTCAAGGCATGGAGTAAAAGCCGAAGTCATCAGTTTTCCTCCAAATTTGAATATTCATCTTGTAACTTTTGGATTTTACTATAAACCCAATCATGGTCTAGGCACTCCTCGAGGTCCTTGTGAACCCTTAATTTTGCACCTTCCAGTATATGTTTAAACCTTTAAAGCACTTAGGCTCGATAAACAAACCATCATAAGTAAAAAATGAAAGGAATGGTGGAGCCAAACGCAATGGAAGGAAGGTGGTGAGGTGAAATTTCAAACAATTTAAAAATTCACTTCACCCAATTTTGGTCCAAAACTTATTCAAGCAATCAATTAATTTGTGTGTAAAACATATATACATATAAAGAAGAAGGAAGAGTAATCATATTACCACTTGTAGGTTCCTTCATTCTTTATCAAAGAGCTTCCCAAGTGTGAATCCTATAGATCATCCACACCTAGCTCACCTCCAAATTTTCTCTTGATTTCTTTAGTGTTCTTGAATCATCACTTAGATGCCCAATTTGATTCAAGATTTTCCTCAAAAATTATTTAGGAATTTAAGGTTTCTCTTTAGTTTGTTTTGGACTAAACACATTTTCAATTTATAAGCATTTGTTCTTTCACAAAGAACAAAAAAGAGAATTGAAGATCAAAAGAAAAATTGAAGAAACATTTTCTTCCTTTCCTTTCTCTCTCTCAACTTCTCTCTCTAAGATGCTCCAAACATGAGAAGAAAATGGTGTTCACTTTTTTTTTTTGGGCAACATAAAAGCTCTTAGCTTATATATCTTTAGAAGACTTAACCATTAAGTCTTTATAAAGACTTAAATGCCCTTTCACATTCTTCTAGCTCTCCATTTGGTGAAGGGGCAAAGTTGGACTTTGCTTCTTCAAATCGTGAAATGACCATTATATCCTTTAGGGGTAAAATGGACATTTTCATTAGCTAAAAGATGTAATAATAATTTTAACCTTAGTAGAAAAATTCTCTAGCTCCTAAACCTATCACATGGGCTCATGAATAGTGAATTTTCTCTAACCTGTAAATTGTCTTTTAACCATATCACATATGGGCTTAGGCCACATCTCATGTATTAAGGGTTTTTACTAAGCTTAAAATAAAATCTTTAATTTAGTCCAAATCAATTTTCAATTTAATCTTTCACAAAGATTTAATTGAATCAAAACCTTCATAGATTAAACATCAAGATATGCTAGGGTCCTTGTAAATTTAATTACATGTTTAATCATTTTACCACTAATCAACTAATTAAATACTTTAATTAATTATTATGGTAAACCTTTTACACTTGGAAGGTGATCACTATTGGGTGTGTGACTTTCTAGGTTCATATATAATTAGCAATGGGAATATGAAAACATTTTTCTCTACTAATGTGAAATCCCCACCTCACACTTAGTCCCATAAGTCGTGAGTGACAGCTGACATTCTATGTCATGACTACCTAACTACAAATGAATCTTTATAGTTGATAACTTTAAACATCACATGGACCATCAATCATAAATTATCATGCACTGGAATCCCTTCATTAAAGATCCCAATCTCGACTAAGGTAATGGTTTATGTCAAACCCTAATGTGCCTTGATTCTATGTCCTTATCTCAGTTCTAATTCTTGATAAGATTAGATTCTTACTAGAAACTCTTTCTAGTAAATCTCACAGTCTTGGCCCAAAGCTTAAGTATCAAAATAACCATATGGCATAGGATCATAACCTCATTTACTGGAGGTAATGAATTCTATCTTGGCGATCACTTACTTGCATACATAACAAATTAGAATTATCACATATCATATATTTGTATGTGAATAGTATGTCTATGTAAGCAGTAATAAATCCTAACCACCTATGTATGAGATATAGTATCCCTTAAGTCAAAGGATTATATGCACTATTATGACCTAGATGATAAATAATTGACAAGTAGTAAAACCCTATATTATTATCATCTAACGTCACAGTTTGACTAGTCATCCTATAAATGTCCACATGTTCGTATGGACATCACATGTCAAGCAAAATGAGACTCACTGTCTCTATAATCATCTGTATCACATACTGATTATAGAAAATAAACAGAGGTGATGGTCTTTCAAAATTAATGATGCCCAGTCATTAATCCTATGACCATGAACATATTTAAAATATTTGTACAAGAGCGATCTGTCTTCCATATTCTCAACACTTGAGAATAGATCCTCTTATAAATACTTAAGGATTATATTCAATAATATGAAACCTTTTTCACATTATGAATATATTAACATGCCATTGGGAATTAAAATCTACTATTTCATAACTATTATATGGCTCCTAAGGCATATACTGCTATCAATCTCCCACTTGCATTAGAGCCATTCTGCTTCGTATCAGAAATTCATCTTCTCAAGATGAAGTTTAACTATTACTAACTTTTGACTTTAGTCAATGGATTAACCAAGTTAATAGTTAATGTTATTTTCTGTAATGCTAGAATGCCCTATTCCAACAATTGATTTGATAATATCTTAATGCCTTTTGAAATATTCTAGATTTAAGTGTGAGTCTCGAGTTCCCTTGCCATAGGCTAAGGCTGCATTATTATCACAGCAAAGAGATACTCATGATGTATTGGAGAAACTCTTAAAACAGTTCATAACTGCTAAATCCAAAATAATTTCTTATTTGCAACATCCTATGTATCAAATTTGGCTTCGATAACAAAGTCTATAATAACAATTTGCTTAACACTTTTCTAGCAAATTATTTCTTCATCATAGAAAACAACAATCCCAATGATAGACTTTCTATCATTTGTGTAGTAACATTCTTCATTTGTCAAAATTAAATCTTAAATACTTCTCAAGTACTTTAGAATAATTTTGATTATATTTCCAACAATTTTATCCTAGATAGATTAGAATCTATTAGTCATACTAACAACATTCTCGATGTTCGGCTCATTATAAAACTCTTGTATAATTTAGATTTCTTATAGTCATACTATAAGGAACCCTGCCATATTTTCTTTGGGTATCTAGGGAATCAACCCTCAAAAAGTGGATATCAAAATTGTAGGAAATAAAACTTTTTGAATTAGTATGTTGAACTTCTCAACATCTTGTCCAAATATTGACTTAGACATATTTAACATTCTCTTCAATCTATCTGCTGGAGATCAAGGAGCTGTGACTACAAGATCTTCCCGAGACCCTTTTCAAGGAATTGGAAGTCCAATGATGAGGGCAAGAACAAAGAGAATGAAATAAGCCTTGCAAGGATTGATCATGGAAATACAAGATGAAGAATCAACTTTTAAAGGCCTCCATACTATCCAAAAGATGCCAAAACTTTCCCAAAGACTAATCACCTACTCTTGGCTACAGAATGGAGGTTAAGAAAGAGAAAATTGTGAAGATTGAAGGTGTCATAGTCGCAACACCTGTCACGATCGCTATGAGCCCAGATTGTAAACTATAGTATGAGTGCAACAGAGGGCTTCTAGCTAGTATTACATCCCAGGCACGACACTCATCGCAAATGAGATGAGCATCCAATTTTATTTCTTTTGAATTTTTATGAGTTTTATGTTTTAAACGTATTCTTTGTAATTATGGGTCCTGAACTTGATATATTATTAGGTCCACATCATATTTATCTCATTTAGTTTGATTTTAGGAATTAACTTCTTAATTAGAAATTCTATTTTTTCTTAATTAGGATTCTATTCTCCATAAGGATTCTTATTGCCTTATAGAAATAGATTTCCTAATCTTAGTTGAATTCTTAGTGTTTCAGCCTCCTCATATATTAAAGTCTCCATTCTAATTAGAACATAGTTTTATGAATAATAACTTTTCTTTGAATTTTCTTCAAGTGAGAGATTCTTCTAAGTTGTTATTGATCTAAATACATTTAAAAAAAAAAAAAAACTTACCCTTTTAATTCTTTCATCACACCTTTGTTCTTTCTTTAAAATTTCAGACCTCAAATTCTTTTGTCACTTATTATCTTGGTGAAAGCATTGATAGAGTTCTTCATAAGAGTTAGTGCAAAGATCTAAAAGAGTGGTGAAAGGCTTGAGTGGTGAGCTTAATTCAGAGAAAAGCCATAAAAAGAAAAGTGAAACATGAGTGGAGCAAACGTTTCGTGAGTGAAACACATGAGTTGAGTTGGTGAGGAACCAATCTATTTTATTTTTCTTTATTTTTCACTAACCCTTTTCTTTGTAGGTAAAATCAAAATGAGCAATAGTGGAAGTGAAAATCAAGATCCTGAGATGAAGTTATGGATGAGGGCTATGATGGATCAAATGAAGACACTCAATTCAAGGATAGATGATTTGCAAACTCCAAGCAAATCAAAGCCTTTGAGAAGTTGGGAGTATAAGAAAGGTGATGAGGTTGAATAAGATGAGGGAGATCTCACTTTAGGAAAGGAAAGAGGGTTATTGATAAGAGAGACCACAACTTAGGAAGCATTAAAATGAGGATTCCTAAGTTTCAAGGTAAAAATGACCCTGAGTTGTATTTAGAGTGGGAAAGGAAGGTCGAGCATGTATATGACTACCATAACTAGTCCAAGGAGAAAAAGATGAGGTTGGCAGCTGCAAAATTCACTGATTATGCAAGTATTTAGTGGGATGATCTTTAACCAAAGAGGAGGAGGAATGGTGAGAGGCCCATTCGATGTTAGGAGGACATGAAGACGGTTATGAGGAAGCAATTTATCCCTAGTCATTACTATAAGCATGTGCAAAGGAAGCTTCAAAGTTTTGTCCAAAGCTCCAAGAGTGTGGAGGATTATTACAAAGAGATAGAGATTGTGATGATTAGAGCTAACATAGATAAGGACCAAGAGGCTATGCTGGCAAGGTTTATTATAGGATTACATAGAGAGATTGCCAATATAGTGGATTTACAACACTAAGTGGATATGGAGGAGCTGCTACACAAGGCTATTAACGTGGAAAGGCAACACAAGTCTAGGAGCTCAAGAGCTACTTCATCTTCTCGCCAGTCGTGGAAGTCAAATTGGAACGACAACAAAACTATGTTCAAATCAAAGGATGAACCCAAGTCTAAAGAGTCTAATGTTGTACCCAAAGGTAAAATTGATTCAAAAACTCCTAGTAAGACTCATGACATTAAGTGTTTCAGGTGCCAGGGTTTTGGGCACATCGCTTCTCAATGCCTAAACAAGCGAGTCATAGTGGTAAGAGACAATGGAGAAATTGAAAGTGCCAGCTCTAGTGAGGATGAGATGCCTCCCTTAGAAGATTGTTCAGATGTTGAAATTGCAGGACCAATGGAAGGGGACTTATTGGTAGTTAAAAAGCTTTGAGCATTCAATGAATGGAAGATGGTGATGAGGAACAAAGAGAGCAAGTTTTTCATACAAGATGCTTAGTAAAAGATAAAATCTACACAATGGTCATTGATAATGGGAGTTGCACTAATGTGGCTAGTACTTTGTTGGTGGATAAGTTACAATTGAAGCCTATAAAGCACTTAAGGCCATACAAGCTGCAATGGTTGATGACTGTGGGGAAATCAAAGTAACCAAACAAGTATTGGTTTGCTTCTCCATTGGGAAGTATGAGGATAAAGTTGTATATGATGTAGGCCTAATGCATGCTAGTTATATTCTTTTAGGATGTCCATGGCAATTTGATAGAAAGGTCACTCGTGATGGATACAAAAATTGATATACTTTTGCCTTTAATAGCAAAATTTTTGTACTAACCCCTCTCTCTCCTATGCAAACTTATGAGAATCAAATGAGGATAGTAAAAGAATGTAGATTGAGAGAAAAACAGTGGAGTGAAATAGAGGAAAAGAAAAAGAGAGAAAGTGAATAAGAAAAGAAAAAGAATGACCAAGAGAAAATAAAAGGTGAAAAAAAAAAGTGAGAGTGAAAGGGAAAGTGGGAAAAAAGGAAAGAAACACAAAAGAATGAGTGCATTTGCTAGAAAAAGTGAGGTTAAAAATGTTTTAATTTCAAGGCCATAATTACTTGAACTTATGTACAAGGATGTGTATCTTTCAACTAATGAGCTTAACCCTTCTTTGCCAAGTGTTATTGTTTCTCTATTATAGAAATTTGATGATTTATTTCCCAAGGAGATTCCACATGGTTTACCTCCTTTGAGAGGTATTGAACATCAAATTGATTTCATGCATGGAGCTTCAATTCCAAACCGTCCAGCTTATAGAGCCAATCCCGAAAAGACAAAAAAGATTCAAAGGCAAGTGGATGAATTGGAGGGGAAAGGATTCGTAAGGGAAAGCCTTAGCCCATGTTCAGTTCCTATCATCTTAGTTCCAAAGAAAGATGGAACATGGCATATGTGTATAGATTGTCGAGCCATCAAAAAAATCATTGTAAAGTATAGACATCCAATTCCTAGATTAGATGATATGTTAGATGAATTGCATGGCTCTTATTTGTTTACTAAAATAGATTTAAAGAATGGCTACTATCAAATTAGAATGAAAGAAGGTGATGAATGGAAAACTACATTTAAAACTAAGTATGGATTGTATGAGTGGTTGGTAATGCCATTTGGTTTGACTAATGCACCTAGTACATTCATGAGGTTAATGAATAATGTGTTGTATGCATTCGTTGGAAAATTTATGGTAGTATACTTTGATGACATTTTAGTATATAGCAAAAGTTTGGATGAGCATATAAATCATTTGCATGTTGTCTTTTATGTGTAGAGGGAACACAAGTTGTATGCTAATCTTGAAAAGTGCTCATTTTGCTTGGAATCTGTGGTATTTCTTGGTTTATTGTGAGTTCGTATGGAGTTTGTGTTGATGAAGAAAAGGTGAAGGCAATTAAGGAATGGTAAAGAATGCGAATGAGGTAAGAAACTTCTATGGTTTGGCAAGTTTTTATCAAAGGTTTGTTTAAAATTTTAGTTCTATCACTACACCTTAGAATGAACTTGTTAAAAAGAATGTTGTGTTTAAGTGGGATGATGTGCATGAAAGAGCTTTTAATACTTTGAAAGATAAATTAACAAATGCACTATTGTTGAGCTTGCTTAATTTTGATAAAGCTTTTGAAATTAAATGTGATGCATCTGGGATTGGGATTAGAGCTGCTTTGATGCAAGATTCCAAACCTATTGCATATTTTAGTGAAAAGCTTAATGGGGCAGCATTGAATTATCCTACTTATGACAAAGAGTTGTTTGCATTAGTTAGGACTCTACATACATGGCAGCATTATCTTTAGCCTAGGGAATTCATCATTCATTCTGACCATGAAAGTTTAAAATTTTTGAAATTCAAAGGAAAGCTTAATAAAAGGCATGCTAAATGGTTAGAGTTTATAAAAACATTTCCTTATGTGATAAGTATAAACATGGAAAGGAAAATGTTGTTGCTGATGCTTTGTCTAAGAGGTATGCATTACTCTCATCATTGCAAATTAAATTACCTGGTTTTGAGTTTCTTAAAGAGTTGTATGCAAATGATGTTGATTTTAGGCAAGTATGGAATGCATGTGAAAAGTGTGCATTTGGAGAATATTATAGGCATAATGGTTTTTTGTTTAAAAGGGATAAATTATGTGTGCCCATATGTTCTGTACGAGAGTTGCTTGTAAGGGAAAATCATGGGGATGGTTTAATGGGGCACTTTGGTGTTCAAAAGACTTTAGACATCTTGCATGAACATTTTTATTGGCCTAGCATGAAGCATGATGTGCAATCTATTTGTGATAAGTGTATTTCTTATAAACAAGAAAAGTCCAAGGTCAAACCATATGGTTTGTATACCCTTTTACTTGTACCGACTCATCCTACTAATATTTCAATGGATTTTGTGTTAGGGTTGCCTAGATCTCAAAGCGGTATGTATAGTATATTTGTGGTTATTGATAGGTTTAGTAAAATGGCTCACTTCATTGCTTGTGCTAGAACTAATGATGCCACACATATTGCTAATTTGTTCTTTAAACAAGCAGTTTGTTTGCATGGTTTACCTATAACAATTATGAGTGATAAGGATGTCAAGTACCTAAGGCATTTTTAGCGCACTTTATATGGAAAATTAATGACTAAATTACTATTTTCTACTGTGGCACATCCTCCAATGGTTGGGCAAACCAAGGTAGTTAATAGAATACTTTCTACTTTGTTGCATGCAGTCATACAAAAGAACTTGAAACAATGAGAGAAATGCTTACCACACATTGAGTTTGTATATAACAGGAATGTTCATTCAACTACTTCCTTTTCACCTTTTGAGATTGTGTATGGGTTTAATCCTTTGACACCTTTAGATATTTTGC
The DNA here is from genome assembly GCA_947687605.1 of Reutealis trisperma. Lineage (NCBI taxonomy): Eukaryota > Viridiplantae > Streptophyta > Magnoliopsida > Malpighiales > Euphorbiaceae > Reutealis > Reutealis trisperma. The sequence goes on from CANTUT010000024.1 coordinate 1,507,332, forward strand.
CTTTGCCTACTAATGAACATACATATTTGGATGGTAAAAAGAAGGCAGAATTTGGGAAGGAACTACATGCCAAGGTGCTAGCCAACATTGAAAGAAAGAATGAACAATATGGGTTCACATGAGAAAAGAACGATTCCCCACTCAAAGGAAGTCAAAGTTGCAACCTAGAGGAGATGGACCATTTCAAGTCTTGGAGCGAATCAATAACAATGCCTACAAGCTAGATTTGCTAAACAATTATGGTAATGCCAGTGCTACATTTAATGTTGTTGATCTTACTTTGTTTGATGTAGGTGATTCGAGGATGAATCCTTTCGAAGAGGGACAGAATGATAGAGATCAAGGAGCTGTGACTACAGGATCTTCCCAAGACCCTTTGTAAGGAATTATAAGTCCAATGACGATGGCAAGAACAAAGAGAATGAAACAAGCATTGCAAGAATTGATCATGGGAATGCAAAATGAAGAATCAACTTTAGAAGGCCTCCATACTATCCAAAAGATGCCAAAACCTTCCCAAAGACTGATCACCTACTCTTGGCTATAAAATGGAGGTAAAGAACAAGAAAATGATGAAGATTAAAGGTGTCACAGTCACGACACCTGTCACAGTTGTGATGAGCCCAGATTGCAGACTATAGTGTAGGCACACTAGTAATGCGAGTGCAACAAAGGGCTTCCAGCTGTTATCACATCGCGGGAGCGACACCCATCGCAGGCGCGACGGGCGTCCAGTTTTGTTTCTTCTGAATTTTTATGAGTTTTATGCTTTAAACGTATTCTTTGCAATTATAGGCCCTGAACTTAATATATTATTAGGTCCACATCAGATTTATCTCATTTGGTTTGATTTTGGGAGTTAACTTCTTAATTAGGAATTCTATTTTTTCTTAATTAGGATTCTATTCTCCATAAGGATTCTTATTGCCTTATAGAAATAGATTTTCTAAATCTTAGTTGAATTCTTAGTATTTCAACCTCCTTATAAATTAAAGTCTCCATTGTAATTAGAACATAGTTTTAGAATAATAACTTTTCTTTGCATTTTCTTCAAGTGAGAGATTCTTCTACGTTATTGTTTAGAACTTAAATATGAGCATATCAAGGTAACTTGTGGTGCTCATCTCCTTGTAGCTTTCATTCTCTTCAACAGGTGCAAATTGGGTCAAGCTTTTCTTTTGTTCTTGTTTGATCGATCCTTGGGTCTTGATTCAATATAATCAGTTCCTAGCTCTTTATAGCTAATGGGTCGAATCACATTTTATCAAGAAATAACATCTTTGCTAACAACTCTTTGTTATGCAAAAGATAGAAACACTATCCTAAACCACCTTTAGGATATCCAACAAACCTTATCTTAATTAGAATTATCTTCCAATTGTCTAACTTCAGCTTACCAATAAACTAGATATCTCAATTCAAATTATGAGTAAGAATTTCGATATCTATCCCTATCATATCATATATGAGTTAGGATTAGATAGACTTTGGAGAAAATTCTATTTAAGAATATTATGCTATTAATTGTAAATTTTCAAAAGGAACTAAACAAAAACTTTTATAGTTCATCATCTATTACATCATATCATATATATTGTAATTTATTCTTTTGAGTATACCATCACATATGGTTTTTCCAAAAAGAATTATGATTATATGCCAATTTTATATTTAGGAAATTCCTCAAAAATTGGTAATTGAGTTCTCCCACTTTGATCAAATCAAAAGGCTATGATACTCTTCCCCTTTTTGTATGAAATATCCATAATATTTATTTTTCTTTTCATCTTGAATTTTTTGAACATTTCAATAATTCAAATGAACAATTCATTTTATTTACCTTTTCCAAATGGGTCAATATCATATATTTATGTAAATAGAATGAACTAGGAAAAGCTCCCTCTAACCATTTCACAAATGGTATTGATGCATCTATATGCATAAATTCTAAAACTTCTTTGATTTCTATCCTTTTGTCCAACAAAAGGTGATCTAGTTGTTTTGCATTAGATACTAGACTTCTAAGTTAAAACAAGTTCACACCCTGATGGGTAGTGACAAATATTATCCAATTAAGTTGTCTTATCTTTAGCTAAACAAACTAATCTAAGAAATCATAGTGGTTTTAGATTGGAGTTCTTTATGGCATTACTATAAAAGCACTTGGAGTTGTTTTGTTATTATTAACTTAATAATAATACATCAAGCATATAATTCATACTCTTAAATTTATTACCATAATAAACCACACAAGCATTTTTCTAGTAATGGAATTCACAATTCCTTAAAGTTACAGAATAATGTAGCTTAAGTATGAAATACATACATAATTTAGAAAACATGATTTTAAAATAATCATTAAGTATATACTAGACATACAAAATATGATTTCTAAAATCATCATGAAGTATTCTAAAAGCTCTTTGGAAAAAAACACTTTTGGCCCTTAGATTTTTCAAAATTACTTCATCTAACTCTGTGCTTCTGTTGCTTACTCTGATAATGCATATGGCATAGAAGCACCTATATCATGAATCATAGCAATAGATAAACTATATGAATCATTGGAATATAGTAACAAGAGATAGATTTACCTTCATAAGGTCTATCATTCTCTTTGTCCTTTTTAGTATTCACAATACATAGAACAATTATTTTTCCAATATTCATAACATTGACAACAGAAACATTTTCTTTTGTCAACTATAGCATTATCTATGGACTTATCCCTTGCAATTTCACTTTCAGGATTTATAATAGAAACTTTTTCTATTACCTTAAAGTGCATTTTCCATTTAATGGAAATTTGGAATGAATTTAAAGAATTAAACTATTTGAAAATTATTATTCATCACAACATCTAGACTCTATAATTGTTTGATGAATTTAATCATCATATGAAAATAATTCCAAATCAAGTTTAATTAAAAATTAATAAGAAATAAAAGAGGTTTCTCACAATTCAAATTCTTTCACAAAGAATACTAGATAGAAAAATAAAAGAACAAGAAATTAAAGATGAAACATTTTCTTCTTTGATTTCTTTTCTCTAATTTCTTACTCTACTTGAACAGTAAGAATAAAAACAAGAATGAAAAATATGGAGAAGACAAAGAAAAATAAAGTTATGAAGATTAAAAAGAAACACTTTCTTCTTCTCTTCCTTTATAATTTCTTGTCCTTTCCTTTTTCTTTCTTTTCTAATTTTCTTTTTCTTCCTTTATAATTTTCTTAATATTTGAACAAAATAACTACCTTAATATCTCATATTAATCAATGTATTTATGCTCATCATACAACTCTTGTAGATGATGCATAATTACTTGGAGTCTTGTTATGCTCATATGTTGTTTTTGTAACCCTTGACTCATAAAACAATCACATAGCATCAAACTCATCGAATATTTTGTTTCCCACTTAGAGTGATATGTTCCTTTGGAGTAGTCTTTTCTCTAAGAGACCAAGAACAAATCAAGTTGAATACATACACCATGTAGTCAAAAGCAAGGACCATAGATTTAGGCCCTATGAGCTTAAAAGAATCAAATATAATCACAAGTGGATTTGTCAATTTCATATTATCAAAATGCAGAAAATAACAAGATTATGTAATTGTGTAGCTTCCATAATGATTTAATCTTTAATCAAAATGATAATCCTACTAATTTGTTGAATCCTATACTTCCAAATAGGAAATGAAAATCCTATTGGGTGGATTTCTAGTAGGTGATTGAATTCTTATTAGATTATCATAAATTCCCCAGACACACATTGTCATTATTGGAATTTTGATATTTAACAAGTGAACAACACTTGTTCATCACAACTCTTTGTGAGGTTCAATCAATCTGGTTCTTAGTGTTTCCAATCTCAGATATACATTGTCATTATTGGCTTTTCACACTAGTCAAGTCAAACCCATTGGATAAACAAGTGTAATGATTTGAACATTATATGTCTTAAATACTCATTGTCATTATTGACATACAATGTATCATATACTCATAACATCATTTGCTTTGCAATAACTTCAAGAAAACATTCAAATCAAATATAACATCCCTATGTATCTATAACTAATGACATAAGTGCTTGAATTTCTCTTGAACTATTATTCCAATGGAGAACCATGACTCAATATTTTTTTGGAAGATTTTCGGGCTTTAATTATAAGTCTCACTTTGCACATCATCCACTTTAAATAGAAATTACACGCATTCATATATATCACATATATATTTCATAAAGTAGACAACATACACATAGGTATGATCATGGATTCTATGGATCCACTTCCTAGCCACAAGGAATGGATATAGGATTTAGGTTATACAAATTACAACTTTTGCATCTTCATATTCCCACTAGGTATCTTTATGGGTTGAACCTCTTCTTGTTCTTACATATCCATATCTCCATATGTACATTAGTAACCTTGACATTCCAAGGTGAGATTGCAAAAATAAAAGAGCTTATAGGCTCAATGGAATTGATTTAACCTAAATGAGAAATTAACATTTAATTACATCGCATCAAATAATAAAATTAATTATTACATATCCACATTAGAAGTCATACATTATGGTTTCTAAATCCATGATTAACCATCCATGCCTCTCAAATAACAACAAAACATATATAAACAACAATTACATTTATAGATATGTTGTTCATCATTGGAAAATTTCCAAAATATCTATTTTGAATATCACATATTCAATGTTTCTATAGCTTAAAATCATATTTTAAGTCATAAAAATGTATTTGATTGAAACATTAATCCAAAACAATTTTGGAAAAATTTAAAGTTGGGTGGAGATAGAGCAAATTGCGACCATCTTCATGACCTCAATACTCAGGTTTTGCGAGCACTAAATACTAATCACGGTCACGATTCAATAAATTGACACAACCAATATTTGATCTAATCCACTCGATCACGGGCATGACATCTAATTCGCGATCACGATTCACCAACTGTGGTCTCAATTTTTGATTTGCGAGTGCGAATTTCATGTCCAACAACGCAACATTTGTGCACCAACTCATTTTCAACTAAATCAAAAACCTCTAAAACAACATATATAAAGGTTTTACATAGAAATTAAGTGGCTCTGATACTAATTGAAAGGAATGGTGGAGCCAAATGCAATGGAAGGAAGGTGGTGAGGTGAAAATTCAAAAAATTTAAAATTCCACTTCACCCAATTTTGGTGCAAAACACATTCAAGCAATCAATTAATTTGTGTGTAAAACACATATGCATATAAAGAAGAAGGAATAGTAATCATATTACCTCTTGTAGGTTCCTTCATTCTTTATCAAAGAGCATCCCAAGTGTGAAGCCTCTAAATCATCCACACCCAGCTCACCTCTAAGTTTCCTCTTGATTTCTTTGGTGTTCTTGAATCCTCTCTTGGATGGCCAATTTGATTCAAGATTTCCCTAAAAAATCATTTAGGAATTTAAAGTTTCTCTTTGGTTTGTTTTGGATAAAACACATTTTCAATTTGCAAGCATTTGTTCTTTCACAAAGAACAAAGAAGAGAATTGAAGATCAAAAGAAAAATTGGAGAAACATTTTCTTCCTTTTCTTTCTCTCTCTCAACTTCTCTCTCTAAGATGCTCCAAATATGAGAAAAAAAATGTTCACTTTTTTTTTTACAACATAAATGCTCTTAGCTTTTATATCTTTAGAAGACTTAACCCATAAGTCTTCACAAAGACTTAAATGCCCTTTCACATTCTTCTAGCTCTCCACTTGCTAAAGGGGCAAAGTTGGACTTTGTTTCTTCAAATGGTGAAATGACTATTATATCCTTTAGGGGTAAAATGGACATTTTCATTATCGAAAAGATGTAATTATAATTTTAACCTTTGTAGAAAAATTCTCTAACCCTTAAACCCATCATATGGGCTCATGAATAGTGAATTTTCTCTAACCCTTAAATTGCCTCTTAACCATATCACATATGGGCTTAGGCCACATCTCATGTGTTAAGTGTTTAAACTAAGTTTAAAATTAAGTCCTTGATTTAGTCCAAATCAATTTTCAATTTAATTTTTCTCATTTTCATCATATACAAATGAAGATTTAATTGAATCGAAACCTTTATAGATTAAACATCAGGACATGCTAAGGTCCATGTAAATTTAGTTACATGTTAAACATTTTACTGCTAATCAAATAATTAAACAATTTAATCAATTATTATGGTAAACCTTTTACACTTGGAAGGTGATCACTATTGGGTATGTGACTTTCTAGGTTCATATCTAATTAGTAATGAGAATGAAAAAACATTCTTCTCTACTAATGTGAAATCCCTACTTCACACTTAATCCCATAAGTCGTGAGTGATAGCTAGCATTCCATGTCATGACTACCTAATTAAAAATGAATGGTTATATTTATGAACTTTAAACATCACATGGACCATCAATCATAATTTATCATGCATTCGAATCCCTTCATTAAAGATCCTAAACTTGGCTATGGTAATGGTTTACATCAAACCCAAATGTGCCTTGATTCTAAAACTCTTTCTAGTGAATCTCACTGTCTTGGCCAAGAGCTTAAGTATCAAGAATAACCAGATAGTATAGGATCTTAACCTCATTTACTCAAGATAATGAATTCTATCTTGGCAATCACTTACCTCTATACATAACAAATTAGAATTATCACATGCCATATATCCGTACGTGAATTGTACATCTATGTAAGTAGTAATAAATCCTAACCACCTATGTATGAGATATAGTATCCCTCAAGTCAAAGGATTATATGCACTATTATGACCTATATGATAAATATTTGACAAGTAGTAAAATCCCATATTATTATCATCTAATGTCACAGTTTGACTATTCATCTTATGAATGTCTACGTGTTTGTACTGACATCGCATGTCAAGCAACATAAGACTCACTACCTTTGTAATCATCTGTATCACATACTAATTATAGAAAATAAATAGAGGTGATGGTCTTCCGGAATTAATGATGCCCAATCATTAATCTGATGACTATGAACATATTTAAAATATTCATACAAGTGTGATCTGTCTCCCATATTCTCAACACTTGAGAATAGATCCTCTTACAAATACTTAAGGACTATATTTAATAATATGAAACCCTTTTCACATTATGAATATATTAATGTGCCATTGGGAATTAAAAACTACTATTACATAACTATTATATGGCTCCTAGGGCACATACTACTATCAAAAAACTCTCAAAATGGGAAATCAAAATATTTCTTTTTGACATTTAAACCTTTTTAAATCATCTAGGACTGAGTAATGAGTACAATGCAACTAGAATCATAAATTAATTAATTAACTCAACTCTCTTTTATTCAATCAATCAAAACATGATAAAGTGGCTAGGCTAAACTAACCCCTTCGCAGAAAGGGAGAATTATGTGGGTTCTAATTCCCAATCAAAGGGATACGTAGGTGTACTTGGTTCAAGCATCAAATCCAACTAAAATTAACCAACTCTCCCCCCTATCACCTTCTTCACTTGATTTTATTTTGCTTTCCTTTACTTAGTTGTTAGGTTTAGTTTGGGGAATGTGCGACTTCCCTAGAACCCATAAGGGCTGGAGGAGGTATCCCCTAAGTTTAGATTTTATTGTAATATTGACTCTCTTTTATTTTGAATTCTAATTGTGTATAAACTATATGGATTAAATGATCATGCATATTATAAATTGGTCATGCATTTTAATTGTTCAGGAAATATATTTTAAGTTTCTTTTATATTACTTATTTTGTTAAATTAAACTGAAAACCTAGTCCCCAAATCCTCTTTGGTTTTGAGGCTAGTGATCTTTTTTTTCTTTAGGTAATAATTGGAGTCAAATGGGTTTTTTCCTTATATTTTCCCAAATAAAAATAAATTAAGGTGGCGACTCTAAGAAATAATTTTCAAACCTATCAAAGATAAGCCTGAGGGCTTCCTCGTGAGTTCTTTCCCAAATGAGCATTCCAATTTCCTTTAGTGGATTGGACCAGTGCTGGGGCAAGGCCTCACAGTCCTCCTCCTCGTTAGGGGTCTCTTCCCTCGTGGGGCGAATCACAGACATGACTCTTTCAAACATCTTCGGCTAAGTCCTTTTACAAGTGACACAGGGTGCTCTAGGTCATGGTCCTCAAGTAAGGATAATCTTCTTAGTCATCTGTCAAAATAATCTAAGGTAGGTAAGCAATAATAAGGATTACTATAGCCTATTAGGATTTCATGAAAATATGCTAGCTATATACTACAAATGACATGATAGGTGATGCATATTCTGCAAGTGTTTAGGTTGTTATCAAGTAATAAAGTAGTGAATATGAGTATTGTCTCCACAAGGAGAGTGTATAAGTACTAGTGCAAACTTTGTCTATTGTCTAGTTGATTAAAATGAAGATTGATTAACTAAGCCAAATTAACTAACCTAATCTAAGAAAGCAAATAAATGATATTGATGTAAATAATCTAGGCAAAGCTAATCTAGATATAAATCCCCCTAGTTTCTCACGCATATTAAACAATAGGTTGAGTTGGACCCCCATGAGAATATTCTAGAACCTCTCTTAAGCGATCTAGAACCTAATTCCTCAGTAAATTGGAAGGAATCTCTTCTCACCCAAGATCAAATAGGAACAACATTAATATCAAGGAGTTAAAATCCATAGAGTCTTGTAGATCTATCTCTAGCATCCGAATCAACTCTCTACTTTCATGGGTGATCTATCTATATCAAGGTTTCTTTACTCATCCAATATAGAAATAAAATCCAATCAACAAACTAGCAATTATTAATTAGAATAATAAGATTTATCATAAAAATAAAATAACCAATGATGAATTGATTAAAGATTAAATCCTTCCATCTATACAATTAAAACTAGGGTTCATCACAAATAGGATTAGTTCACATTAAAATTGAAGAACAAAGATGCAGAAAATAAAAGAAGAAGAAATCTCAAACAGATCTTGAAGATATTCTTTGAAATATTCTCTTCAATCTTCCACATTCACTTGGATCTCAGCCTTTGATTCAATTAAACCTTCAATATCTCTAACCTTCAAGCCTCTCCTGTGACTCTAGGGCTTAGCCAACCCTTTAGATCTCCATTTTTGCTCTTGGGCGGCTCTCCCTCTAAAACATGTTGTCTAATCAATTACATTGCTAGAATTTAACCTCACACCACTGAAATCTCGGCTAGGATTCCAGCTATGCCAACGACTTTAGGGGCCATGGGTGAAATCTTAGCGGTGTCTCCACCCATGGGAGGCTTTTGGATATATTTCTAATTTGCTCTTATCATATGGGTGGAATCCTAGCTAGGATTTCAGTGGTGTCTGCCCATCTTCTTCCAAAAGTCAGCATTTTGGCTTGGATCTTTCACCAATCTGAGTCACATTTGGTTCATGGCATCATTTAGCACCAGGTTAACTAAAAGAACTTTGAAAAAGCACTAAAAAAGCAAATCAAACTCAATTTAAGGATAAAATATATTAAAAACAAAAGGTAAAGTGTAGTTAATTAAGTACTTATCAATAGGAAAATTCCTATGCTCTAGGATTGTACTTAATTAACCCAATAATTAGATAAGTCTAAACTAGACTTTAAAAACTACAACTTTGATACCAACTCTATCACATCCCAACTTTAGAGATATGATGGTCCTAGAACATGGGGAGACATAAGGTCACCCACGCCTGTAGAACTCACTTATATTTATACAAATCATGCTTATGATCATACCAAACCCCATGCACTAACTTAAATGTGCAATAATATATGAAACTTTAATATGCAGAAGAATAATTTAACAAAATAGTTTGAAAACATCCTATAAAGGAAATAACATTTAAAGTCTAAATAAAATAAATTATCAATGATTAATATCCTAAAATAAACTCTCAGAGCATCTACTAGTAACTCTTCATAACATAATATAATTAAAGACTTTGTAAGGAATCCCTAAGTGAAGTAGAATGCTTGAGCCATCACATTGCCTCCTTACATTTTCTCACCTAGAACTACACAAGAGAAAGGGGTGAGATAGATGATCTCAATGAGTAAACAATATAGCATTTACGATATCATATATCACATTTTCAAAGAAAGCCCATTGTGTACAACCCACAGTTCATGATTTACAAATCACAGTTTCACTTTAGCAAGATTTTCACTAAAACAGGTTTACAGAAATCACACCTATAACACTTATTAGCCATAAAGAGTAAATGACTACGTTAGCTTATTCACTTGAGGGAGAGGTGGCCTCATACCAAATTCCAACTCGCAACTCATAACTTATAAAGTCATATGTAACAACCCACATCTACCCTAGGAGTTTTAGTAACAAATTATTTGAATTTAGGCTTATTGTGACAAATTGTGTGACTATATGAAAATTCATGTGTGACGTGATTTATAAGTTTGGGGCATGTTAAATTAATTTTAGTATACCTAATATGAATTATTATTGTTAAATAAATGATTTGAATAAAATGCATTAGCATGAAATAATTTATTTTTCGTAAAATGAATTTTCATGTAAAAGGACGATTTTTAAGCATAAAAATAATTTTATGAGTATTTTAAAATAATTTTTAAATAAATATTTTGGGGGAATTTTACAGAAAATAATAAGAAAAATATTTTATTTTTAATTACATATAATCAGCCCTAAATTAATTAAAAAGCCCAAATACCCAAAAGCTCACTACACTAAAACACTCCTAACCAAGTTCATTAAGGGTAATCTTAGAAATTTCACCCAAAACCCTAATATTTAACCTAAATTTTCACTAGCCTTTAATTCTACCAGCCATCATTTTGTTATTTCATTATTTTGGTAGAAAAATTCTTTAAAATTATTTATCTCTACCGAAATTCATAAAAATCCTTTCAAACTTGCGATTTCACGACTGTTTCGTAAGTTTTTTTTTTTTCCTTTTAATTTGCTCTTTGATTTTTATGAAACTAATCTTTGGAAAATTATTTTGAACTGAATAATTACTGATTTTTACTAATAAAATTTGGGCTAGGTGATTTCTTGAGAGAAAAATCAATTTTTCTATAGAAAGCACTAACCTCTCTACGCAATTTCTCCAAAGGTGAATCTTGTAACTCAAAATTAAAATTTTATGTATAAACCATACCAAGGGGGGAAATTTCTATATCATTGCATTCTAAACTGATTTTTGACATGTTTAGATGAAAAATATTGAATTAAATCATATTTTTGCATATTACTATAATGACCGAAAAGTTTTAGAAAATAAAAGAATTCAAGGTTTTTGTGCTAGAACTTAGAAGTTGGAAATTCTATGATTATTTATATATGTGGCTGCCAATTTGTATATGGATGGATTCTATTATAATATTTGTTTTGTTTGGATGAAAATGAATGATTTAAATCATGTGTTTGTGTATCGCTGTAATGAACGAAAAGGGCAAAAACTCATGATTTTCACCCTAAATCTTAAAACTTGGAATTTTCATGCATAATGATAATCAACGGCTATTGATTCATACATGTGGATGTTCTAATATTTTTTGTGATTGAATGAAAACTAATGGTTTAAACTACCTATTTGCATATTACTATAATGACTGAAAAATACTAAAAATAAGAAAACTCATGGTTTTGCATCCTAAAACCAAAAATTTGAATTCTCATATATGAGTCATACCTATTGTTGCCGATTCATATAGATTCATGTTCTAAAATGATTTTTGTTATGTTTACATGAAAAATCCTAGTTCAAACCATGTTTTTATATATTACAGTAATAGATGAAAGTTAAGAAAAGTAAGAAAAATTCAGTTTTCCTTTTGATGATGCATTCAACCTACTATGGGATTTTTATTCTATTGTCTATAATTTTTATGCAATATATTTGGATGATTATTGACATGTGTGTATGTATAATAAGTGATAAAAGTGCATGTTAGTTGAAGGAATGACCCTAGACAAGCCTAGTGGCACTTTGGTATATTTAAGGTATCTTAACCTTATATTGTGATTAGAATGTGAATGTGATTGGAAAATATGAAAATAGATATTATAATGACTTGATAATGAATAAATGGTCTTGAATTAATGAAGTGATTGATGAAATGAATGGGTCATTAGGGTTAAGCATGACTTGGGAAGCTAATGATAAGTTAACATGTATGGATGTGTTTAGTATACTAAGCTAATTGTTAAAGTAAATTGATATTAAGATAATGATATTATGATGACCTTAGAAAGGTATTGACATGATTGTAATGTGTTTTCATATGGGCCTATAAAGGGTAAGTGTACAAGACTTTTAAAATCAACATGTGATGTATAAGTGATGAGTGCACTTCTATGTACAACTCTAAGTGTATGTGAATGTTATATGTGCATGGGTTAGTTATGGGATAGGATAGCATCATGATTAGATAAATACTAAGTATTGAATTAAATATTATGGTAGAGTTTAAGGAGTTTTAGAAGTTCAAAAGGGCTACGTGTACTAGGATAGAAGGAACCACAAAGTGAGTAAATAGTGTACTCATGCTACAAGTGTGAGTACACATTATGTTTAAGTTACAAGTACAAGTTATCATGTTATGTGAACTTTAGATATCTTAAAACTCAAGTTCCTTTCTAGTTTAATGATTTTCTTTGTAAGCTTGGGTTACCAAAGGACATTTGGTCCAAAACCATTTTTAATTACTCAACTATAATAAAGAATCTTTGTGATTACTGCCCTAACTTATATTCTTTATAGAACTACACTATTATTTATCTTTTGTTTGGTAATTTAAACACCTACAATGCTACTATTACCTTTACATGTTATAAATTATGTTATGAGTTATGTGTGAACATGGCAGCAGCCTTCACTTTACATGTTGTGAGTTATGTGTGAACATGGTAGTAGCATTCACTTTACATGTTATGAGTTATGTGTGAACATGGCAGCAGCCTTCACTTTAAATGTTATGAGTTATGTGTAGACAAGGTAGCAGCCTTCACTCTATATTATGTTACGAGTGGACAAGGTAGCAACCTTCATTCTATATTATGTTACGAGTGGACAAGGCAGTAGCCTTCACTCTATATTATGTTACGAGTGGAAAAGACAGCAGCCTTCACTCTATATTATGTTACGAGTGGACAAGGCAATAGCCTTCACTCTATATTATGTTACAAGCTATATTATGTTACGAGTGGACAAGGCAGTAGCTTTCACTCTATATTATATTATGAGTGGACAAGGCAGCAACCTTCCGAAGGCTGTCTTTGACGTGGCTGTGTTGCAACGGTAGGTGGCACATACCCTTAAGTTCCCCAATAATCTAGTATAGACTGTTGAAGCCATGCTCAGTTTTGAATCTCAAACTCAAGTGTCTCCTGCTAGCATTGCAACATAGTCAAGATCTGATGTTGGTTGGTAAGGAGTCTGTTCTGCTGGACCTGAAGACTGGTCATGGTCCTCTCCAACCAGCATATCTATCTCTCAAACTCAGTGGGCTTTCTATCATCCACATCATCTGCTCCCATATATGACATCCAATCTCAGAATAAGGTTAGGCTAGAGAAAAGAGGTACAGCTGATGAAGAAGAAGGCCCGGCGGCAGCGAAAGTACTAGCAGCAATAGAAGTATCGGCATCAGTAGGAGGCTGAGTAGTAGGGTCAGTAGCAAAAATGAAAGCTGGCTGAGGAGCTACTGGATCTAGTGGAGGGGCAAACGCTAGTATGAAGCTCTTCGTCTTATCCATTCGCAGCAATGTGGTGTACCTAATCAGCTTAGGCATGCCATCGAGTGTCATCGGAGGCAAGCCATCAAAAACACCCAAGCTCCTAGTGAGCTTGGTGATATAGATCCCTCCAACCAATGCGTCAGACTTGCCCCTCTTGCACTGATCATCAAAAAACCATATGAGAGAATAGGCCACATTACATCGCTTGTCCTCATGCATGTACATCAAATAAAATAGCTCCTATCTTGTCACAGCCTCTCTATTATCCTGTCTGCTAGAAATGGTCTTCGTTAGAAGAAAATGAAGAACTCGCAAACTGAAGGACGTAAATTGGGATGCCTTAGAGACCGAGGCATTAAATCTTTTACCCACCAAAGCAAATTTGTCCCACACCTGATTATGGACATTGTCATCTGGAAAACCCCTAGGAGTCTCGTAATTGACATTAATATGTAACTCTTCCTCCGTATATAACCCCATTGCAACTGCTAAGTTGTTGACACTCATCTCAAAATGCTTGGTGCCTAACCTGAATAGCAGCATCTTCTTTCAGACTGATGCCACGTTTAAATCAACTTAGAGTGAACAATAAAATTCTAGCATCAACTCTCTATAAGCTAGCTCAGCAATTGTAAGGAATCCCTTCCAGCTCAGTGGTGATGTCCATCCCTGAAGCTCCTTATCTATGCTAATCTGTTGCATAAAGGCCCAATCGATCTGGCATGTAGGCTCAAAGTCTTTGTTGGCTAATTGCTCAAAGCGAGCATGAGACTTTGGGTTGGCGAATTGGACACACAGATGGTTTGGAATGAAAGAAACCATAGGGGCTGCTACTGGTGGAGGGTTGCGGTAACTACCTTCCCCTCTAGCCCATTTGGTCACCTTGGTGGATGATTTCTTAGGCCCCATAGCTGTAAAACAACACAAGCCAAGCTAAACAACAAAAACAATAGGGAAACATCATCGTTAGAATTTTGGCATTACGACGCCAGAAACAATTAATTCCTAAAAATAGAAAATACAATTGTATGCTCAACCCTATTTCAAACACTTGTTGCCCAAATTCAAACAAACTATAATTCAACTAATTCAAGCAATAAAAACCTAGACAATTTAAGCAATAGAGAGTTATCATATTATGATTAACCATCCAAACACAACCTAAAACACTCTCATTGCCCAAATTCATATCTTTCTCTCGCTAGAAATTAGATGCACTATATTTTTGCTCAACCCAAATCCCTAGAATAAAAAATGCTATCCCTTAATCATGTGAATCTCGACAAAGCACAAGATGAAACGGATTTAAAATAAGAAAATAAGCCAAAAATCAAAGAAGAAGTAAAAATTCATACCTGTGGTGAAGAATCCAAAGAGAGAAAGAGTGTATGTTTTTGAAATTGCTTGAAGAATGCTTCCTTGGGTGCAAAAATTGGTTTGGAAGGGATGGTGTGTGATGTTGAGTGTGGGGGAGGTGAGGGAAGAGAAGGGAAAAGAAGGAAAATTGAAAATGTGAGTGTGTGAAGTATGGCGTGATCTATTGTTTTTCTTTTATTTGCTGTGCCCACGAGTGACCCCATAGCTGGGATTCCACCTGTGGGCACAATGCTGCCTCTTTTTTGTGCAACATATGGCTTGGGCTTCAGCAGTGGTCCTAGCTGTGTCATGCTTCTGCCAAATGAAAATTAAAATCTCCTTATCATATAGCTAGAGGCTCAGCTGTGGTCCTAGCTGTGTGATGCTACTACCAGAGAAAAAATTAATTTCCTTATCACACAGCTGAAGGCACGGCTGAGGTTTCAGCCATATCATCTGATTTTCCTTTTTTTTTTAAACAAACAACTCAAAGATAAAAGTGGAGCCATTGGAGTTATGCATGAAATAGAAAAACTATATTAAGATAGAACATAAAAAAAATAAAAATAAAAAAAACAAAAACAAGAAACAAGAAAGATAGCTAATTACTTATACAAGAATGATAGATGGAATGCCTAGCCTAGAATGACAATTATTTAGTCAAGTTCATTCCACTGTAATCTAAACTAGGTCAAGACGGCTCCTTACTTCTACTTCCTAGGCCTTCCTTTTCACCTTTGGAGGTTCACTGCTCTCTCCTTTTGGCAGTTCTTGCTGCGTGAAATTACTTTATGCAGCATTGGTTTGTGCATTATCAGCCTTTTTCTCCTCTTTTTCCATTGCCACTATATCTTATAGGGAAAAAGTGCACTCATTCATAGCTGGGTATGCCCTACTATAAGCATAAAAAGCTGTTACTTGTTTAGGGTTTATAGATGGAGGAGAGGAATCCCTTTTGTTTTTGGAGCTATGGCCTTTAGGATTCTTAGAACTCATACTTGCAATCCTACTTTCAACTAGGAAAGAGCAACCAATCCAATGCAAAGCATAGTCTATCTGTGTATTTCTCTCATCAAAAACCCACAATGAATGACAATTTTATTAGGAGGTAGGTAGGTTATGCATTTCTCAACTAATCTTTTCCTCCCCCCAAAAACTACATGACAAATCTCATGTAACCAATGAGCAGCAACAACTGAAACAAAGATAAAAAGATCAAAAAAAATTAGACTAAAGCACTTTAATATATATATATATATATATATATATATATATATATATATATATATATATATATATATATATATATATATATGTATGTATGTATACATGTATATATATGTGTATACATGTATATGTATATATATACATGTATACATATATGTATAGATGTATATATATATATATATATATATATATATATATATATATATATACATGTATATATATATATATATATATATATATATATATATATATATATATATATATATATATATATATATATATATATATATATATATATATATATATATGTACATGTATATATATATATATATATATACATCTATACATATATGTATACATGTATATATATACATATACATATATACACATATATATACATGTATACATACATTTATACACACATATATACATGTATATATATATATATGTATACATGTATACACACATATATACATGTATATATATATATATATATATGTATACATGTATATGTATATATATATATATATATATATATATATATATATATATATATATATATATGTATATATATATATATATATATATATGTGTGTGTGTGTATACATGTATACATATATATATATATATACATGTATATATGTGTGTATACATGTATATATATGTGTATACATGTATACATATGTGTATACATGTATACATATGTGTATACATGTATACATGTATACATATATACATGTATATATATATATGTATACATGTATTCACATATGTATACATGTATATATATGTGTATACATGTATACATATATATATACATGTATATATGTATACATGTATACACATATGTATACATGTATACACATTTATATACATGTATACACATATGTATACATGTATACACATATATATACATGTATACATGTAT
The DNA here is from genome assembly GCA_947687605.1 of Reutealis trisperma. Taxonomy (NCBI): domain Eukaryota; kingdom Viridiplantae; phylum Streptophyta; class Magnoliopsida; order Malpighiales; family Euphorbiaceae; genus Reutealis; species Reutealis trisperma. The sequence goes on from CANTUT010000024.1 coordinate 1,524,600, forward strand.
ATATATATATATACAAGTATATATATATATATACATGTATACATGTATATATATATATACTTGTATATATATATATATATATACATGTGTATATATATATATATACATATATATATATACATATATATATATATATATATATATATATATATGTATGTATATATATATATACATGTATACATACATACACATACACACACACACACACACACACACACACATATATATATATATAATTTTTTTTATTTTCTTTTATATGTTTTATTTTCTTTTTTTTAAAGATAACTCAAGATAGAAAAATAAAGCTTAATTAAAACAGTGGGTTGCCTCCCACCTAGCGCTTCTTTAATGTCATCTTAGCTGGACGTGTAGGGTGATTGCTCACCTCGAATCCTTGAGATACTCAATCTCTGTCACTTGATTCAATTCTCCCCCAAGATATAGTTTAAGCCTTTCACCATTTACTTTAAAATCACCCTTCTAAAGATGACTTAATTCAACTGTTCCATAGGGGAAGATATTTTTAACCATAAATGGACCTGACCACCAAGACTTTAATTTTCCAGGGAAAATCCTCATCCTAGAGTTATAAAGTAATACCTGGTCTCCTGCTTTGAAGTCTCTCCCTTACTTAATTCGAAAATCATGCCATCTCTTGGTTCTCTCCTTATACATCCTTGCATTTTCATAAGTCGCCAATCACCATTCATCGAGCTCATTAACCTGCAAATTTCTTTTGGTACCTGTAGCATCTAAATTAAGGTTAACTTGCTTTATAACCCAATAGGCCTTATGTTCAATCTCAACCGGCAAATGACAAGCCTTTCCATAGACCAATCTATATAGTGTGGTACCCAAATGGGTTTTATAGGCAGTCCTATAAGCCCATAGAGTGTTATCAAGCTTTTCTGACCAATCCTTCCTAGAGCGCTCTATTGACTTCTTAAGAATTCTCTTGAGTTCTCTATTCGAGTTTTCTACCTGACCACTCGTCTGTGGATCATAAGGAGTAGCAAGTTTATGTGTAACACCTAATATTTTTAATACTTTTTCTAATTGGTTGTTATAAAAGTCAGTCCCTCTATCGCTTATAATGGCTTTTGGAGTGCCAAACCTAGAGAAGAGTTTCTTAAGGAACTTCACTACCACCCTAGCATCATTTATGGGTAAAGCTTGAGCCTTTACCCATTTGGACACATAATCAATAGCTATTAAAATGTATTTATTACCAAAAGAAATTGGAAAGGTTCCATGAAGTTGATGCCCCATACATCAAAAACCTCAAACTCAAGAATACCATTTTGGGGCATTTCATCACAAGATGAGATGTTACCTATTCTTTTGCAATGATCACATTACCGCACAAAGTTATAGCTATCCTTGAAAAGGGTTGGCCAATAGAATCTCGACTCTAGAACTTTCTATGTGGTCCTGCTAGGTCCATAATGTCCTCCAGCTGGCCCACTATGGCATTGCTCTAAAATGCTTATATTCTCGGGCCATTCCACACATCTCCTGACTATCCTATCAGCATAAATTCTAGAAAGAAAGGTATCCTCCCAAAAGTAATATTTTAGGTCAGAAAAGAATTTCTTCTTTTGCAAATATGAAAAATCTTTTGGAAGTTCCCTAGCAACAAGAAAATTTGCAAAATTCGCAAACCAAGGAAATTCAAGATTAAGATTAGAACCACTTACCATAGTGTAGAGCTGCTCATTAGGGAAGTTATCATCAATATCCTCTTCTTTCAGCTGCTTCAAGTTTGGATTATCTAATATGGACAAATGATCTGCTGTAAGGTTTTCTGCTTTTCTTATCTTATATCTCCAAATCAAATTCTTGCAGCAATAACACCCATAGGATCAATCTCAGCTTTGCATCAGTTTTTGAGAACAAGTATCTCAAAGCTGAGTGATCCGTGTAAACCACTACTTTTGACAAGATCAAATATGAAAGGAACTTGTCAAAAGCAAAAACAACAGCTAACAACTCTTTTTCTATGGTGGTGCAGTTAGCTTGAGCCTCATTTAGTGTTTTGCTAGCATAATAGATAGGCTAAAAATGTTTCTCCTTCCTTTGGCCCAAAACTACCCCGACTGCAAAGTCTCTTGCATCACACATCAACTCAAAGGGAAAATTCCAATCAAGGGCCACCATAATCAGAGCTTGTATCAACTTCTCTTTTAAAACATTAAAGGCTTTTAGACACTCTTCATCAAAGATAAACTCAGTGTCCTCCTCAAGCAACCTTGTCAAAGGGCGAGCAAGTTTAAGAAGTCTTTGATAAACCTTTGATAAAACCCAGCATGCCCCAAAAAGCTTCTAATCACCTTTATAGTTATAGGAGTTGGCAATTTTTCAATGGTTTCAATTTTTGCTCGATCCACCTCAATACCCATGTGCGAAATCTTGTGCCCTAAAACTATGCCTTCACTAACCATAAAGTGACACTTCTCCTAGTTGAGCACAAGATGGGTCTCTTCACACCAAATTAAAACTCTTTCCACATTCAATAGATAGTCATCAAAGGAGTCCCCATGGACTAAAAAGTCATCCGTGAAAACCTCTATGATATCTTCAATCAACTCATCAAAAATTGCCATCATGTACCATTGGAAGGTGGCTGGTGCATTGCACAAACCAAATGGCATCCTCCTGTATGCAAAAGTACCATAGGGACAAGTAAAGGTTGTCTTTTCTTAGTCTTCTGGAGCAATAGGGATATGAAAGTAATCTGAAAGACCATCTAAAAAATAGTAGTATTCATGTCCACACAACCTTTCTAACATTTGGGCAATAAAGGATAATGGAAAATGATATTTTTTTGGTTGCATCATTTAGCTTCCGGTAGTCAATACAAACCCTCCATCCAGTGATCGTTCTTGCAGGGATGAGTTTATTATTCTCATTAGGCACTATGATCATTCCTTCTTTCTTTGGCACTACTTGAACCGAGCTCACCCAAGAGCTGTCTAAAATTAGATAGATGATTCCTGCATCAAGTAATTTGATCACCTTAGCCTTCACTACCTCCTTCATCTTTAGGTTTAGTCTCCTTTATGGCTACACAATTGCTTTAAACTCATCCTCCATAAGTATTTTATGAGTGTAGAATGATGAACTAATACACTCAATGTCTGCTATCTTCCAAGCTATTACCTTTTTGTACTTTTTCAGCATTTCAATCAATCTAGCTTTTTGCTGAGAAGATAAGCTAGCATTCAAAATTATCAGTAACTTCTTTCCCTCTTCCAAGAATCCATACTCAAGATGTTTTGGGAGGGGTTTAAGTTCCAGAACAGCTGGGTCTACTATGGAAGGCCTCATCTTTTCTTCCTTAGGCATTTCAATTGGTTCCAATGCCCAACTCTTAAATGACATGTTTGCCTCCAAATAAGTCAGCTACTCTTTTGCTTCCTGATCCTCAACATTTTCCTGCACCATACACAACTCAAGGGAATCCTTGGAAATAATGTTAGTAATAAAATTGATGATTTCATGGTCAACAACATCATCGTATGAATCCATCTCATCAAGTTCAAGTGGGTACTTCATAGCATTAGCAATATGAAAGATAATTTTTTCACTCCCCACTCTCAAAGTCAATGTGCCATCATAGACATCAATAAGGGTGCGGGCTATATTTAAGAATGGCCTACCAAGTATAAGTGAAACACCCACGTCCTCATCTATATCAATGATGACAAACTCATTGGGGAAAATAAATTCCTTGACTTTTACTAGCATATCTTCTAAAATCCCTCGAGGATGTACCATAGACTTATCAGCTAGCTGAATAGTCATATGTGTTGGTTTGGGTTCTCCAATAGCCAATTTTTTAAACATCTTCTAGGGCATAACACTAATGCTAGCTCCTAAGTTAGCTAAGGCATTTTGAATTAAAAGGTTACCTATGAAACATGGAATATTAAAACTACCAGGGTCATTTAACTTTTTAGGTAACCTTCTTTGCAAAATTGCCGAGCTCTTTTTTGACAAATGCATAAATGATACATCTTCGAGCTTTCTTTTGTTGGAAAGTAGATCTTTTAAAAACTTAGCATATTTGGGCATTTGTGACAAAGCCTCAACAAATGGTATGTTAATATGAAGTTGCTTAAATAATTCACAAAACTTACCGAAATGAGCATCAATTTTATCCTTATGCAAATGAGCTAGATATAGCACTCGAGGCTAATACTCCTTTACTGTCAGGGTAGGCTCTTATGTTGCTTCTTTTCTCTTTCTCCACTGCTGCCTTTTCCTTCTCTATAACTTCCTTTTCAGCTTCTTTGTTAATGGCACCCTATGCCTCTTCCCCAACTGCTTCTTCTTGATTTTTCTTAATAGCCCCCTCAACTTGCTTGCCACTCCTTAGAGTGATTGCTTTTAGCTGTTCTTTTGGGTTTGCCTTAGTGTTACTAGGCAAACTTCGTTACGGTCAATCACTAAGCAATTTAGCAATCTAGCCCATCTAATTCTCTAAATTATGAATGGAGGCTTGTTGATTCCTAAGTGCTATCTCAGTTGCCATGTGCCTCTGGTCAGACGACTCAATAAATTTCTCTATCATCTCCTCTAAAGAAGTCTTCTTAGGTGGGGCTTGCTAGTATTGAGGCTACTGCTAAAATCTAGGTGGAGGTCTTGGGTTAGACTAATTATCCCATGAGAAATTAGGGTGACTCCTCCACCCTGGATTATATGTGTTATTGTAGGGGTTGTTCTACTACCTTGGAATATTTCCCATATAATCTACCTGCTCCAGCTTGGCAAAATTATTGCCACTTTGGCAATCTTGACTTTGGTGTCCTTCCCCACACCAATCACAACACATAACTTAAGCTTGTCTTATATATGAAGATGCCATCAAGGAATCCATTTTTCTGTTCATGGCTTTAAGCTAAGCGATCAATGCAACAATTAGGTCCACCTGATGTGAACCACCTCCTCCAATCCTTCTCTGATCTTTAAGGACTTGCCACTAATAGTTTGTGAGAGCCATGTCTTCAATCAAGTCCTTTACCTCTTCAAGTGTCTCATTGTTGATGGAACCACTGACTGCCGTATTGATAGACTACTTGCTTGTATAGTTCAAACCATTATAAAAGGTTTGAATCTGGTGCCATAGTGGATGGCCATAATATGGACACTTCCTCAACGAGTCTTTAAATATTTCCCATGCATTATAAAGAGTCTCACTATCTTGCTGAAGAAAGGAAGTTATGTCATTCCTCAACTTAGCTGTCTTGAATGGTTGAAAATATTTCATTAAGAATATCTCTGCCAATCGAGTTTATGCAGTAAAAGTGCCGGCTAAGAAAGACTTGAGCCATTTCTTCGATTTGTCCTAGAGTAAAAAAGGAAACAAATGCAACCTAATCGTATCATCTAAGACATTATTGATCTTAAATGTGTCACAAATCTCTAAAAAATTCTCAAGATGAGTGCTAGGATCTTCATCTGGGAGACCATCAAATTGGCAAGTCTGTTGCACCATTTGTATCACATTCAGCTTAATTTCAAAATTTTTTGTAGCGACTGTTAGCCTCCGTATACTTGAGTCAGCCCCATTAAGAATGGGCCTTGTATATTCTTGCATGGTTCTTGGCCGATTTTCTACCATTATTTCAACCTCTTTTTTTGAATTAATGCCTTCCAAGTCTGCTACCTCTCCTACCAAAGCTAGTTCCCATTCCTCCTTTTGCTTTTGTCTCAATGTTCTCTCTAACTCTATATCAAATTCAAGTAGATTAGAGGAACTAGCTCTGATCATAAACAGAAAAGGGTACCTAAAGAGAGAATTTCACAAAGAAAAACAAAACAAAAATTAAATAGCAAATAAAAATAAAAACTAAACCGCTAGCTTCAACTTTATTGCTAATGTTAGTCTAAAAAGTCCCCGGCAACAGCACCAAAAACTTGATGTATATTTTGCAAGTGTACAGATCCCACAAGCAATATAGTAGTGAAAGAATTGTCATTCCACTAGAGACTTTAGGTAAGTACTAGCTCAAAATGTCTGCTAATCTCTAGTTAATCAAATTGGTGTTGATGAGAATGATTATAATTATATTCAAACTAAACTAAAATATGATTTAAGTAAAATAACAAGAAGGGAAAAGGATAAAATCAGGAATAAAAGCCCATTCAGGTATTAAATCCCCTAGCCCCTAATTGTATATCATGAACTACATATCAACTAAATTCATTCCATAAGTTGAATTGGCGTTTCACTAGATTAGATAAAAATCTCTCTCGAGTAATTAAATCCCTATTTCCTAAGAGGAATGCAAGGAATCTCTTCTCAAGCAAATTCAATTAGGTCATGATTTAGATTCGAGAAACTATCTACCAAAGAAGTCTTATAAGCCTATTTCTAGGGCCCCAATCAACCCTCAATCTCTATGAATGATCAGTTCACATAAAGCTATCTCTAGTCAATTATATGATAACAATTCCCAATTAATAAGCATGCAATTATCAATTGGTATTTAAGCAACAATTATCATAAAGATAAAACAACTCAAGGAAATATGTAATTGAATAAAAAGTAATTCAATCTATACAAAAGGTTCTAAGGTTCATTAATACCTAAATTGGAAAGAATTAGTTCATATCACACATTGAAACCGAAGAAAGAATTAAAGAAGTAAGAAAGAATTAAAGAATTAAGTGTAGAGAAATCTTGTTCTTTGATCCGCGATCTTTAATGTCTTATTCCCTTCCTATTCTCTCTCCAATCCCAATGTTCACCCCCAAAATGCTGTCGTATCTGGTTTTATAGTTCTGAAATTTCTAATGCGCACCACTGGACCTATGGCTTGGGTTCCAGCCGTGGCAACGGAAGACTCAAAGAAAATGTAACTTCTAATGTGTGAGACCCCAACTGTGCCTCCACTCGTGGGAGGCTACTAGATAATCTTCCACTTTGCTCTTAACACACGGCTAGAATACTAGTCGTGGCTCAACCCGTGGGAGCCTATATACTTCCAAAAATTAGCAATTTGACTTGGATCTTTCACCATCCTGGGTCACATTCAGATCATGGCATCCTTTGACATTGGATTAACTAAAAAAACTATGAAAGCACTAAAACAAACTCAATTGGAAGCATAAAACACATTAAGAACAAAGGCTAAAATATAGTGTTTTCAACACTTATCAATCCCTCAGGATATGATCTATTGTACACTGGTGATTTATAATGAACAAAAGACATTTCAAGATGAGAAAAAAATAGACAAATTCATAAGTATGATTGAGAAAATAAATAATAAAAGAAAGATAATTTGAGATGTATATATTAGTAACATACCTTTCTTAGGGATACATCCACCTATGTTGCACTAGACCTCCAAGCTTTACCTCTTCCACCAAATGGATCATTAAATGAACCATTACAGTGAAAAAAATGGATGAAATATTTTCTCCATATTGAAAAAGTTAAGGTAATACGCTCTTGAATTTTGTCAAGCTCATTCACATCTAGAACTTTTTCACATATGGCCTTAAAAAAGGCAGCTATCTATATAATAATTGAAGTCACTTGTTTAGATGGACTATATGCACATAATGCTATAGGAAAAAGGTTTTCTACAAAAATGTGACAATCATGACTTTTGAGGCCACTAAATTTACGATCTTGTTGATTTACACACCTGGAAATGTTAGATGCGTAACCATAAGGTAATTTCCCATCCTTAAGAACTTGACAAAAAATGTCTTTCTCCTTTGTAGTCATTGTAAAGCAAGTTGCAGGCCATTTGCTTTTCCCATTCTCATATACCTAAGGGTGGAATTCATGTCTAATATTCAAATCAACTAAGTTAAGTCATGCTTTCAAATTATCCTTTGACTTATGTTCAAGATTCAATAATATGCCAATAAAATTGTCACAAACATTTTTTTCTATAAGCATCACATCAAGATTAAGTCGCAATAGGTTATATTACCAATATGGCAACATAAAAAAAATGCTCTTTTTCTTCCAACAATTCATGCCATAGGTAGCTTCACATCCTTCTACTGTTTCTTCATTCAATTCCTCCTGCAGATCTCCCAACCCTCTTTTCCTTTTTGTCATTTTCCTTATGTCAACTGAATGCCATCTAATTTCTTTAAAACATCACTGCCATTAAGTTGTATTGGTGCCTTTCTTAACTCTTCGACACCATCAAAATATTCCTTTTGTTGGCAAAGGCCATGACCCTTAGGTAACCACCATCGATGACGTATATAACATTGCTTACCACCATTATACAACCACTTTAAACGTGTGAACTCAGCACAACAAGGACATGCAAACTCTCCTTTAGTGCTCCAACTAGACAAATAACCATATGCGGGCAAATTATGTATGGTCCATATTAATGGAGCCCATATTTGAAAGTTTTATTGTGTAGAGGCATTATGAGTTTCTATGCCTTCCCACAATTGCTTCAACTCTTCAATTAGTGGCTGTAAATAAGTATCAATATTATTTCTAGGCCCTTTCACCTAGAATGATCATTGACAAAATAAAGGAAGATTGTTTCATGAAAATCCAAGGTGACATGTTTTAATTGACTAACACAACTGGCCAAGTGCTATAAGAAGTGCTTATAGATCTAAAGATATTGACACCATCACTTGTAAGAGCAAGTCTAACATTTTGAGTGTCACTAGAAAAGTCTAAAAATGTAGCATCAAAGGCTTGCCGTACTTCTCCATCCGCAGGATGTCTAAGCAATCCATCCTTATTACCACCCTCTTCATGCCATCTCATCTCATTAGAGGTTTTAGTAGAGGAAAACAACCTTTGAAGTCATGGAATTAAAGAAAAGTAGCGCAAGACTTTTGTTGGCCTTTTCTTTCTAATAAAAGAAGAGTATTGTGCATTACTAGTGATTTTTTATTGGTTTCCTTTACTAGCCACCCACCTTGAAGACCCACAAGAAAGACATGACTCTTTTTTTTTCATTCTCACCCCAAAATAACATACAATGATTAGGACATGAATGGATCTTCTCATAATTAAGGCCTAATAAATGGATTAGTTTTTTAGCTTCATAAGAATACTAAGGCAATGACACACTTTAAGGAAATGCATCAAATAAAAGCTCAAGTAACATGGTAAATGATTTTTTAGTTCATCCATTCAAACATTTTATATGATATAAGTGCAAGATAAAGGATAAAATAGAAAATGTCTTGCATCCTAGATATAATGGTTCATCTACAGATTTGAGTAATTTCACAAAATCACTATTTACCCCATCACATCCTGGTTGCTCTGTACTCATTCCTTCTGTTTGCATTTCTACCTCCTCATTTTCTCTAATACTAAGAACCACATCTCTATCTAAGGGTAGTTCATTTGTTTGCCTAGCAATATTAAAGGCATCATATAATAACCCAATCATATCATCTAGCCTTTATGGATTTGCTTCTACAGTATTATAATTTTGAACAAGTTCCACTCTGTGTATGTGCAAAGTAATCAAATCGCTACATGATGATGTATCAATATTGGAAGATATCTCCCCACGAAATACCCAACTAGTATACCCTTTCAAAAAGCCATCACATATCAAATGTACTTTAGCTTCCTTATAAGTTTGTAAAGAATGTTTAACACAATTTTTGCATGGGCACATAATTTTCCCATCTTTAAATGAATTTCAAAATGCAAAATTAAGTACATACTTAACCCTTCTTTATATTCAATATTGCCCCTAGGCTTAACCATCTAACTTTTATCCATTTTCAAGTTCCCCAGTAAGGTTCAAGACATATAGATCTCAAGTAGACCTACCTCAAAGACATTGAGAAATATGTATATAAGTAAATTATGTTAATTATTTAAATATCAATCAATATAATGATTTAAGACTAGTAGGAATGGTAGTTTTCGACTCATTTTATCATTGAAACTATATATGCTCAAAAGACTATAAATTATAGAAAGATGATGTACAACACCCACAACCACAACAACAAGATGATTTAATAAATAGAAAACAATTTATAACTTTCAAGTTAAGATTATTGCTTAGCAACTTCTTAGATAAAAGTTTAAAAAGCAATGCAAGTTGTGCCTATTATTTGGTGGAGTGATAGAAATGCCATTCTCAGTTGTATGAGTTTAACTACAATAATGTGATATGTGGAACAAGCTTGCGGTCATGTGGCATGGCTTTTGTGGACATGGCTTTTCCTATTAATTGGAACCTTAATTGGGTTAATTTGTAGTCATACTGATATGCAAAATCACACATGAATAGATATATTTTAATAATAACAAATATAAATTAAAACTTGAAACTTTTTCTCTTTGTGTGTGTGTGTGTGTATTAGATAAATACATGAGTATTAACAAATGATTAAAAAATAAAAAATAAGAAATTAATTTCTCATTTAAAAAAAAGTGGAAGGGGTGACTGACTATTTCTATTGCTTTTTGGATAACAACAATTTAATGATTAAGTTAGTGACAAGAAAAAATAGATTATACATGTCACAAATTGATTAGTGTGTATTTGTAATCAAATTTAATCTCATAATCATATTTGACTCAATGTTGAACTAACCATTTGAAATTGATTAGTGTGTATTTGTATTGTCTCATATATCACAATTCAAATCCCAATTAAAATCAAATGAAAAAAATTGAACTGGAACTCTTTAATATTTTCAAAATTAATTGAACTGAAACTTCAAATCACCTTCTTGGTGATACCATTGTGGTAGTTACACATTTATTTCAGATTATATAATTAAGACTTCTAGATTATTCATTTGTTCTATACTAAAGAAGGTTGCTATGTTATTAACTCTTAGAATTTGTTCAACAATTTAGGAAAATCCAAGAAAATTTGACACAATTAAACTTTGGAATTTTCAACTTTAAAATCTGCTCCTATATTCGTACTAAATTTTTTAAGATAATGGCTATTTTTCTATACATAACAACCCAAATGATGGCTTCTTTCAATATCTTTGACTTTTTCCTTTCCATTTTCTATAAATTTTTGTCCATTATGTGTTTAAAGGTGAGTTTTATCAGTCTCCCTGTTAACTTAAATGTTTGTATATTATAAAAGTAAATATATATATAAGGAGGGAAACTAAAGGATACATTTAGAAATTGCCAAGCTCATTCTTTTAGGCTTTTCATGTCTCTGTTTTTTCTAATATATATATTCTCAGATTTTCTAAAGTTTAAGTTGATCTAGTTGGGTTAGCTTTAATAAATACAAAGATTATAAGCCAAAATCTAAAAGTAAGAAGAAGATTTGTTGTCTCTTTGACAAATAAGTATAAATTCATCAAATCATTAATGATTGGTGAACCTTGTGATTGTTAATTAATTGGCTTGAAGAAAGCAAATCCACTTCAAAACCAATGAAAATTTTGAGATCATATCATCCTAAATCCTAATGGCTTGAGAACTACTACACTTCCTTAGATAAAATCATTCCTAAAGGTTCTATTGAATTATATATTATGGTAGCTGAATCTAAATAGAATTTGTATATGTTCTTAAGCTGAAAGGTCATAGAAGTTTCTGAAACATTCATAAGTATTTGACATAGACAAACCCTATATCAACAATCATTCACATCTTTTATTATTTTGCTGACACACCCACTTAAAATCCTCTCAATCTTTTTCCTGCTTTCCTAAGCAAACTAGTTGCTGCAACTATATTATATCCCTCTCCATTCATATCCTCTGAACTTTTGAACTAAGACAACGTACTATCATCTATAGTTTTTTGTTTTTGTTTTTTCCTTTTTTCAACTTGTAAAGATGCATGATTATTAAGGTACTAAAAATCAAGTTATTATAAGTAACAAAAGAATGCCCATTAACCTAGTAAGGACACTCACAAGAACTAATAGTAAATTCCCAATGACTACAACAACTACTGATAGTTCAGTAAATATAAGTACAAGAACTATAAAAACAAGTATTTCTAATACTATTTATATATACTGATAAACAAGTTGTTATTTATGAAATTGATAAAGTTTTACAACCTAAATTTCTTTTTCCTCTTATTGCTGCACTCGCTCCAGTGGAGAAGTACGAAGAAGATTTATTATCTCTTTGGCAAAACTACAAATACTTAGTGGGCAATCAAAATTAGTGTAATAGTTTTATGATTCCTTTGACTAGATTCTACTATATCCAACCAAAATCATATATATGCAATAATTGTATGACAACAATCAACTAAAAAATTATAAATCAAGGAATTAAATTAGTCCTATATATACAAACTAAGGCAAATAATAAGAATTCTTGTTCATATATAGACACAAAGATGAAAAATGATTATATGAATAAAGTTGCTTCTAATATTTAGCATTTACGCACTCATCAAATTTAGAAAATTAGAAACAATAATACGAATAGAGTTGTATCTAATTGAACAAATTACACTAACCTGCACCACCAAGAATTTGCGAAAGGGAGACTGAAACCTAAAAAAGAGATATCTTCAAAAAAGAAATCAATGGTAAACCAAATAGAGATTTCTATGGCATATGATTATAATTGTGTGAAGTGGATAACAAAAGAAGTAAGCCTAAAAAATTAGAAGGAGATAGCAATAAGAAAGCTTCCAAAAGTAATATGATTTTCTTATGAAAATGAAAAACTAATGCAGATTACCTTGGTTGCATTTGTGTGAAATGGGAATCAGAGAGATGAGAAGTTGAATGGTTTGTTTAGGGTTAAAAAATTATTTTTTAATTAATTCATATTTTATTAATCTGCCCGCCTTTTTTTTTTTGGGCTTGTTTTTAGAGGCATTTTAGAATTGTCTCTATTAACCGCCTTTACTTACCTACAAAATTAAGAACTGCCTCACTAAAACACTTTAATATTAAATTGATATTAAAAAAGCGGCGGTTGTTAAAACCACCCCTATAAATTCATCGCAAAACGTATAGTTTTTTGTAGTGTGAAAACTATTATCCCAAGCAATGGTGCCAAAAACCTGATGTGTGCTGAACACACCCACCAGGTTATAAAATAAACTTGATATCTATTCTACCTTAGCTAAAGGCAAGTGCACCTATCATACAGGTAGTATAGTAGTAATGAGGCTGATCCCATGAGAACACTATACAAATACTAGCTCAAACTTCAAATATTGTCTAGCGATCAGTATTTCAAAATAATTAAAGTAAACTAAATTAAAACAAAAGAAACTAAAGATAACAATGAGATAGTTGATAGATATAAACAAGGATCAGGTTATCTAAATGTAAATCCCCCTAACTCTCTTGCATTCCATGAATGATGGAATCAATTACATCAAACAATGATGTAATACCCAAAGTTTCCCTAACTTATTAGAGTGAGCAATAGAGGCACCATAATGTTCATGGCCTCTCCAGTACATCAAGAACCATAAGAACATCATGAGAAGCAAACCCTAAGTGAATAATGTGACAATGAGTGAGGAATGTAATTGATTTTGATAAGTACTTTTATGATAAAATGAAAGTCAAATCGAGTTTGACTTAATGTGACTATGTTAATAATTTATTTGAAATATGACCTAAAGTACTAGTGAATGGACACTAGCACTTCTTAAATCAGTAGGAGATAATAATGGTGACATGAAAAGTTGATTTCAATTAAAGTTACAAGGTACAATGAAAGTCAAACTTAGTTTAACCTAATGAGCTTACATGATATGCAATGCTAATGAAATGCTAAAAAATGTGTACTATGGAGCGAACAAGATTTATCTAGCATTATCTAAAGTGTGTAGTGATATTAAAAGGTAAAAATATATATGTTAAAGTGAAAGAAAGGAAATGAAAAATGTATTAAGTATCGAGCTTAAAACGTGCATATATGAATTTTTTTAATGGGCTTTTGGACTGTAAGGCCCAAGCCCATTAGATGGCTAGCCCATTGAGCCCATAAATGGATGAACATAAGTCTTAACTAAAGTTAAGAATGGTTAACCAAGTTTGAGTTAGATGTTGGAAAAGCTAGTTACCATTTTTTACTAAGTCAATTCCTTTTCCAACTTGAATTCTTACTTCACATACACCTAAGTCTACATTCATTTTGCTCTTTCCAAGCCATATAATGATGATCATCACCATTGTAGAGAAAATCCGAGCCCTCCAACTTGATCAAATCATAGTCATCCATAAAGGTTAAATCTTAGCCATTGGATTGAACATGAACAAATCTCCACTATCCAGCCTATTATATATATATATATGCAAAATTTATGTTATGATCATCATTTTTCTATCTCTACACCAAAGTTCTACCATGGGAAAAGAAGTTCTCTCTACATCAATAGTAACAAGAACCTTAGCAAATCAAAGTTAACTAAGGTAAGGAATCATGTCCATCTCCTCTTATTTATGTTCTAAGGTTAATTTTAGTGTTTTAGTTGTACAAAATCCTTCTTACATCATAAGGAGAAATTCAACCATAATAGTGAATGATCAAAGAGATGTTTTAAATTCTATTTGAATACATCTATGGTTACTTTAGATGAAGAATAATGGTTTAGAAGTGTTGAAATGAACTTTAGAAAATTGATTCAATATTTGAACATCTTAGAGGCATTGTATAATTTGAAAGGGAAACTTAATGTTCTAATGCTAGATATTGACAATTGAATGATCATATAGGTTTTATGTTATGCTAATTACATAGTTCCATGATCAATTTGAAGATTGGACGAGGAATTAATAGTTTTCCCCAAATTTGAGGGTTTATGGAAAAGTTGTAGATTTTGAATATTGAATTTGAATTCATGGAAGTGAAGGGAAAATCAAGCTTAAGAATGGAATCACATGATTTGTATAATGTTAATTTTGAAATTCTATTAGTAAAAGTGATTTTCGCCAAAATTAATGAACTAGGTTTATTAATGGAATTTGATGGTGGAAGTAGAATTACTTCCATTGAATATTAGAAATTGTTTAAATTGATTTTACTCAAAGTTGAAATGTGAAATTGAAAGGAAAGGAATTATCCTTCCTAAATTTAATAGCTTTGGCCATTTGGAGAATAACTCAGGAAAATGATAAATTTAGTAACAACTATATGTATAGTATATCTTGACTTTAAAAGTAGTAAGTTGTGCTTTAATGAACAAGATAGAAATGTTAACTAGTTAAGCTAAATTAAACAAATGTTATAATAAGAAAATGATTAATGTGCAATTGAATTGCAATGTGTAGAGTCTAAAAACAAGGACAAGGATATTATCAAAAAGGGTGAGGAGCACTACTAACATCAAAGTTAAAAGTAAATAGGAGTAAAGGAGTCCAAGGTGAGTACTTAGTAATATAATATGACTTGTGCTATATGCTTTCAACCTTTATTGTTCAAACCATAATCATTGAAAATATTCTAACTCTTTGATGAGCTTAAATTGCCTATTGAATATTAAGCCATTTGATATCATGCTCCTTTATGACAATTAACTATTGTGAACCTGTCATGTTGAATTTATAATGTGATCATTAGATTCTTTAACGTGAACCTTATATGAATTTTCCTATTGAATGCTTATTGATAAGTAGAAATCCCCTTTTGATGTGGGGTAATACATTGGACCTTTGTACTTGGTATAAGCCTATAGGTACGGTGAGAGTATCCAATCTCTATCAGGGAGGAATGCCTAACCATAAGACCTAATCAATCTTACGTAATGTGATATATGTGAGCAAGCAAAGCTTAGGCTACAGCTCTTGAATTTATATGTGTGGGAAGCATCATGCTTTTATGAAAATGTTATTTCTGCTAAAGAAATTATTTTCATCTTAAATGAGAAATTGAGCTATAATGATAATATTGATTGAAATCATTTCATTGCTATAAAGTACCCTTCCTGACTTTGGTCCTGGTACTCACCATATATATATGTATTATATTATTATGTACTCACTAAGTTTTGTCTCATTCTTTAGTGGTTTAAATTTTTTGGAGAAGGTCAACGAGTCAGCAAAGTAGATTCTAAGCTATATTCTTCTACTTGGAAGATGATTTGTTAAATTTAAGGGTGGTGATTTTTTACTATGGAGACTATTATTTTAGAGCTCTATGGTAGTGGAAGGTTTAGTACAAAAACATTATCAGGTTTACATGTGTTGTAAACTATATTATAATTACTATTGCAATAATGTATGGAATAATGTACATTCGGCAAATGATATGAAATGAAATTTTAGAAATTTTACAAGTTGTGTCTGTGAATGGTATTATAAGTTAATTAGGAAATGATAAGCAAGTAAAAGGTAACAAGGAAAGGTAATCAGGTTATGATCTTAGGATAAGGTCCTACATGATGAATGATAAAGGATTTATCAATTAAATGGGGTTCTTCTAGTTTAGGTAACTTTATGTCTCCATATGCCTTAGGATCATCACGGCTTCATAAGTGGGTCGTGAGCATTCCACTAATTTAGATTAAAACCTCTCTCAAGTGATTTAATCCCTAATCCCTAGTTAAAGTGTAAGAAATATCTTCTCAAACACAAGTAAATAGTTCATGCATTAAGAATAAGGAACAAAATGCCAAAAGGTTTTGTAGGCCTATCTCTAGTGCCCTAATCAACCCTCTGTTAACATGAGTGATCAATTCATATCAAGCTTTCACAAGTCAATAATATGAAAATAATATCTAATTAATAAGCTAGCTTTTGCTTAGAATAATAAGATTAATCATGGAAATAAAACAATCAAAGATGAATTCATTGAAAGTGAAATCATTTAACCCATACAATTAAAACTATGGTTCATCCATTCTAAATAAAAAGTGATTAGTGCATGTTAGAAATTGAAAACAATAAAGAAAAATAAAGATTAAGAAAACCCAAATAGTTTCTGGTAATGTTTAAGGAAATCTTGATTTCCATCCTTGATTAATGCTTTAGATCTAATGGATCTTCCATGAAAATAGTTACAAATCTTCTCTAGAATGAAAATATATGATTTACATGAGCCGAGGAACCATACAGCACCTCGCCCTATGGCTCCCCCTCTTTTTTGCCTTAATTTGCTTTATATAGTGATCTGGGATATTCCCACGACCTAGCCCATGGCTGTAGGACTACCCGTGGGAACTCTCTGGATGAAATTGCAAATTCACCTCTACCCCATGGCCGTCTGGCTACCTGTGGGCCCTAGAAACAATTGAATTAGTCTTTGTGGTCTTATGACTTTTGTAGCTCTTTCTCTTAGCTTTCTAATGACACCTAAATCGTCTCAATCAGACATTTACAGCTCAAGTTATGCTTAAAATACTTCAAGGTGTCCAAAGTTGTCAAAATACCAACTTTGCCTACATATTCCACATGACCAACACCACACGCGTGTCCTTTGGCATGGCTTAAGCATAGGTCTTCAATCCTTTACCCAAAGTGCACCACTTTCTTATACCTTAGCTATGTCATTCCAAACTAAATTGATTTGTGGCTTCTAAAATATAGAAATCCCTAAAAGAACTCTAAAATAACACTTAACAAACAAATCAAACTCAATTTAAATATAAAATATAGTAAGATCAGGGGATAAAACATTGACAAATATGCACTTATCACACATCAAATGTCATTTCAAGTACATGTCAAGGGATGGTAATATAAGCAATGGTTGCAAGCAATAAAGGCATAATTACATCATATTATTAAGTACTATCCTTAAACTCCTTTGGTCTTATTGATTATTTGCTCTTGATTAATTTAATGTCCTTCACGGTCTTGAGCAATTTCTCTGCCCTTGCTTTGAAGTTCTACACCTATAATATTTCAATTACATATCAATTGGTAACTAATAGTGTTACTAATTATATCTTATACCTATTTTATCACTGCAACTTACAATAGAGATGTATTAATAGTGCTATATACATACTTATTCTTATTTCCAATCATTTCCAAGCCAAATTCCTCATTCAATTTCATGATTTCAAGTTTAAATCTCAAAATTCTCAAATTGTTCCATAAACCCAAGAATTTAGGAAAAATAATCAATTTCCCTTTCAAACTTCATATTAACCACAAATTCACCAAATTAACACCTAGGCAATCAATTCCCACCAATCATTTTTAGGTAATTCAGTCTTATTCATATGAACCCTAACTTATCCCACTTAGATCAAATTTGAGAAAACTTATGATGCCTCATCAAATCTTCAAATTAGTTGTAGAAATGTAAAATTAACATAACATAAAACATATACGATCCTTCAATTATCAAAAGCTAGCATTAGAACACCAAGTTCCCCTTTTAACTATGTTTATACCTCTAAGATTTCTAAGTCTTGAATTAAGTTCCTAAATTTCATTTTAACACTTTTAAATCATTTTTCTTCATCTAAAATAGCCATAGATGTATTCAATTAGAATTTAAAATACTTCTCTATCAAGTTGTTCATAGTGGCCGAATCCCATGTCTAGTAGGTTTAGGTGATTTTCAAGTTTCCTTTACCTATCTTCACATTAATCATTTAATTCTGTAGCCAAATCTCCATATTTCATCTAAGAACATCCAAAACTACATCTTATGTATGCACGTACTAGGTTGGCTGAATTTTACATATGGTGTAGAAGAGATTTTATGCAACAAAAATACTAAAACCAACCTTAGAACATAGAAAAGAGAAGATGAACATGATTCCACACCTTGGTTAGCTTTGATTTTTTAAAGTTCTCATTGCAATTAGTGTAGGAAGAATTTCTTTTCTTATCATGAAACTTTAGTGTGGAGATAGGCAAAATGTTATTTCATAACATAAATTTGCTTATATATATAATAGGTTGGATGCTGAGGATTTGATCAAGCTAAATCCAATGGTTAAGATTTAATCTTAATGAATGGCTACGATTTGATCAAGTTGGATTGCTAGGATTCTCTCTACAATTGTGATGTTCATCATATGTATTGGAGTGCTCAAAATGAACCTAGACTTATATGTAGGAAAAGTATAAATTCAATTTGTTTTGGGGTTTAACTTAGGTCAATTTTTATAGCTAGCTTGGTCAAATTTTATGACACTCTACAACATCATTTTGTTTGGTTTTAGGCTAACTATTCTAACATATAAACTTGAGATTACACCAATTATAGGCCTATGGGCCAACCCATTATTGTTGGGTTTAGGCCTTTGATGACTAAAGGCCCAATAATAAGCCTATAGCCCATCAACAAGCCCATAGTCCATCAACAAGTCCCATAACAAACTTAGAAATTTTCCTTTTAACTTTCTTTCAAATTAGTGTTCTCTAACTTCTTTACATACATTATTAGTTATCATATACACTCTATTTAATTCATTAGAGCATAATTAGTCATGATAAAATCATGAACAAGGCAAACATTGCATATTATGTCACAAGATTCCTACCCATTTCCTTATCATTTCTATACTATACTAACATTCAAAAATCTAATTCTCTAATATTATTAGTAATTTAAATGGGCTATAAAATTGTTAGGTATTACAAAGACACTATTTATATATTCATTACTAATTTTAACACTTAATTATTTTCCAAATAGCCAAATGTATTCTCTTAAGGAAAGATATTGCCTTTTCTTCCAATTTCCCATTTCCACTTCATAGTAGTCATTTAAAATCAATTTAAACAATTTCCCATATTCAATGGAACTAATTCCACTTTCATCTTATAATTTCATAAAGAAATCTAATTCATTAAATTTGGGAAAAATCACTTCTATCAATTGAATTTTAAAATTAACATTATCTAAATCATGTTGCACTATTCTTAAGCTTAATTCTCCCTTCAATTCCATAAATTCAAGTTTAGTTCTCAAAATCTCCAATTTGTCCATAAACCTTAGAATTTGGGAAAAACTATTCATTCCTCATCAAATCTTCATATTGATCATAAAATTATGAAATTAGCATATTAAAAAGCCTATATCATTAATCAAACATGGGAAGCAAATATTAGATCTTAAACTTCCTCTTGTAACCTAAATTATGTTTTCAAATTTTCATGTTTTGAAATAAGCTTCTATAATTCAATTTGATACTTCCAAACCACTATTTTCCATCAAAAATAACCTTAGATAACATCAAATAAATTTTAGAACAATACTTTATACTAAATTTAAGAGAGGTCGAATATAGAGTTAATGTACCCTTACAAGTGCTCTTTACTTCCTTTGCTTGTTTTCACTTATTATACCTTAAATTTTCAAGCTCAATCCCCATATTTAATTGAAGATAATATAAAATAAACATTATCTAGCTATACTTGCATTTGGTTGAATCATATAGATGGAAGAAAAAGAAGGTTTTTACAATTATAACACCAAAGTCATGTTTAGAACACATAAAGGAAGAGATGAGCATAAACTCTTACCTTGGGAAGCCTTGTTTTGAACTCTATGGTGGTGGAAAAAAATCTAGAGTCTATTTATCTATTAGGATGTGTTTTTGTAATAGGTTTTTGAAGGAATGTTGGAACCAAACGTAGTGGAAGGGAGGTGGTGAGGTGAAATTTCAAACATTTTCAAATTTCACTTCACCTAATTTTGGTCCAAAATTAATTCAAGCAATCAATTAATTTGTGTGTAAAACACATATGCATATAAAGAAGAACGAAGAGTAATCATATTACCTCTTATAGGTTCCTTCTTTCTTTAACAAAGAGCTTCCCAAGTGTGAAGCCTCTAGATCATCCACACCTAGCTCACCTCCAAGTTTCTTCTTGGTTTCTTTGGTGTTCTTGAATCACTCTCTTGGCCACCCAATTTCATTCAAGATTTTCCCTCAAAAACCTTTAAGAAGTTTAAGGTTTCTCTTTGGTTTGTTTTGGACTAAACACATTTTCAATTCGCAAGCATTTGTTCTTTCACAAAAAATAAAAAAGAGAATTGAAGATCAAAAGAAAAATTGAAGAAACACTTTCTTAATTTTTCTTTCTCTCTCAACTTCTCTCTCTAGAAATGCTTCAAATGTTAAAAAATGATGTTCTCTCCTTTTTTTGCAATATAAAATATAAGGCTTTTATATCTTTCCAAGACTTAATACTTAAGTCTTCACAAAGACTTAAATATCCTTTTACATTCTTCTAGCTCACCATTTGGTGAAGGGGCAAAGTTGACTTTGCTTCTTCAAATGGTGAAATGACCATTATATCCTTTAGGGGTAAAATGAACATTTCCATCGGCCAAAAGATGTAATTATAATTCTAACCTCAATAGAAAATTCTCTAACCCCTAAACCCATCATATGAGCTTATGAATAGTGAATTTTCTCTAACCCCTAAATTGCCTCTTAACCATATCACATATGGGCTTAGGCCATATCTCATGTGTTAAGGGTTTTCGCTAAGCTTAAAATTATGTCTTTGATTTAGTCTAAATCAATTTTCAATTTAATCTTTCTCATTTGCTTCATATACAAATTAAGATTTAGTTGAATAGAAACCTCCATAGATTAAATATCAAGACATGCTAGGGTCCTTGTAAATTTAATTACATGTTTAATCATTTTACCACTAATCAATTAATTAAATACTTTAATTAATTATTATGATAAACCTTTTACACTTGGAAGGTGATCACTATTGGGTGTGTGACTTTATAGGTTCATATATAATTAGCAATAGGAATGAGAAAATATTTTTCTCTACTAATGTGAAATCCCCACATCACTCTTAGTCCTATAAGTCATGAGGACAGCTAGCATTCCATGTCACAACTACCTAATTAGAAATGAATGTTCATAGTTAATAACTTTAAACATCACATGGACCATCAATCGTAAATCATCATGCACTAGAATCCCTTCATTAAAGATGTTAATCTCGGCTAAAGTAATGGTTTATGTCAAACCCTAATCTGCCTCAATTCTATGTCCTTATCTTGATTCTAATTCTTGATGAGATTAGATTCCTACTAGAAACTTTTTCTAGTGAATCTGTCTATTTTGGCCAGGAGCTTCAATTATCAAGAATAACCATATAGCATAGGATCTTAACCTCGTTTACTTGAGGTAATGAATTTTATCTTTGCGATCACTTACCTCCATATATAACAAATTAGAACTATCACATGCCATATATTTGTACATGAATAGTACATCTATGTAAGCAAAATAAATCCTAACCACCTATGTATGAGATAATAATATCCCTCAAGTCAAAGGATTATATGCACTATTAGGACCTAGATGATAAATAATTGACAAGTAGTAAAACCTCATATTATTATCTTTTAGCATCACAGTTTGACTCTTCATCCTATGAATATCCTCATGTTTATATTGACATCATATGTCAAGCAGCTTGAGACTCACTACCTCTATAATCATCTATATCACATATTGATTATAGAAAACAAATAGAGGTAATGGTCTTCCGGAATTAATGATGCCCAGCCATTAATCCTATGACCATGAACATATTTAAAATATTTGTGCAAAAGTGATCTGTTTCCCATATTCTTAGCACTTGACAATAGATCCTCTTACAAAAACTTAAGGACTATATTCAATAATATGAAACCTTTTTCACATTATAAATATATTATCGTGCTATTGGGGATCAATATCTATTATTACATAACTATTATATGGCTCCTAGGGCTCATACTGCTATCAATCTCCCACTTGCACTAGAGCCATTTTGCTTAGTATCAGAAACTCATTTTCTCAAGATGAAGTTTAACTGCCATTAATTTTTGACTTTAGTCAATGGATTAACCAAGTTAATGGTTAATGCTATTTTCTACAAGGCTAGAACACTTTATTCCAACATTTGATTTGATAATATCTTAATGCCTTTCGAAATATTCTAGATTTCAGTGTGAGACTCGAGTTCACTTGCCATAAGCTAAGGCTCCATTATTATCATAGTAGAGAGATACTCGTGATGTACTAGAGAAACTCTTAAACAGTTCATAACTACTGAATCCAAAATAGTTTCTTATTTGCAACATCCTATGTAGCAAATTTGGCTTCCACAATGAAGTTTGTAACAATAATTTGCTTAGAACTTTTCTTAGCAAATTATTTCTTCATCATAGATAACAACAATCCCAATGATAGACTCTCTATCATTAATGTAGTAACATTCTTCATTTTTCAAAATTAAATCTTAAATACTTCTCAAGTACTTTAGAATAATTTTGATTATATTTCCAACAATTTAATCCTATATAGGAATAGAATATGTTATTCATACTAATAATATTCTCGATGTCCGGCGCATTATACAACTCTTGTATAATTTAGATTTCATATAGTTGTACTGTAAGGAATCTGTGCCATACTTTCTTTGAGTATCTAGGGAATCAACCATTAAAAATTGGATATCAAAATTGTAGGAAATAAAACTTTTGGAATTAGCATGTTGAACTTTTCAACATCTTTTCCAAATATTGACTTAGACATATTTAACATTCTCTTCAATCTATCTCTATAGATATGAATTAACAAGAATGTAAATATTTTTTTCAAGTCAAAATGAAGAAAGCAATGGTACAACCATTCTACAAATGCAAATGTATTAAAACTTTTACAAACTAATGTGTTATTCATGTACAAAATTGAAAAGTGAGGATACTCCCACTATCCTTTTACACATTAAGGACTCATCTTACGATGATATAACTCATTAAAGTTTTGCATACTTTAGAATTTTCTTAAGACTCTAAGCCTTTAGATTTATTCCATGATTATGTTTTCTTTTCTAGAGAAAGAAAACTAGTATTGACATTCAAATGTCAAACTCATAATCATTATGCACTGATATATCATATATAGCTATAATATAATCATCTTATAATTTGCTTCATTATGAATGTACAACTTTTGTGCATTCATATAAAGTAAATTATATTTTTCTTTATATTAGATATTTTACTATCTCATAATTTACCTCATCATGAATTTACAATTATTGTGTATTCATATAAAGAAATCATATCTTATGGAAAGATTAGATATTCTACTAAACCTTTAGCTGCTTATAAGGATAAAATATTTAGTTAGTTTTAGACTTTTCACAAGGTTGATCAAAATTTTACTTTGATCATTTTGTTAGACATTATTGGATGACATTCACCCAATCATTCTATCCTTCTCAATATGTCACTTTCTTGAAAAAACACTTTATCAAGAAATAACATCTTTGCTAACAACTTTTTGTTATACAAAAGATAGAAATACTATCCTAAACCACCTTTTAGGATATCCAACAAACCTTATCATAATTATAATTATCTTCCAATTGTCCAACTTTAGCTTATCAAATAAGCTAGATATCTCAAATCTTATTTTGATATCTATCCATATCATATCATATATAAATTAAGATTAGATAGACTTTGGAGAAAATTCTATTTAAGAACATTTTGCTATTAATTGTAAATTTCCATAAGATAATAAACAAAACTTTTATAGTTCATCATTTATTACATCATATCATATATATTGTAATTTATTCTTTTGAGTATACCATCACGTATGGTTTTCCCAAAAAGAATTGTGATTATATGCAATTTTATATTTAGGAAATTCCTTAACAATTAGTAATTGAGTTCTCCCCACTTCGATCAAATCAAAGGGTTATGATACTCTTTCCCATTTTGTGTGAAATATCCTTAATATTTATTTTCCTTTTCATCTAGAATTTCTTGAACATTTCAAAAAATTCAAATGAACAATTCATTTTATTTACCTTTTTTCGAACGAGTCAATATGATATCTATGGGTAAATACAACAAATTAGGAAAAACTCCCACTAACCATTTCACAAATGGTATTGATGCATCTGTATGCATAAATTCTAAAACTTCTTCAATTTCTATCCTTTTGTCCAACAAAAGGCGATCTAGTTGTTTTGCATTAGATACTAGATTTTTAAGTTAAAACAAGTTCACACCCTAATGGGTAGTGACAAATGTTATCCAACTAAGTTGTCTTATCTTCAACTAAACAAACTAATCTAAGAAATCATAGTGGTTTTAGATTGAAGTTCTTTATGGCATTGTCATAAAAGCACTTGGAGTTGTTTTGTTATTATTAACTTAATAATAATACATCAACCATATAATTCATACTCTTAAGTTTATTACCATAATAAACTATGCAAACATTTTTCTAGTAACAGAATTTACAATTCCTTGAAGTTATAAAATAATGTAGCTTAAGTATGAAATACATACATGATTTACAAAACATGATTTTAAAATCATCATGAAGTATTCTAAAAGCTCTTTGGAAACAAACACTTTGCCTCTTAGATTTTTTAAAATCACTTCATTTAATTCCATGCTTTCGTTGCTTACTATGATCATGCATGTGGTACAAAAACACCTATATCATGAATCCCAGCAACAGATGAACTATATGAATCATTGGAATATAGTAACAAGAGATAGATTTACCTTTACAAGGTTTATCCTTCTCTTTGTCCCTTTTAGTATTCACAATATATCGAACAATTACTTTTCTAATATTCATAACATTGACAATAGAAACATTTTCTTTTGTCAACTATAGCATTGTTTATGGACTTGACCCTTGCAATTTCCCTTTTAGGATTTATAACAGAAACTTTTTCTATTACCTTAAAGCTTATTTTCTATCTAATGGAAACTTGGAATGAATTTGAAAGATTAAACTATTTAAAAATTATTATTCATCAAAATATCTAGACTCCCTAGTTGTTTGATGAATTTAATCATCATATGAAAATAATTCCAAATTTAATTTAATTAAAATTAATAGGAAATAAAAGAAGTTACTCACAATTCAAATTCTTTCATAAAGAATGCTAGATAGAAAAATAGAAGAGCAAGAAATTAAAAATGAAATTTTTTCTTCTTTGATTTCTTTTCTCTAATTTCTTATTCTAGTTGAATAGTAAGAATAAGAACAATAATGAAAAATATGGAGAAGACAAAGAAAAATAAAGTTATGAAGATCAAGAAAAAATACTTTCTTCTTTTCTTTCTTTATAATTTCTTTTCCTTTCCTTTTTCGTTCTTTTCTTTTCCTTTTTCTTTCTTTATAATTTTCTTCATATTCAAACAAAATAATTACCTTAATATCTCATATTAATTAGTGTATTTATGTTCATCATACAACTCATGTAGACGATGCATAATTACTTGGAGTCTTGTTATGCTCATATGTTATTTTTGCAACCTTTGACTTATAAAATAATCATATAGCATCAACCTCATCCAATATTTTGTTTCCATTGCAGTTAGAGTGATATGTTCCTTTGGAGTAGTCTTTTCTCTAAAAGACCAAGAACAAATCAAGTTGAATACATACACTATGTATTCAAATGCAAGGACCATAGATTTAGGCCCTATGAGCCTAAAAGAATTAAATATATTCGCAAGTAGGATTATCAATTTCATATTATCAAAATGCAGAAAACAACAAGATCAATAACTTATGTAATTGAGTTGCTATCATAATTATTTGGTCTTCAATCAAAATGGTAATCCTACTAATTTGGCAAATCCTATACTTCCAAATAGGGAACGAAAATCTCATTGGGGTGGATTTCTAGTAGGTGATTGAATTCTTATTAGATTATCACAAATTGCTCAGATACACATTGTTGTTATTGGAATTTTGATATCTAAAAAGTGAGTAACACTTGTTCATCATAACTCTTTCTAAGGCTCAATCAGTCTAGTTCCTAGTGCTTCCAACCTTAGATACACATTATCATTATTGGCCTTTCATACTAGTCAAGTCAAACCCATTAGACCAACAAGTATAATGATTTGAACATTACATGTCTCAGATACTCATTGTCATTATTGACATACAATATATCATATACTCGTAACATCACATGCTTTACAATAAATTCAAAAAAACATTCAAACCAAATATATCACCCCTATATATCTATAATTGATGATATAAGTGTTTAAATTTTCTTGAATTATTGCTCCAATGGAGAACCATGACTCGATATTTTCTTTGGAGGATTTTCGGGCTTTATTGATTAGTCACACTTTGCACATTATCCATTTTAAACATACATCATATGCATTCATATATATCATATATATATATTTCATAAAATGGACAATATACACATAGGTATGATCATGGATTCTATAGATCCACTTCCTAGCCACAAGGAATGGATATAGGATTTAGGTTAAACAAATTACAAACATTAAAATACAACACTTGTATCTTCACGCTCCCACTAGGCATATTCATGGGTTGAACCTCTTATTGTTATTGTATCTCTATATCTCCATATGTACATTAGTAACCTTGACATTCCAAGTTGAGATTATAAAAACAAAAGAGCGTATAGGCTTAATGGAATTGATTTACAACCTAAATGAGTAGTTAACATTTAATTACATCCCATCAAATAATAAAATTAATTATTACATGCCCACATTAGAAATCATACATTATGGTTTCTAAATCCATGATCAACCATTCATACCTCTCAAACAACAGCAAAACATATATATACAATAATTGCATTTATAGATATGTTGTTCATCATTGGAACATTTTCAAATTTTGGAACATTTCCAAAATATCCATTTTAAATATCACATATTCAAGGTTTCTATAGCTCAAATAATATTTTAAGTCATAAAAATGTATTTGATTAAAAAATTCATCCAAAACAATTTTGGAAAAAAATTAAAGTTGGGTATAAACACATAGCAAATCGCGACCACTTATGGCAGTCGCAACTCAGATTTTGTGGGCACAAAATATGAATAGTAGTCGCAATTCTCTAAACTAACTCAAACAACATTTGTTCTAATTCACTCATTTGAGGGCGTGACACTATAACAACTTACACCTACCCTAGGAGTTTCAGGATCAATTTGCTTTACTTAGAACTATTATAACTAAGTGCATGCTTCTATGGGAATATTTGTGCTATGTGATTTATGAGTATGTGGCATGTTAAATTGATTTTGATATGCATAATATGAGTTATTATTGTGAAATAAATGATTTATATGAATTACATTAGTATAAAATAAATTATTTTAAATAAAATGAATTTTCATGCAAAAGGCAATTATTAAGCATAAAATAATTTTATGAGTATTTTTAAAATATTTTTAAATAAATGTTTTGGGGGAAATTTTAATGGAAAAAATAAGAAAAATATTTTATTTTTAATTATCCATAATCAGCCCTAAATTAAATAAAAAGCCCAAATACCTAAAAGCCTACTACACCAAACACTTATAACCTAGCTTATTAAGGGTAAACTTGAAAATTTCACCCCAAACCCTAATATATAATGAAAATTTCTGCCAGCACTCTCATTCTAGTAGTCATCACTCCATTTTTCTCTATCTTGATAGAAAAATTCTCCTAAAATATTTCTCTTTACCGAAATTAAGAAAACACCTTTCAATTTTGCGATTTCTCGCCCGCATTCGTAAGATTTTCTTCTCTTCCAATTTCCTATTTGATTTCTATGAACTAAATTATGAGTAAATTATTTTGAACTGATTTTTTACTAATTTTTATAAATTTAATTCTGTTTGGGTGAGTTTTTGAAAGAGAAATTTAATTCTCTACCGAAAATACAAATCTTTCCGGTCGATTTCTCCAAAGGTAAATCCTGTAACCTAAAATTAAAATTTTTATGCATAAACACTACAAGGGGGGTGAATTCCTGCATGAATGATTTCTAAACTGATTTTTGATGTATTTTGATGAAAAATATTGGATTAAATTATATTTCTGCATATTTCTGTAATAACCAAAAAGTTTCAGAAAACAAAGGAATTCAAGGTTTTTGTGCTAGAACTTAGAAGTTGGAAAATTCTATTATTAATTAAATATGTGGCTGCCAATTTGTATATGAATGGATTCTAATATGATATTTGTTTTGTTTGAATGAAAAATAATGATTTAAATCATGTGTTTATATATTACTGTAATGAACGAAATTTTTTTATATAATTATTACTTTTGGCTATTGATTCATACATGAGGGTGTTCTAAACTGATATTTGCTATTATTGAATGAAAAATAATGGTTTAAACCACTTGTTTACATATTACTGTAATGACCAAAAAATACCAAAAGAAGAAAACTCATGTTTTTGCATCCTAAAACCTAAAATTTGAAATTTCCATGTACATATCACACATATGGCTGCCGATTCATATGCATTAATGTTCTAAAATAATTCTTGTTGTGTTTACATGAAAAATCTTCATTCAAACCATGTTTTTACATATTACTGTAATAGACAGAAAGTGCAAAAAGAAAGAAAAATTCAGTTTTTTCCTTTGATGATGCATTCAGCTTACTATGGGATTTTTATCCCAATGTTTATAATTTTTATGTGATGTATTTTGATGATTTTTAATATGTATGTATGTATGATAAATGATAAAATTGCATGTTAGTTGAAGGTATGATATTAGACAAGCCTAAAGGCACTTTGGTATACTTAAGGTATCTTAACCTTATGTTGTGATTAGAATGTGAAAGTGATTGGATAATATGGAAATGGATTTTATGATGAATTAATAATGAATTAATGGTCTTGAATTAATGAAGTGATTGATTGAAGGGATTGGTCATAAGAGATAAGCATGATGCTTGAAAGGTTATTTGTTAAGTTGACATATATGAAAGTGTTAAGTGTACTAAGATGATTGTTAAAGTGAATTTATATTAAGATAATGATATTATGATGACCTTAGAAAGGTATTGACATGAACTATAATGTATTTTCATATGGGCCTATAAAGGCTAAGTGTACAAGACTTTTAAAGTCAACATGATGTGTGCAAATGAATGATATGCATTTATATGTGCAACTCTAAGTTTATGTGAATGTTATATGTGCATGGGGTAGCTATGGGATAGGTTAGAATCATGATTAAATAGATGTTAAGTATTAAATTAAACATTATGTTAGAGCTTGAAGAGCTTTAGAGGTTCAAAAGGGCTACGTGTAGGAGTAAAGGAACTACAAGGAGAGTAAACACTGTGTTCATGCTATAAGTGTGAGTAAACATTATGTTTCAAGTTACAAGTGTAAGCTATTATGTTTTGTGAACCTTTGATATCTTAAAACCCAAGCTCATTTCTATTTTAATGATTTCTTTGTACGCTTGGGTTGCCAAAGGACAATTGGTCCAAAACTATTTTTAATTATCTAGTGATAATACCATTGCGATTATTGCCCTAACTTATATTTTTCTAAAACTACACTGTTGTTCATCTTTTGTTAAAACAGCTAAACTCCTATTGTTACTATGTTACATGTGATTTTATCCTTCAATGCTACTGTTACCTTCATATGTTATAAATTATGTTATGAGTTATATGTGAATATGGCAGTAGCCTTCACTTTACATGTTATGAGTTATGTGTGAACATGGTAGCAACCTTCATTTATATGTTATGAGTTATGTGTGGACAAGGCAACCACCTTCACTCTATATTATGTTATGAGTGGACAAAGTAGCAGCCTTCACTCTATATTATGTTACGAGTGGACAAGGCAGCAGCTTTCACTCTATATTATCTTATGAGTAGATAAGGCAGCAGCCTCTACTCTATATGTGTTGTGAGTTATAAGTTAATTTCTATAAACCATGTTAAATTGCAAGCCATTAACTGTGAACCATAAATTTTGAATGATGAGCTATGAAATCTTCTAAGGGATATATGTTATTGTATAAGTCATATTGTTTACTCATTAAGATTATTTATCTCACTCCTTTTCCTTATGTGGTTCCAAGTGAGCATTATAAGAAGACAAGGTGATCACCCAAGCTACCTACTCTGCTTAGGAAATTTCCTTGTAAAATTTATAATAACACCATACTATGATGAGTCCTTAGACGCTTTAGGAGTTGTTATAGGAACTTTACTTTAAGATATTATATTGGAGAATTTACTTGGAGTCTTACTATTACTTTCTTATGAATTGAAATAAAGTATATTTTTAGCTTCTGTAACTTAAGTTTTTTTTCCTTTATAAAAGGTTTTATTAAGTTAATGTATGAGGTTCGATATGATTCTAGGTAGTATTTGTATAAGTATAAGTGGGTTCTACAGGTGTGGGTGACCTTATGTCTCTGCATGTTCTAGGACCATCATATTTCCAAAATTGGGATGTGATAAACACCATTTTCACAATCGTGATATGCCAATCACGATCGTGATACTTGAGTCGCGAGCATGAATTTTATGTCCGACAGCACAACATTTATGCACCAACTCATTTTCAACCAAATCAAAAACCTCCAAAACAACATATACAAAGGTTTTACATAAAAATTAAGTGGCTCTGATACCAATTGAAGGAATGATGGAAACAAACATAGCAAAAGAGAGGTGGTGGGGTGAAATTTCAAATATTTTAAAATTTCACTCCACCAAATTTTGGTCCAAAATTCATTCAAGCAATTAATTAATTTGTGTGTAAAACACATATGCATATGAAGAAGAAGGAAGAGTAATCATATTACCTCTTATAGGTTCATTCTTTCTTTAACAACGAGCTTCCTAAGCGTGAAGCCTCTAGATCATCCACGCCTCATTGTTTCTTTGGTGTTATCACTTTCTTGGTTGCCCAATTTGATTCAAGATTTTCCCTCAAAAACCTTTAGGAATTTTAAGGTTTCTCTTTGATTTATTTTGGACTAAACACATTTTCAATTTGCAAGTATTTATTCTTTCATAAAAAAAAAAAAGAAGAGAATTGAAGATCAAAACAAAAATTGAAGAAACACCTTCTTCATTTTTCTTTCTCCCTCAACTTCTCTCTCTAGAAATACTTCAAATGTCAAAAAATGATGTTCTCTTCTTTTTTGCAACATAAAAGCTAAGGCTTTTATATCTTTCCAAGACTTAACACTTAAGTCTTCACAAAGACTTAAATATCCTTTTACATTCTTCTAGCTCACCATTTGGTGAAAGGATAAAGTTGACTTTGCTTCTTCAGATGGTGAAATGACCATTATATCATTTAGGGGTAAAAAGGATATTTCCATTGGCCCAAAGATGTAATTATAATTCTAACCTTAGTAGGAAATTCTCCAACCCCAAAACCCATCATATGAGCTTATGAATAGTGTTACATCCTAACTTTTAAGACATGACGGTTCTAGAACATAGGGAGACATAAGGTCACTTATGCCTGTAGAACCCACTCATACATATGCAAAATAATTGCCTAGGATCCTACCAAACCTCATACATTAACTTAACAAAACCTTTTATAAAGGAAAAAACTTAAGTTGCAGAAGCTAAAAATATACTTTATTACAATTGATAAGAAAACTTTAGTAAGACTCCAAGTAAATTTTTCAACATAATATCTTAGACTGAAGTTCCCATAACAACTCCTAGAGCATCTAAGGTCTCATTATAACATGGTATTACTAAAACTTTGACAAAGGAATTTCCTAAGCAGAATAGGTAGCTTGAGTGATCACCTTGCCTTCTCATAATGCTCACTTAGAGCCCATACAAGGAAAAAAGAAGTGAGATAGATGATCTCAATGAGTAAACAAAAATGACTTATCAAATAACATATATCCCTTAAAAGATTTCATAGCTCATCATTCAAAATTTATGATTCACAGTTCATGGTTGGTAATTTAACAAGGTTTATAGAAATCAACTTATAACTCAAAACACA
Source organism: Reutealis trisperma (assembly GCA_947687605.1). Classification (NCBI taxonomy): domain Eukaryota; kingdom Viridiplantae; phylum Streptophyta; class Magnoliopsida; order Malpighiales; family Euphorbiaceae; genus Reutealis; species Reutealis trisperma. The sequence continues at coordinate 1,557,246 of CANTUT010000024.1, forward strand.
TATAGAGTGGAGGCTACTGCCTTGTCTGCTCGTAATATAATACAGGGTGAAAGCTGCTGCCTTATCCGCTCATAACATAATATAGAGTGAAAGTTGTTGTCTTGTCCACTCATAATATAATATAAAGTGAAGGTTGTTGTCTTGTCCACTCGTAACATAATTTAGAGTGAAGGTAGCTGCCTTGTCCACACATAACTCATTACATATAAAGTGAAGGCCGCTGCCATATTCACACATAACTCATAACATAATTTATAACATATAAAGGTAACAGTAGCACTTGAAGGATATAATCAAATGTAACATAATAATAATAGGAGTTTACCCTTTTTAACGAAAGATGAACAATAGTGTAGTTCTAGAAAAAAAAATATAAGTTAGGCAATAATCGCAAAGGTATTATCACTGGATAATCAAATATGGTTTTGAACCAATTGTCCTTTGGCAATCCAAACGTACAAAGAAATCATTAAAATAGAAAAGAACTTGGGTTTCAAGATATCAAAGGTTCACAAAACATGATACCTTGCACTTGTAACCTGAAACATAATGTTTACTCACACTTGTACCATAAATACAGTGTTTACTCACTTTGTAGTTCCTTTGCTCCTAGTATTTGTAGCCTTTTTTTAACTTCTAAAGCTCTTCAAACTCTATCATAATATTTAATTTAATACTTAGTATTTATTTAGTCATGATGCTATACTATCCCATAACTACCCTATGCACATATAACATTCACATACACTTAGAGTTGCACATAGAAGTGCACTCATCACTTGCACATCACATGTTGACTTTATAAATCTTGTACACTTAGCCTTTATAGGCCCACATGAAAACACATCATAACTCATGTCAATACCTTTCTAAGGTCAACACAATATCATTATCTTAATATTAACACTTTAACAATCATTTTAGTATGCTTAACACTTCTATATATGTCAACTTAACAAATAACCTTTCAAGTATCATGCTTATCTCTTATGACCAATTCCTTTAATCAATCACTTCATTAATTCAAGACCATTAGCTCATTGTAAATTCATCATAAAATCCATTTCCATATTATCCAATCACATTCATTTTATAATCACAACATAAGATTAAGATACCTCAAGTATACCAAAGTGCCTCTAGGCTTATCTAGGGTCATTCCTTCAACTATCATGCAATTGTATCATTTATTATATATACATACATGTCAATAATCATTAAAATATATCACATAAAATTTATAGACATTGAGATAAAAATCTCATAGTAGGCCAAATGCATCATCAGATGAAAAACTGAATTTTTCTTACTTTTTGCATTTTCTATTTATTACATGGTTCGAACCAAGATTTTTCATGTAAACATGAAAAAAATCATTTTAAGATGTTACTCTACATGAATCAGCAACAATAGGTGTGTTATGTACATGAAAATTCCAATTTTACGTTTGAGCATGCAAAACCATGAGTTTTCTTATTTTTTGTATTTTTCGGTCATTATAGTAATATGTAAACAGGTGATTTAAACCATTATTTTTCATCCAATCACAAAAAATATCAGTCTAAAACATCTACATATATGATTTGGCAGCCATAGATAATAATTATATGTGAAAATTCCAAAGTTTAAGGCTTAGGATGAAAATCATGAGTTTTTACGCTTTTCGCGCTTTCTGTTCTTTACAGCGATATGCAAACACATGATTTAAATTATTATTTTTCATTCAAACAAAACCAATATGAGATTATTATCCAATCATATACAAATTGGTAGCCACATGTTAAAATAATAATCGAATTTTCCAACTTCTAACTTCTAGCATAAAAACCTTGAATTCCTTTATTTTCTAAAACTTTTCGGTCATTACAAAAATATGCAAAAATATAATTCAATCCAATATTTTTATTAAAACACATCAAAAATCAGTTTAGAATGCAATGGTACAGAAATTTCCCCCCCTTGGTATGGTTCATGCATAAAAATTTCAATTTTGAGTTACAGGATTCACCTTTGGAGAAATTGCGTAGAGAGGTTGGTGCTTTCAAAAGAAAATTTGATTTTTCTCTCAAGGACTCACCTAGCCCAAATTTTATCAATAAAAATCAATAAACAAGCAGTTCAAAATAATTTTCTCATAATTTATTTCATAAAAATCAGATAGAAAATGGAAAGAAAAGAAAAACTTACAAATACGGGCGAGAAATCGCAAAATTGAAAGGTGTTTTCTTAATTTCAGTAGAGAGAAATACTTTGGGAGATATTTTCTATCAAGATATAGAAAAATAGAGTGATGGCTGCTAGAATGAGAGTGCTAGCCAAAATTTTGATTATATATTAGGGTTTGGGGTGAAATTTCCAAATTCACCCTTAATGAGATAAGTTATGAGTATTTTGGTATAGTGGGCTTTTGGGTATTTGGGATTTTTATTTAATTTAGGGTTGATTATGGGTAATTAAAAATAAAATGTGTTTCTTATTATTTCCATTTAAATTTTCCCAAAATATTTATTTAAAATATTTTAAAAATACTCATAAAATTATTTTATGCTTAAAAATTGCATTTATGCATGAAAATTCATTTTATTTAAAATAATTTATTTTATGCTAATGTACTTCATATAAATCATTTATTTCATAATAATAACTCATATTATGTATAATTAAAATTAATTTAATATGCTACATACTCATCAATCACATAGCACAAATATTCCCATAAAAGCATGCACTTAGTCTTAATAGTTCTAAGTCAAGCAAATTGGTCTTGAAAACTCCTAAGGTAGGTGTGGGTTATTACATTCTCCTCCCTTAAAAAAATTCATCCTCAAATTTTCAAATCTAACAACACAACACACTCTACTTAACTTTTCCATCTTGCTTTTGCTGCACCTTTCAAACATAATATCTAACTATAATTAACATATTGAATACAGTAAGGCACATACTTACAGTCTATCAAAAAAATTCACATTGATAAACTTTCAGGTTAAGCTACACCTATTTTAATCTCTTGTTCAAACAAATCTTAAAACTAATTCTTAATAATTTGTATCCTTTAACCTTAAATAAAAGTAATAGAACCTTTAATTTCATCTTTAATCATATATAATCCCAATCATTTATTTTCCTTATATCTCTACTAATGTTAACATATATAATAACACCTTACTCACTACTTCCATTCATTATTTATCATATTAGTCCTATAAGAGTCCAGCAAATAACTCCAAATTAATAACTCTAATTGATATTTCGATAATTCTCTTTCCATATTAATAATTATTACTTAATCTTTTATATCCTCAATAAATATTTTTGTGTTTAATACCTTGCTAACATTACGATTTCTACACTCCCATCATTCATCAATTAAAACATATTTAAACTTAACAAACATTCCTATATAAATCATATCCCAAATGAACTTGAATTCTTTTAATTTACAATCCTAAATAAACTTCTCTTAACTATTTCAAACTTACTCCATAATATATACATCGTTATTATGACCTAATTACCTAATGCCTCATAATTTTCATAACTTTAGCTTGTAATATCATCTCACTTTAGGTTTTCGACTTACATCTTGTAATTCTTCACATTCCTAATCATTTAACTTCTCCATATTAAAATAATAAACCTTTTAATACCATTGCTATTCAATGAAATCTTTAAACAACTCTTATATCTTTCCAAATCTATGCCATTTTAGGTTATCTCAATGAAAATTCTTTCCATACTAAATATCACTACCAAATTTCTAGGAACCTCAATTGAACATTATTGTGTCTAACACCTTAAAAACTTTCCCATCATGAGGACTCAATTCCCTTTCAGGTATATTCAAAACTATTAAATTTTCAAAACTGTGTAGCACCATACTTATCCTTTTATGTCTCCCCCTTTTAAAAAAATTCATCCTCAAATTTTAAATACTTACTTATTTATTCCTAAAAACTAGGAATGCTCTTGCTCTTGAAGTTTGAATGGTCTAGGTGGTGGAGGTTCCAAAATCACATTTTCTAACTTTCCCTTCTATGTGCAGTCTTTTTGAAAGTAGCCCATTTGACCACATCTTAGACACATGCTAGAGACTTTCTAGCAAGTTCCAAGATGCTTCATGCCACACTAGTCACAGTAAGGAAACCTTGCTTTGGTTGACTATTATGCTGTCCAGGTGTTTAAGTTGTTGGCAATAGTTCCTTCCTTGGACCTCTTCCTTCTCTATGTTGGCCTTTGTGTCCCTTGTTCTCATGCTTCCTTTTTTGCTCACTTTCCACATGTTCAACTCTCTCAGCCTTATATCTCTTCTCCATTATCTTAGCCTTATCTATCAACTTGGCCAAAGTCAAGAACTCAGTCGCTACCAAGGAGTTAAACAGGGGTGTAACCAATCCTCTCAAGAAATGATTAATACGACTAGCCTCAGTAGGCATGATGTTGACGGCAAACTTGCTAAGTCTATTAAACCCCTTAGCATAATCTAATACTGACATTCCAAGTTTTTGCTTTAGCAGCTCGAACTATAGTGCTTTATCTTGCCTTTCGCCTTCAAGCAAGAACTAGTCCATCACTTTTTGCTTAAACTCTGCCCGCGTAGGTGGGTCAACTCCATAAAGTCATTCCTCAATGTTTCTCTCATACCAATACCATGCCTCTTTCTTGAGTTGGAGTCCTGCCAACTCAATCACTCTAGCGTTAGAGCAAGACAAACAACGAACTAACTTATCCATCTCATCCAAGAATTCATGTGGGTCATCACCCTCCTCACCATAAAAGGTAGGTGGCTGAAGCTTCTTGAACTTTGAAAAGTCATCCCTTCATCAGGTAGCTGCTTCCTCTCCCTTCAAGTAGGTGCCACTACTGCAGGTGGTGGAACTCCATTTCCTTCTTGTGTTGGTGGCACTTCCCACCTTTAAACTCTTAGCTCATCTAATTCCTTGTGCAAGTCTCTTATTTCCTTGTGCATAGTGTGAACCTCTCGTGAAGAAGCTTGCTTATTAAAGCCCATAGTTGGTGCCCCCAAAGTAGATCTCTCTCGTGACATTGCAGGTGCAAAGGCAGCATTCACAACAGTGTCTAATATCGCATTCTCACTAGCCCTAACAAGTTGGGTAGCTATGCAGACCTTCTTTTTGGGAGGCATTCTGCTATCATGATAAGGGAATTTAATACTAACTCCTTTCTAACCCCTCTAACCCCATTATCATACTATCACATTTACCATGCATTCAACATAAGCACTTATCAAATCATATCACAAAGCACATATCATATATCACTTATCACATAGCATATATCATAGAGCATATATCACATAGCATCTATCAATGCATGTATCATGTATCATAATCATGTACCATATAACTTATAACATCATGAATTTCCTTATCATATATAAGTCAATCATGTCATAGCAATAAAAGAAATCGATACATACTAAATCTCTAAGTAATCAATTAACATCATTCGCATCGCAAGAGTCTTCTTTTTCTTAAGGTGGATCATAAGCATAGCCTTCTTGAACATCTCTCGCCATGTCCTCTCGCATGCCACATATGGTGCTCTAAGTCACTGTCCTTTAGCAGGGGTAATCATTCTTGGTCATCTAGTAAAAGAATCGTAAGGCATACAAGCAAACAATAACAAAGAGTACTATAACTTAATAGGATTTTCATAGAACTATACTAGCAATGGACTGCCAATGACATGATAAGAAAATTCATATGCTCTAGGATTATACTTATTCAACCCAACACATAGACAAGTCTAAACTAGACTTTTAAAACTACACCTTTGATACCAACTTTGTCGCATCCCAACTTTTGAGACATGACGGTCCTAGAACATAGGGAGATATAAGGTCACTCATGCCCATAGTACCCACTCATATGTATGCAAAAAAATTGCCTCGGATCGTATTGAACCTCATACATTAACATAATAAAACCTTTTATAAAGGAAAAAACACAAGCTGCGAAAGCTAAAAATATACTTTATTACAATTGATAAGGAAACATTAGTAAGACTCCAAGTAAATTTTTCAAAATAATATCTTGGAGTAAAGTTCCCAAAACAACTCCTAAAACATCTAAGGACACATCATAACATGGTATTATCAAAACTTTGATAAGGGAATTTCCCAAGCAGAGTAGGTAGCTTAAGTGATAACCTTGCCTTCTCATAATACTTACCTAGAACCACATAAGGAAAAAAGGAGTGAGATAGATGATCTCAATGAGTAAACAAATACAACTTATACAATAACATATACCCCTTATAAGATTTCATAACTTATCATTCAAAATTTATTATTATAATTCATGGCTTACAATTTAACAAGATTTATAGAAATCAACTTATAACTCATAACACATATAGAGTGGAGGCTGCTGCCTTATCCGCACGTAACATAATATAGAGTGAAAGCTGCTGCCTTGTCCACTCATAACATAATATAGAGTAAAAGCTGCTGCCTTGTCCACTCCTAACATAATATAGAGTGAAGGCTACTACCTTATCCACTCATAGCATAATATAGAGTGAAGGCGGCTGACTTGTCCACTCATAACTCATAACATATAAAGTAAAGGTTGCTGTCATGTTCACACATAACTTATAACATAATTTATAACATATGAAGGTAACAGTAGCACTTAAAGGATACAATCAAATATAACATAATAACGATAAGAGTTTACCCTTTTTAACAAAAGATGAACAATACTGTAGTTCCAAAAAATATATATATAAGTTAGGGTAATAATCACAAAGGTATTATCATTGGATAATCAAAAATGATTTTGGACTAATTGTCCTTTAGCAACCTAAGAGTACAAAGAAATCATTAAAATAGAAAAGAACTTGGGTTTCAAAATATCAAAGGTTCGCAAAACATGCTAGGTTGCACATGTAACTTGAAATATAATGTTTACTCACACTTGTACCATGAACACAGTGTTTACTCGCCTTATAGCTCCTTTGCTCCTAGTATCTGTAGCCCTTTTTAAACTTCTAAAGCTCTTTAAACTCTATCATAATATTTAATTTAATAATTAGTATTTATTTAGTCATGATGCTATCTTATTCCATAATTACCTTATGCACATATGACATTTACATATACTTAGAGCTGCACATAGAAGTGCACCTATCACTTGCACATCACATGTTGACTTTAAAAGTCTTGTACACTTAGCCTTTAGGCCCATATGAAAGCACTTCATAACTCATGTCAATACCTTTCTAAGGTTAACACAATATTATTATCTTAATATCAATTCACTTTAACAATCATCTTAGTACGTTTAACAGTTCCATATATGTCAACTTAACAAATAACCTTTTAAGTATCATGCTTATGTCTTATGACCAATTCCTTCAATCAATCACTTCATTAATTCAAGACCATTAGTTCATTTTTAATTCATCATAAAATCCATTTCCATATTATCCAATCACATTCACATTCTAATCACAACATAAGGTTAAGATACCTTAAGTATACCTTAAGTATACCAAAGTGCTTCTAGACTTGTCTAGGGTTAGTCCTTTGACTATCATGCAATTTTAACATTTATTATACATACATACATGTCAATAATCATTAAAATACATCACATAAAATTTATAGATGTTGGGATAAAAATCCCATAGTAGACCAAATGCATCATTAGGGGAAAAATTGAATTTTTCTTACTTTTCACACTTTTCGTCTGTTACAGTAATATATAGAAACATGGTTTAAACCAAGATTTTTTATGTAAACACAAAAAAAATCATTTTATAATATTAATCTACATGAATTGGCAGCAATAGGTGTGTTATGTACATGAAAATTCCAATTTTAGGTTTTAGGATGCAAAACCATGAGTTTTCTTATTTTCGATATTCTCTTATCATTACAATAATACGTAAATAGGTGATTTAAACCATTATTTTTCATCCAATCATAGGAAATATCAGTTTAGAACATTCACATATATGATTCAACAGCCATAGATAATAATTAGGCATGAAAATTCTAAAGTTTAAGGCTTAGGGTGAAAATCATAAGTTTTCTCTCTTTCCATTTATTACAGCGATATGCAAACACATTATTTAAATCATTATTTTTCATTCAAACAAAACCAATATCAGATTAGTATCCAATCATTTACAAATTATCAGCCACATGTTAAAATAATAATAGAATTTTCAAACTTCTAAGTTCTATCACAAAAACCTTGAATTCCTTTGTTTTCTGAAACTTTTTGGTCATTACAAAAATATGCAGAAATATAATATAATCCAATATTTTTCATCAAAACACATCAAAAATCATTTTAGAATGCAATTTATAGAAATTTCCCCCCCTTGGTATGGTTTATTCATAAAAATTTCAATTTTGATTTACAGAATTCACCTTTGGAGAAATAGCGTAGACAGGTTGGTGCTTTCGGTAGAAAATTTGATTTTATCTCAAGGAATCACCTAGCCCAAATTTTATCAGTAAAAATCAGTAAAAAACCAACTCAAAATAACTTTTTCATAATTTATTTCATAGAAATCAAATAGGAAATTGAAAAAGAAGAAAAACTTATGAATACAGGTAGGAAATTGCAAAATCGAAAGGTGCTTTCTTAATTTCGGTAAAGAGAAATATTTTAAGAGAATTTTTCTATCAAGATACAGAAAAATAGAGTGATGGCTACTGGAATGAGAGTGCTGGCTGAAATTTTCATTATATATTAGGGTTTGGGGTGAAATTTCCAAGTTTATCCTTAATGAGCTAGGTTAGGAGTGTTTTGGTGTAATGGGCTTTTGGGTATTTGGGCTTTTTATTTAATTTAGGGCTGATTATAGGCACGTAAAAATAAAATGTTTTTCTTATTATTTCCATTAAAATTTCCCCTAAAACATTTATTTAAAAATATTTTAAAAATACTCATAAAATTATTTTATGCTTAAAAATTGCCTTTATGCATTAAAATTCATTTTATTTAAAATAATTTATTTTATGCTAATGTACTTCATATAAATCATTTATTTAACAATAATAACTCATATTATGCATATTAAAATTAATTTAACATGCTATAAACTCATTAATTACATAGCACAAATATTCCCATAAAAGTATGCGCTTAGTCTTAATAGTTCTAAATCAAGCAAATTGGTCCTGAAAACTCCTAGGGTAAGCATGGGTTGTTAAAAATAGTGAATTTTCTCTAACCCCTAAATTGCCTCTTAACCATGTCACATATGGGCTTAGGCCACATCTCATGTGTTAAGGGTTTTTACTAAGCTTAAAATTATGTCATTGATTTAATCCAAATCAATTTTCAATTTAATCTTTCTCATTTGCTTCATATATAAATTAAGATTTAGTTGAATAGAAACCTTCATAGATTAAATATCAAGACATGCTAGGGTCCTTGTAAATTTAATTACTTGTCTAATCATTTTACCACTAATCAATTAATTAAATTCTTTAATTAATTATTATGGTAAACCTTTTACACTTAGAAGGTGATTACTATTTGGTGTGTGACTTTTTAGGTTTATGTCTAATCAGTAATAGGAATGAGAAAACATTTTTCTCTACTAATGTGAAATCCCCACTTCACTTTTAGTCCTATAAGTCATGTGGAACAGCTAGCATTCCATGTCCCAACTACCTAATTACAAATGAATGTTTATAGTTGATAACTTTAAACATCACATGGACCATCAATCATAAATCATCATGCACTAGAATCCCATCATTAAAGATCCCAATCTTGGCTAGGGTAATGGTTTATGTCAAACCCTAATGTGCCTCGATTCTATGTCCTTATATGGGTTCTAATTCTTGATGAGATTAGATTCCTACTAAAAACTTTTTCTAGTGAATCTGTCTGTCCTGGCTAAGAGCTTTAGTTATCAAGAATAACCAGATAGCATAGGATCTTAACCTCATTTACTTTAGGTAATGAATTATATCTTGATGATGACTTACCTCCATACATAACAAATTAGAACTATCACATGCCATATATCCGTACATGAATAGTACATCTATATAAGCAGTAATAAATCCTAACAACCTATGTATGAGATATAGTATCCCTCAAGTCAAAGGATTATATGCACTCTTATGACATAGATGATAAATAATTGTGTCACATCCCAACCTTAGAGATATGACGATCCTAGAATATGGGGAGACATAAGGTCACCCATGCCCGTAGAACCCACTTACATATAAACAAATCATGCCTAGGATCTTACCAAACCTCTTACATTAACTCATTTAAAATGTTTAGATGAATACCATAAATTTGTGGAAGACTAAAGTAAATCATTACATATAAAATCCAAAAGGAAACTAATATGTATCAATAAGTATCAATCAACATTCCCAAAGCATCTAATGACAAGATTTCATAAAAGTTGTATTATTGATAACTTAGACAAGGAATTCCCCAAGTGAAGTAGAATGCTTGAGCCATCACCTTGCCTCCTCACATTTGCTCACCTGGAACCACACAAGGAAAAAGGGGTGAGATAGATGATCTTAATGAGTAAATGAAAAGGCACATACATTATCACATATTCCTTTGAAAAGGAAACACATAGCTTATACACTTAGTTCATGACTTATAATTCATGAATCAGGTTGCAATTTAGCAAAGGTTTAATTTGGCAAGTTTGCAGAAATTACACTTATCACTTATAAATAGTGAAGGCTATTGCTCTATCACTTGAACACATTGACAAGAGGTGGCCCTATACCAAATTCCAACTCCTATCACTTATAAGTCATGAAGCTGATCAGGCTCAATGGCTAGAACCGCCCCTTTTAGCTGAGGTGGATACACTACCCCTATCCATCAGGTTAAGATTGTGTGCACAGATTCCGATGATTACCCTTATCAGCACGAGGATTTTGCATAAACGGTAAAAGGTACCATAGCTAGAGCTAATGGTAATCACAATTAACAATATCATATAAGGCAATAATAACATGTATTCCAATAACAATGGTGGTTTCACTTTCAAGCAAAAGACATAATAGCAGTGTAGTTCCAGAAAGAATATAGGTTAGGGTGTTAATCACAAGAAATTCTCATTGGATAAACAAAATAGTTTTGGACCAAATGTCCTTTGGCAACCCAAGCTTGACAAAGAAATCATATAATAATATTTAAAATGGAAAGAACTTGGGTTTCAAAGATCACAAGGGCTCACATAACAATATATCACATTCTTATAACACAACATGATGTTGTTCACACTTATAACATGAATGTGGCATTTGCCCACACTTGAAGAATGAATACGATGTTTACTCACCTTGGGGTTCCTTTACTCCTAGTATACATAGTCCCTTTGCACTTCTAAAGCCCCTCAAACTCTAATATAATATTTGATTTAATACTTAGTATTTATTTACTCATGATGCTCCTACCCCATAACTACCCCATGCACATATAGCATACACATACACTTAGAGTCCACACATAAGTGTACTCGTCACTTGCACCTAACATGTTGACTTTGAAAGTCTTGCATACTTAGGCCTTATAGGCTCTCTTGATATCACATTACAATCTCATTAATACCTTTTTAAGGTCATTACAATATTATTACCTTAATATCAATTCACTTTAACAATTATCTTAATTCACTTTACACTTCCATAAATGTCATCTTAATAATTTACCTTTCAAGCGTCATGCTTAACTCTTATGATCCCTTTCACTTCATCAACTCATAACCATATGTTCATCATCAAGTCATCATAACATCTAGTTCCATATTTCTCAACCACATTTGCATTATAAACACAATATAATATTAAGATACTTAAGTATACCATAATGCATTTAAGCTTATCTAAGATCATACCTTCAACTAACATGTAACTTTATCATTTATTATCTATACATACATGTCAACAATCATCAAAACACATCACATAAAATTTATAAAAATTGGGACAAAAATGTTTATATAGGCCGAATGCATCACCAAGGTAAAAACCAAATTCTTCTTCTTTTCGCACTTTCCGTCTATTTCGGAAATATGTAAAACATGGTTCGAATCAAGATTTTTCATGTAAATGCAACAAAAATCATCTTAGAATTTAAATTCATAAGAATCAGCCACTATTGGTATTATTTATATACAAAAATTCAACTTTTGAATTATAGAGCATAAAACCATGAGTTTTCTTGTTTTCGGTATTTTTCGGTCATTTTAGAAATATGTAAACAGGTTGTTTAAACTATTATTTTTCATTCAATCATAGAAAATATCAGTTTAGAACACATCCCTACATGATTCGGCAACCATAGATAGGGTTTATACAAAAAATTTCCAAGTTTAAAAGCTTAGGTGAAAAATCATGTGTTTTTGCACTTTCCGCGCCTTTTGTTCATTTCAGTGATAAACAGATACATGATTCAAATCATTATTTTTCATCTAAACAAAACAATTATCATATTAAAACACTTCCTCATACAAATCGGCAGCCATATGTCCATTCAAGAATAATATTTTCCAACTTCCAAGTTCTAACACAAAAACCTTGAACTCTTTTGTTTTTTGAAACTTTTCAGTCATCACAGAAATATGCAAAAATATTATTTAATCCAATATTTTTCATCAAAAAAAATCAAAAATCAGTTTATAACACAACCATGCACAAATCGCTCCCCTCCCCTTATGATGTTTATGCATAAAAATTGTGATTTTAAGTTATGGAATTCACCTTTGGGACAGGCTTGATGGAGCTATCTGGAAAGAATCATCTTTTGACAATCAATCATGGGATAAATTCACTTATTTTACACAATTCGGGAGAAATCTCGTGGAAAGAATCATATTTTCGGTAGAAAATAGATTTTCTCTCCAAAACTCACCCAAACAGAATTTAAATCTCTAAAAATCAGTAATCAATTAGTTCAAAATGATTTTTCCATAATTTATTTCATAGAAATCAATTTAGAAATTAAAAGAGAAGAAAAACTTACGATTACGGTCAAGAAATCGCGAAAAGGAAAGGTGTTTTCTTAATTTCGGTAGAGAGAAATATTTTGGGAGGATTTTTCTGCCAAGATACAGAAAGAATAAGAGAATGGCTGCTGGAACCTTGATTTGGCTGAAATTTAGAATATATATTAGGGTTGGAGTGGAATTTCCACTAATACCCTTAATGAATTAGGTTAGGAGGATTTTTGTGTAATGGGCTTTTGGGTATTTGGGCTTTTCCTTTGAATTTTTGGCTGAATAAAAATTAAAATAAAAAGAATATTTTTCTTGTTATTTCTGTAACATTTCCCCCAAAAATATTTATTTTAAAATATTTTAAAAATACTTATAAAATTATTTTATGCTTAAAAATTGTCTAATGCATGAAAATTCATTTTATTTAAAATAAATTCTTTTATGCAAATGCACTTCATGTAAATCATTTATTTCACAATAGCAACACATATTATACATATTAAAATTAATTTAATATGCCACATACTCATCAATCCCTTAGATCACAAATTTTCACACAAGCACACACTTAACCTTAACAGTTCTAAATCAAGCAATGTATCATGAAAATTCCTAGGGTGGGTGTGGGTTGTTACAAATTGACAAGTAATAAAACCCTATATTATTATCATCTAACGTCAAAATTTGACTATTCATCCTATGAATATCCACATGTAAGTTAATGAAGGATTTAAAGTAAGTTTTGTTATGTTTGTTATTTATACATAACTATGTACATACTATATGTTTAGTGTATGTTCAAAAGATGATAAAGTAATGATCCTAACATATCTGTAACAAAAAGACAAATTAATTGAAAATTTGGGTTGATAAGGTAAATAATCAATTCCTTGTAGACATAGATGATTAAGGATTGATTAAATATAAAAGGAATCCTTTAATAGTAAGTGAGAAGAGAAGAAATGGAAATAATTTGATAAAGTATTGATACTAATAAGTTGTAATGAATATTAAGAGTGACCGACCAGATATGGGATTGTAACATTTTAAGTTACTCATGTAAAGGCTTATAAAGAAATGATAAGATCTCTATATGGTGCTATAAGAATTTTTAAGTTATGATGAGTTGACACAAAAAAAAAAAAAAATTAGACTTATAGTATGTGAAATAAGAAAGAAGATATTACATATTTAATGGGTTAGAAAATTGATATAACATCGATTTCATAAATAGATCTTATGATACAAGAATTGTTATTAAAGAGGACTCATCAGAGAAATTGGAATAAGAAAGATAGCGAGGAAATTATCGAAAATCTATGGAGATAATGAATGCATATGAGAAAACAACTGAGACATGTAGCCTAAGTATTATTAATTGCTTTAAAGAGTATTTGTTTTGAAAATTTGAGGATGAATTGTCTAAAAGAGGGTAGAATGTAATACCCAAGGTTTTCCTAACCTATTAGCAATGGAGGCACCATAATATTCATGTACTGTGTCATTCAAGGCCTCCCTAACACATCAAAAACCATGAGAACATCATAAGAAACAAATTCTAAATGAATAATGTGACAATGAGTAAAGAATGTAATTGATTTCGATAAGCACTTTTATGATAAAATAGAAGTCAAACCAAGTTTGACTTAATGTGACTATGTTAATAATTTATTTGAAATATGAATCTAAAGTGTGAGTGAATGGGCATTAACATCTCTTAAATCATTAGGAGATAATAATAGTGACATGAAAAGTTGATTTCAATCAAAGTTACAATAGTACAATGAAAGTCAAATTTAGTTTGACCAAGTGAGTTTATATGACTTACGTACATGAACAAAGCTAATGAACGGCTAGAAAATGTGTACTATAGAGTGAACATGATTTATCTAGTAATGTCTAAAATGTGTAGTGATATTAGAAGATAGAAATATGTATATTAAAGTGAGAGAAATGAAATGGAAAATCTATTAAGCACCAAGCTTGAAACGCACATATAAGAATCTATTAATGGGCTTTTGGACTCAAAAGCTCAAGCCCATTGAATGGCCGACCCATAAGGCCCAAGGATGGATGAACATACACTTAACTAGAGTTAGAAATAGCTAACTGAGGTTAAGTTTGATGTTGGAAAAGCTAGCCATTAATTTTGACTTAGAAGCCACCATTTTTTACTAAGTCCATTCCTTTTCCAATTTGAATTCTCCCTTCATCCACACCAAAGTCTACATTCATTTTTGCTACTTCCAAAACCATATGATGAACATCATAATTGTAGAGAAAATCCTAGCCATCCAACTTGATCAAATCATAGCCATCCATTAAGATTAAATCTTAGCCATTGGATTAAACTTGATCAAATCTTCACCATCCAACCAATCATATATATATATATATATATATATATATATATATATATATATATATATATATATATATATATATATATATATATATATATATATATATATATATATGTATGTATGTATGTATGTATGTATGTATGTATGTATGTATCCAAATTTTATGTTGTAAACATCATTTTTTTTCTATCTCTATACCAAAGTTCCATAATAACAAAAGAAGCTCTCTCTTCACGCCAATAGCAACAAGAACCTTAGCAAATCAAAGCTAACCAAGGTGAGAAATCTTGTTCATCTTCTATTTTCTATGTTTTAAGGTTGATTTTAGTATTTTAGTTGCATGAAATCCTTTCTACTCCATAAGAAAAATTTGGCCCATAATAGTGAATGAACAAAGAGGTGTTCTAAATTCTAATTGGATACATCTATAGTTATTTTAGATGAAGAAAAATGATTTAGAAGTGTTAAAATGAATTAAGGAAGTTTGATTCAAGACTTGAAAGTCTTAGTAGCATGAATTTAGTCTAGAAGGGAAATTAACATTCTAATGCTAGATATTGACAATTGAATGATCATATAGGTTTATGTTATGCTAATTTCATAATTCCATGATCAATATCAAGATTGGATGAGGAGATAATGGTTTCCCCAAATTCTAGGGTTTACGGAAAAAAAATAGGAATTTTGAAATTTGAACTTGAAGTCATGAAATTGAATGAGGAATATAGCTTAGAAAAGATTAGGAATAAGAATAGATATAAAAATGTATACGACTCTATTGATAGATCTCCACTATGAGTTGAAGTAATAAAACAAGGATAAGGTATAATTAATAACATCATTAGTTACTAATTAATATATAATTGAAATGCAAATGTGTAGAATCTAAAGACAATGATAAGGATATTGTCTAAGAGTGCAAGGAGCACCACATGCATTAAGTTAAACATAAATAGGAGCAAAGGAGTCCAAGGTGAGTACTTAATAATATGATTGCTTGCAACCATTGCTTGAATTACCATTCCTTGACATGTACTTGAAATGACATTTGATATATAGTTACTTATTAATTGTTGAACCCTTTAGGAATCCATATCTTCCTTATATAACATTGTCAATGATGAGCCTTTTGTTTTGGTCCTATGTTTTGCTTAATGATGAGAATGATTAATATGCTAAACCATTTTCCATTGAATTCCTGTTGTAGATCTTCAATATGTCTTTCATTGAAACCTATGAATAAGTAGAAATCCTCTTTGGTGTGACTAAATACACCAGACCTTGTGCACTTGGTATAAGCCTGCAGGTAGGGAAAAGTACCCAACTTCTGTTAGGGGGGAACGCCTAACTATAAGACCTTATCAATCTTATGTAATCTGATTATGTGAGTGAGCAAGGCTTAGGCCACCGCTCTTTAATTTATATATGTGGGAAGCATTCTGCTTCCAAGAAAAAAATATTTCTACTAAAGATGTCATTTCCATTTAAATGAGAAATTGAACCATAATGACAACATTGATTGAAATTGTTCCATTGCCATAAAGAGCCTTTCCTAAAAATGATCCTTGTACTCACCATATATATTGAATTATTATGTACTCACTGAGCTTTGTCTCATTCCCTAGTTTAAAAATATCAGGTAAGATTGATGAGTTAGCAAGGTAAATTCCAAGCCCTACTCATTGGCTTAGAAACTGTTTTGCTAACTTCAAGAGTTGTAATTCATGACTAAGAAGACCATTGTTTTAGAGCCTCATGGTTACCAGACATTTAGCATTAATGTGATATGGGATTGATATGCACTAAGAACCATAATGTGATTATATTTATGTTAGTGTAATTAGCAATGATCATATGTAAATGAGATGAATATCATAATGATATAATGAATATTTGGCTATATATAGATGACAAAATAGAAGTTGGTAATAACACAATTGAGTTCTAATCTTAGGACAAGTTTCAATATGATGAATGGTAAAGGATTATAAGTTACACGGGGTTCTACGGGTTTAGGTGACTTTATGTCTCCCTATGCCCTAGGACCGTCACAGCTTAACAAGTGGATCGTGATAGAATATGACATTATTGATACACCTCCATTGTGAGTTGATATAACAATAAAATAAGTATAAGATAGATAAAGTATAATTATGTCACGACCCAATTTCCATACCGTAACTGTCCTAGAGTTTAGGGAGACATAAAGTCACCTAAACCTGTAGAGTACCAATGATCTTATTATCATCTTATAATCCTTCCCAAGATCAAGACCACATTCATTCTTTATCCTTTCTCATTATTTCTTAAATCATTCATTTATAGCCATTACACTTCGGTGTCATCTCATGATTCAAAATAGAACATTATTATTTATAAATATAAATAAACACTATCCATACATTCTTACTTACTATCATAGGTACTCTTACATAATAAATGTTATCAATTATCTACATTACACTCTAACATAATACACATGAGTACTAAGCTTTGAGACACCATGGAGCTCTAGAGTGTTGATCCTTCAAAATTAGCATAAGCAAAATGAATGTAGCACCTTTGGCAAGTCCTAAGTGAAGAAATGTAACTTGGAATTTACCTTGCTAACAGATCACTTCAACCTGGAAAATTATAATCAACTAAGGCGTGAGACAAGCTCAGTGAGTACAAAATAATATAACATAATATGCAAGCAATATCAAAGGTTAACACTTGGGTTAATTCAAGATGGCAATTGAGTAATATCAATCAAATTGACCATATTGAACTTTAGAATGCGATTTAGCAAAAATGATGATGTTTTGGGAGCGAAAAGCTTCCCACACCTGAATGTTTAAAGAGTAGCTGCCTAAGCCTTGCTCACTCACATACATTACATTACACAAGACTGATTGGGCCTTGCAATTAAGCATTTCCCCCTAACAGAGGTCAAGTATTCTCGCCCTACCCATAAGTTTATATCAAGTGCACAGGATCTGATGTATTTTCCTTGCATCAGAGAGAATTTTTGCTTAGTTATGGGTATTCAATGAAAGACATATCAAAGGTCTACAATAAGGACCCAATGAAAGCTAGTTCAGCATAATAGTCATTCACATCATTAAGCATCATATAAGGTCAAAGCACAAGGTTCATTATGATCGATTATCATATAGGGTGGATGTGAATTTCCAATGTTTCATTAAACAATAAGCAACCACATTTCAAATGTTATGTCAAGTTCACGATAAGGATTTATAATTCAACAATGGTTGCAAAAAGAGCATATTTAGTACTCACCTTATCTCCTTTGGTCCTAATGATTGTTCATTCTTGGTTAGTTCAACATCCCTCTTGGTCCTGAGCAATTTTTTTGCCCTTGCCTTGAATATCTACATTCATCATATTCCAATTACTTCAATTAGTAACTAATAGTATTACTAATTATTTCTTCAATTAGTAACTAATAGTATTACTAATTATTTCTTTTACTTATTTTGTTTCTTCAACTTATAAAAAAGATGTGTCATATATGCTATATACATACTTATTCTTACGTTTCATTATTTCAAAACTAAATTTCTCATTCAATTCCATGATTTCAATTCTAGATCATAAGATGCCCAAATTGTGCCATGAACCCTAGAATTTTAGGGAAAACCATTAATTTCACTTTCAAACTTCCATTCAACTATAGATTTACCAAATTAACACTTAAACAATCAATCCCTATCAATTAATTTGAATTAATTTACTTTTATTCATATGAACCCTAGTTTATCCCATTCAAGTCAAATTTGGGGAAAAATTATATTTCCACATCTAATCTTCAAATTAATTGTAGAAGTGGGAAATTAACACAATATATAATAGATATATATAATCACTAAAATGGTTCAATCTAGTGTGAGAGCACCAAGTCTCTTTTTAAATCATATTCACACCTCTAGGGTCTCTTAGTCTTGAATCAAGTTCTCAAAATTCCATTTAACACTTCTAAATCATTCTTCTTTATCTAGGATCATTCAAAATTACATCTTATACATATTTACTCTAGGTTGGCCAAAATCCTCTTGGTGTAATAAAGGGCTTTATACAACTAAAATACTAAAATTTAACCTTAGATCATATAAAGGAGAAAGTGAACATAGTTTCTCACCTTACTTGGCTTTGATTTGCTAATACTTTTGTTACAAGTGATGTAAAGTAAATCTCCTTTCTTAGAGTGAAAATTTGGTGTAGAGATAGGCTAAACACTAGTTTATAACGTAAATTTATATATATATATATATATATATATATATATATATATATATATATATATATATATATATATATATATATATATATATATATATATATATATATATATATATGGTGAGGATTTAATCAAGCTAGATCTAATGATTAAAGTTTAATCTTAATGAATGGCTAGGATTGGATCTAATTGGATGGTTAGGATTCTCTCTGCAATGGTGATGATCATCATAATGTGTTCGAGTGCTCAAAGTGTATATAGACTTATGTGTAGAGAACGTGAGAGTTTAACTTGGTTTAAGACTTTAACTTTGGTCAATCTTTATGGCTAGCTAGTCAAATTTTATAACTCTTTCTCTACAACATGTTCTATTTGATGTTGGCTATCCACCCTAATTAGGCTAACTATTCTAACATGTGGACTTGAAGTTACACCAATTATGGGCCCATGGGCCGGCCCACTATTGTTGAGTTTGGGCCTTTGATGGCCCAAGGCCCAATAACAAGCCTATAGTCCATCACAAACCCCATGTTAAACTTAGAAACTTTCCTTTTTAGCTTTCTTTCAAATTATGCCCTCTAACCTCTTTACTTTTATTAGCTACCACATGAACTTTATTCAATTCATTAAAGCATAATTAAGCATAATAAGATCATGTGCTAAGTAAACAATTCAATTACCATCATAAGGTTACTACTCGATTCCTTTTCATTTCTATACCATGCCAACCTTTAAAAATCTAGTCTTCTAGCATCATTGGCAACTAGAATGAGTTATAAAAGACTTGAGTGTTACATTCTACCCTCTTAAAAAAATACCACCTTGGAATTTTTTAGAAAAGTTTACCTATTACTAATGAAATAGTTGTGGATACTTCTGGAGCATGTCATCTTCTTTTTCCCAGGTGCATTCCTCCACATCATGATTACACCATTGAATTTTGATCATTGGTATGTCCTTCTTTTGAAGTCTTTTAACTTATCGATCCAATATAGCAATCGAAAATCTTGGTCGATCTCTATCGCTTATGGTTGTAATACATATGAACAATCAGGAACATATTTCCTTAACATCGACGTATGAAAAATTGGATGCACATGATCCAATCCTGGAGACAATGCCAACTGGTACAAAACTTGTTTGACCTTATCAAGAATTTTAAAAGGTCTAATGAAACATAGTGAGAGTTTTCCTTTCTTGCCAAATCTCATCACTCCTTTTAAAAGGGAGACTTTCAAAAAGACATAGTCACCCATTGTCAAATGGACATCCTTCCTCTTAGGATCGACATGACTCTTCTTGCAACTAAAAGTAGTTTTTAGCCTTTCCTGAATAACTTTCACTTTCTCAGTGGCTTCTTTAATCATATCTAGAGCTTCAAGGTACTTTTCACTCACTTTAGTCCAACAAATAGGAGATCGATATTTTTTACCATATAGTGCCTCGTATGGCATCATTACAATAGAGGAATGCTAACTATTGTTATATGCAAATTCAATAAGTGGGAGATGTTTATCCTAACTTCCTCCAAAATCCATAATGCACATACAAAGCATATCTTCCAATGTCTATATTATTCTCTCAGATTGCCCATCCATTTGTGGGTGGAAGACTGTGCTAAAGTCAAGCTACATACCTAAAGCTCCTTGTAATTTTTGCTAGAATCTATATGTAAATTAAGTCCCTTTATCTAAAATAATGGAAAGTGGAACTCCATGCAATCATACAATTTCATTGACATATATTTAGGCATATTGGGCTACCAAATAGGTGGCCTTTACATCAATGAAGTGGGTAGATTTCGTCAATCGATCCACCATAACCCATATTGAGTCATACCCTTTTCAGGCTTGGGTAGACCCACTACGAAATCTATGGTAATCTGTTCCCACTTCACTCCGGTAGTCTTATCTCTTAAAGTAATCTAGACGGTCTTTGGTTTTCAAATTTCACTTGTTGGCAAGTGAGACAGGAAGCTAAAAAATTTGCCACATTCTTCTTCATTCCATGCCACTAATAAGTACTCTTTACATCATGATACATTTTGGTAGCACCTGGGTGTATGCTATATATGGTTTGGTGTGCCTCTTTCAAAATTCTCTCCTTTAACTATTTTACATCAGGTACATATAATCGATCTCCACATCTTAAAACATCCCCTTCTACATGAAACTACTAGGCTTGTCCTTTTTACACATTCTCAAAGATTTTTATTAGCTAAGGATCTTGGTTTTGTAGCATTTTTATCTCGTCAAGAAGTTTAGGTCTTACTTGGAAGTAAGCCAACAATACTTGTGACTTATTTGCTTCCAGTCACAAACCTTCATTAAACATCTCCTTTAACTCTCTTACTATTAGCCTCTTTTGCACAGTAACATGCGAGAGACTACCCATTGACTTTCTGCTTAATGCATTTGCTAAAACATTAGCTTTAGCAGGATGGTAAAGTATTTAGCAATCATAATCTTTTAATAATTCTACCCACCTTCCTTGCCTCAAGTTTAAATCTCATTGCTTCAAGATATATTAAAGACTTTTATGATCTGTATAGACCTCACATTTTTCCCTATACAAATAATGCCTCTATATCTTTAGAGCAAAGATAACTGCCATCATTTTTAGATCATACGTAAGGTTGTTCATCTCATATCGCTTCAGTTGTCTAAATGCATAAGCAATAACTTTTCCTTTTTGCATTAACACACATCCCAAACCATTTCTAGAAGCATCATAATATATGGTGAAACCTTCATTCCCATCAAGTAATGCCAATATAGGAGCTGTGATCAAGCAATCTTTGAGTTTCTAGAAACTCTCTTCACAAGTCTCATCCCACTTAAACTTAACTTACTTTCCTGCAAGTCTCATCAGTGACATTGCTATTTTCGAAAAATCTTTTATAAAATAGTGATAGTAACCTACCATACCTAAGAACTCCTCACTTTTGTAACAGTTATAGGTTGAGGCCAATTTGCTACTACTTGTACTTTCTTAGGATCTACTTTGATTCCTTCTTTATTTACTATATGTCTAAGGAAGTAGACTTCTTCCATCTAGAAATCACATTTAGACAATTTAGCATACAGCTTATGCTCTCTCAAAGTTTGCAACACTATTTTCAAGTGTTCCTCATGTTCTTCCTTACTCCTCAAATAGACTAGAATATCATCAATAAATACAATCACAAATTTATCTAAAAATGGCTTAAATACTCGATTCATCAAATTCATAAAAGCTGCTGGTGCATTCATTAACCCAAATGGCAATACTATAAATTCATAATGCCTATATCTCATTCTAAATGTAGTCTTACAAATGTCTTCCCATCGGATCTTAAGTTGATGATAACTAATCATAAGTCTATCTTATAGAAATAACTAGCTCCTTGCAATTGATCAAATAAATCATCAATCCTCAGTAAGGGATACTTATTCTTCACAATCATCTTATTCAGCTGTCTGTAATCAATGCACAACTTTAAGGACCCATCTTTCTTCTTTACATACAAAACTAAAGTACCCTAAAGGGAACTACTTGACCTAATAAAACCCTTATCAAGCAAGTCCTGTAACTGAACTTTCAATTCTTTTATCCCCGAAGGTGCCATTCAATAAGGTGGTATCAATATTGGCTGAGTTCTAAGTAAGAGTTCAATTGTGAACTCTATTTCCCTATCTGGTGGCATTCATGGTAAATCCTTAAGAAACACATCAAAGAACTCATCTACTATAGGTACCTTTTTAATAAATTTTTCTACTTTCTCAACATCCACTACATGTGCCGAATATACTTGGCAACCCTTCCTTAACAATCTTTTTGCCCCAACAGCTGAGATAAAGTTAATAGTAAAGCTACTCCTATCACCTTGAAAAGTGAAACTCATATTCATTTTCCTCTTTGAAATTAATCCTTTTCCATTTACAATCTATATAAGAATGATGCATAGATTGCTAATCAATTCCTAGTATGACATGAAACTCCAAGACTTCTAGTTCAAACAAATTTGTAGAAAATCTCCTATTTTCAATTTCTACCATGCAATTCTTATTAACTTGTTTTACTTTCACAATCTCTCCCAAAGGTGTGGTTATAATCAAAGGTTTGTTAATCACCTCTTTATTCTTATTTACTTTCTAGCAAAACATGGTGAAATAAATGAATGCGTTGCACCTGAATCAAACAAACACTGAGAATTATTAGAATGGATAGAGATGGTACCTGTAACAACATTATAGGACATGTAAGCATCTTATTGACCATATACTCTCCCTCTTCCTCTACCTTCCATGGCTTGCACATTGTCTGAGGATTGTCCATCACCTTGGCCTCATCCTCCCAGTCCATGACTTTTTGGCCGAGTCATTTGGACAGTAGACCATGAAATCTCTATTATGGTCTTTAGGTTGACAGTTATCAGACAGTCCTTTACAAAATGTCCCATTTGTCCACAACGTAAGCATACCCCTGTGGCTCTTTGATAGGCTCTATGATGATGTTGCCCACACATAGTACAAGTAGTATGGGCCGACCTTGCTGTCTCGATCAGTATGTGTTAATGTTCCTTGGGGCCGAGGCAATTGAAGCACTTCTAACCGGACTTGACTTTGTCCTCCCATTCTTGATTGGTATGGAGTAGACATTGTAAAAATACATTTAGGACCCTTACTTTGGATAGGGCCTCCCCATTACTGGCTACTTTGCCCTTTTCCTTTTCCCTTATGTTTATGCTTCCTTTCCACTCATTCATCTCTTTCAGCCTTGTATCATGCCTTCATAAGTTTAGCTTTATCAATAAGCTTTGCCATAATAGGGAAATCAATGGCTACCAAAACATTATAAAGTGGAGCAATCAATCCTCGTCAGAATCGATCGACTCTACTTGCCTCCGTAGGTACTATATGAGAGGCATACTTGCTCAGACACTTAAATTCTCAAGCATACTCCGATACTGACATTCCAGGCTTTTTCTTTAATTGTTCAAATTATAGGGCACATTTTGTCTTTTCCCTTTAGTTAAGAACTCATCCATTATTCTTTGCTTAAACTCAGCCCATGTAAGAGGATCATCTCCATACAATTGGTCTTCAATCTCTCTTTGGAACCATTCTTATGCCTCTTTCTTAAGTTGTAGCCCCACTAACTCAATTAACTTTTTGTCAGAACATGATAGTCTTTGGGCTATTTTATCCATTTCCTCTAGAACTCTTGAGGATCCTCTCCTTCCTCTCCTTTAAACTCAAGAGGTTTCATCTTTTTAAAGTCATTCACTGAAACTCCTTATTCCAGTAACATTCTTCTTCGAACATGGCATGGCGCCCTTAGTGAGAGAGGGGGAATAATTTCAACTCTAGGCATAGGCGATGGAGGCGGTGGAGGCATTTCTTGCCTTCATCTCAATTCTTCAAGTTATCGCCTTAACTCTTAATTCTCTTGCATCAACACATCCATGTCTCCGAGTAATGCTCATTCTATCGTATCAATTGTGCATTGTCTTGATCGAGATGACTCCCTATCATCACCCCTTATGATGCAGCATTAGATGCTGCATCTGGAGTGATTCTCTTGGCCTCTTGAGATATTTATCTCTCTTGCTCTATTCTATAAGGTAGCATATAAGCCACAACATCAATAATACTTTCTTTTAGCTCATCTCATATATATTTCTCGATATATATGACATATATATATATATATATATATATATATATATATATATAAATCATTCGCAGTCACACTAACTATTATTTACTATTAACCTTCATTTTACAACCTTAATGGTTCATAACTTCTAACAACTTCATATAAGCATATCATTCAACAATAACACATTTCATTCAATTCTTTGCTTACTCTTATCATAAACCAATTCATTATCTCTTAGATACTCTTCATAACACATTTAGGAAAACATATAACACTATAATCCAATTTATCTTTCCAATAATCCTATCACAAGAACACGAAGGAGGAAATTTATGAAAATACTAGTTGGGATAACTTATCCTCAATTTCAAGAGTATAAGAATGTGTCATTTCTTAAATTAGAATCTTACGATGTACATTAATGTTTGATGACATCAATTCAAATGGGAAAGAGGTCAAACATGGGGGGTCAAACATAAATATAAGAAGAAATTTCACAATATTTTGAAAACTGAGGGTAGGCTCTGACACGACCAGGGACACACTTATGTCTAGCTACTATCTAAATATGCAAATCTCACTTATTCACATGGCTAGGAACATGCCCGTGTCCTTGCCTGTGTCTGGCTACTACCTAAGTATACAAATTCCAATTATTCACATGACCAGGAGCACACCCGTGTCCCTGCCCGTGTCTAGCTACTACAAAATTTATTTTTCTCTTCTGATTTCCATCATTCTCAATATTTTTGAACTTTAAACTTATCATATTTGGTATCCCAACTCAATCATGACTTCTTATTTGTTTAAGAACTAATTTCTAATTAAAAACTTCCATATTTGTCTAAGATACTTGCATTATTCTTTCTAAATTTGGGTTTCTCCATATAAGCTCAACTAATCTTATAGGAAAAAAAAAAGGAATAATACTTGTTTAACAACATCCAACTCTTTATATTTCCTCCAACATTAGTACATCATATGTTCACAAAAGGATTCATATACATTGCATTAGTTGTTTATTATGTTAGACTATCCATTACATGTACATACATATTAACTATTTCTCCAAAATCCTAATCAAAATACCTCTGTTCTTCTCCCTATTCTCTTAATTCCTTGAACCTCTCTCACTATTTTCAGCTTCACTTCCCCTAGGGCTTACAAGTTTATGGCACGTCGACAACAATGAAGGGGATATCATTCACCTTCTAATAGGACATCTTTCCTCTGAATGATCTAATCTTCCACAAGCCACACATAGATGCTCAGGGAACCTTGGTATAACATCACGAAGTGGTGGAAATGGCTCTGCTTCTAGATTTTGATGCATTTGCCTAACTCGAGCTAACTCCTATTTCATATTTCTTATCATTCTTTTCAAGTTTCGTACTTCCTCTCTTAACATATGAAGTTCTCTCATTACCTCCTCATATTTTGCTTTCATTCATATCACCTAAATAGGATTAAGATCCTCTTCTGGGTCTGTCTCTTTAAGCTCAGGCGGAGAGGCTGAAACGACATTAGATGCTTCCTTTTCTCTAACAGAGTTATTAATTTATGGCATCTACATCCATAATCAAGCAATATGACACAATAATACAGCAACATAACAATGCATAAATAGTTCACAAAGATGAAAGACTAACTTAACATATACTGTTAACACAAATCTAACTTAATAATACATTCTAACAATGACAAGAATTCCTATGCTCTATAGTTTAACCAACAATTCACATAGCTATTAAGCCTATGTAAGACTTAAACCTTTGGCTCTGATACCAACTCCATTACGACCTAATTTCTAGATCGTGACTATCGTAAAGTTTAGGAAGACATAAAGTCACCTAAACCTATAGAATACCAATGATCTTATTATCATCTTATAATCCTTCCTAAGATTGAAACTACATTCATTCTTTATCCTTTCCTGTTATTTCTTAAATCATTCATTTATAGCCATTACACTTTGGTGTCATCTCATGATCTGAAATAGAACATTATTATTTATAAATATAAATAAACACTATCCATACATTCTTACTTACTATCATGGGTACTCTTACATAATAAATGTTATCAATTGCCTACATTACACTATAACATAATATATGTGAGTACTAAGCTTTCAAACACCATGGAGCTCTAGAGTGTTGATCCTTCAAAATTATCACAATCAAAGCGAATATAGCACCTTTAACAAGTCCTAAGCGAATAAGCGTAACTTGGAGTTTACCTTGCTAACAGGTCACTTCAACCTGGAAAATTATAATCAACTAAGGGGTGAGACAAACTCAGTGAGCACAAAATATAAAACATAACATGTAGGCAATATCAAAGGTTAGCACTTAGGTTAATTTAAGATGGCAATGGATTAATGTCAATCGAATTGACCATATTGAATTTTAGAATGCGATTTAGCATAAATGAGGATGTTTTAGGAGCGAAGAGCTTCCCACACCTGAACATTTAAAGAGTAGTGGCCTAAGCCTTGCTCACTCACATGCATTACATTACGTAAGATTGATCGAGCCTTGTAGTTAGGCGTTCCCCCCTAACAAAGGTCAAGTACTCTCACCCTACCCACGAGCTTATACTAAGTGTATAAGGTATGATGTATTTTTCTCACATCAGAGAGGATTTCTGCTTAGTTATGGGTATTCAATGAAAGACATATCAAAGGTCTACAATAAGGATCCAATGAGAGCTAGTTCGGCATAATAGTCATTCACATCATTGAGCATCACATAGGGTCAAGGCACAAGGTTCATCATGATCGATTATCATATAAGGAGGATGTGAATTTCTAAGGTTTCATCAATCAATAAGCAACCACATTTCAAATGTTATGTCAAGTTCACAACAAGGATTGATAAATCAATAATGGCTGCAAATAAGAGCATAGTTACATCATATTATTTAGTACTCACCTTGTCTCCTTTGTTCTTGGTTAGTTCAACGTCCCTCTCAGTCTTGAGCAATTTATTTGCCCTTGCCTTAAAGTTCTACATTCATCACATTCCAATTATTTCAATTAGTAATTAATAGTGTTACTAATTATTTCTTTTACTTATTTTCTTTCTTCAACTTATAATAAAGATGTGTCAATTATGCTATACACATCCTTATTCTTATGTCTAATTATTTCCAAACTAAATTACTCATTCAATTCAATGATTTCACGTCTAGATCACAAGATGCCCTAATTGTGCCATAAACCCTAAAATTTTGGGGAAAACCATTAATTTCACTTTCAAACGTCCATTCAACTATAGATTTACCAAATTAACACTTAAGTAATCAATCCCTATCAATTAATTTGAATTAAGTTACTTTTATTCTTATGAACCCTAGATTATCCCAATTAAGTCAAATTTAGGGAAAAATCATATTTGCACATCCAATCTTCAAATTAGTT
This sequence comes from Reutealis trisperma, assembly GCA_947687605.1. NCBI lineage: Eukaryota > Viridiplantae > Streptophyta > Magnoliopsida > Malpighiales > Euphorbiaceae > Reutealis > Reutealis trisperma. Next base: position 1,585,885 of record CANTUT010000024.1, read on the forward strand.
GTAGAAGTGGGAAATTAACACAATATATAATATATATAATCACTTAAATGGTTCAATCTAATGTGAGAACACCAAGTCTCTCTTTAAATCATATTCATGCCTCTAGGGTCTCTAAGTCTTGAATTAAGTTCTCAAAATTCCACTTAACACTTCCAAATCATTCTTCCTTATCTGAGATCATTCAAAATTACATCTTATACATATTTACTCTAGATTGGCCGAAATTCTCATGGTGTAATAAAGGACTTTATACAACTAAAATACTAAAATTTAACCTTAGATCATATAAAGGAGAAAGTGAACATAGTTTCTCGCCTTACTTGGCTTTGATTTGCTAATACTCTTGTTACAAGTGATGTAGAGAAAATCTCCTTTCTTAGAGTGAAAATTTGGTGTAGAGATAGGCTAAACACTAGTTTATAACATAAATTTACATATATATATGATGAATTAAATGGTGAGGATTTAATCAAGCTAGAACCAATGGTTGAAGTTTAATCTTAATGAATGGCTAGGATTGGATCTAATTGGATGGCTAGGATTCTCTCTACATTGGTGATGATCATCATAAGGTGTTGAAGTGCTCAAAGTGTATATAGACTTATGTGTAAAGAAGGTGAGAGTTTAACTTGGCTTAGAACTTTGACTTTGGTCAATCTTTGTGGCTAGCTAGTCAAATTTTACAACTCTTTCTCTACAACATGTTCTATTTGATGTTGGCTAACCACTCTACTAGGGCTAAGTATTCTAACATTTGGACTTGAAGTTATACCAATTATGGGCTGGCCCACTATTGTTGGGTTTGGGTCTTTGATGACCTAAGGTCCAATAACAAGCCCATGGTCCATCACAAACCCTATGTTAAACTTAGAAACTTTGCTTTTTACCTTTCTTTCAAATTATGCCCTCTAACCTCTTTACCTTTATTATCTACCACATGAACTCTATTCAATTCATTAAAGCATAATTAAGCATAATAAGATCATGTGCTAGGCAAACAATTTAATTAATATCACAAGGTTACTACTCGATTCCTTTTCATTTCTATACCATGCCAACCTTTAAAAATCTAGTCTTCTAACATCATTGGCAACTAGAATGAGTTATAAAAGACTTGAGTATTACAAATTAGTAACATCATTAGTTACTAATTGATATGTAATTAAATGATATGGGCGTAGAACCTGAAGGCAAAGGTAAGGAAATTGCTCAAGACCATGAAGTACACTAAATTAATCAAAAGTGAACACTAATAGGAGCAAAGGACTTGAAGGTGAGTACTTAATAATATGACGTAATTTTCTATATTGTTAGCAAATCATTACTTGAATTACCATCATTTGACATATACCTTAAAGTGGCATTGAATATGTTTTAGTCCATTGATTGTTGAGCCTTTGGGAATTTATATCCTTCTTATATGATATTTGACCATGATGAGCCTCCTACATTGGTTCTATGTTATGCCTAATGATGAGAACAATTGATATGCCAAACTATTTTTCATCGAATTCCTAATTTTGACCTTGTATGTGTCTTTCGTACATACCCCCAATTAAGCAAAATTCCTCTCTGGTGTGAGAAAATATATTAGACTTTATGCACTTGGTATAAGCCCATGGGTAGGGTGAGAGTACCCAACCTCTATTAGGGGGGAAAGCCAAACTGTAAGGCTCGATCAGTCTTATGCAGTGTGATGCATGTATGTGCGCAAGGCTTAGACCTCCACTCTTTAATATTTATATGTGGAAAGCTTTCCGCTTCCAAGACATTATTATTTCTGCTAAAATGTATTCTAAAACTAAAATGTCCAATTTTGATTAACATCACTTCATTGCCATCTTGAAACTATCCAAGTGATAATATCTTATATTGTCTTCATATTATATTATATTATTATGTACTCACTGAGCTTGTTTCATTCCATAGTTGTTTAAAATTTTTCATATTAGGGTGACTCATTAGCGAGGTAAATTATGAGCTATGCTTCTCATCTTGGGAATTGCTCTGCTAAATTGCCATGTTTTGAGTTTTGTAAATGTTACTTTGAGGATAATCGATCTAGAACTCCATAGTATTTGAAGGTTTAGTACTAAATGTAATAAATTTGAAAGTATTATAAATGAATAGTAGTAATTGTTATATACAGACTTATCATAGTATAACAACCCACACTTACCCTAGAAATTTTCATGATAAATTGCTTGATTTAGAATTATTAAGGTTAAGTGTGTGCTTTTGTGAAAATTAGTGATCTAAGTGATTGATGAGCATGTGACATATTAAATCAATTTTAATATGCATAATATGAGTTTCTATTGTGAAATAAATGATTTACATGAAGTGCATTTACATAAAAGAATTTATTTTAAATAAAATAAATTTTCATGCATAAAAACAATTTTTAAGCATAAAATGATTTTATGAATATTTTAAAATAATTTTTAAATAAATATTTTTGGGGGAAAAATTACAGAAATAATAAGAAAAATATTCTTTTTATTTTTAATTATAATAAGCCTAAAATTTAAATAAAAAGCTCAAATACCCAAAAGCCCACTACACTAAAATCCTCCTAACCTAGTTCATTAAGGGTATTAGTGGAAATTTCACCCAAATCATAGTATATATTCTAAATTTCAGCCAGAATAGAGTTCCAGTAGCCATCACCTTAATTTTTCTGTATCTTGGCAGAAAAATTCTCTCAAAATATTTCTCTCTACCGAAATTAAAAAAACACTTTCGTTTTGCGATTTCTTGACCGTAACCCTAAGTTTTTCTTCTCTTTCAAATTCTAAACTGATTTAAATGAAATAAATTATGGAAAAATTATTTTGAACTAGTTGATTACTGGTTTTTATAGAATAAATTCTGTTTGGGTGAGTTTTTGGGAGAGAAAATCTATTTTCTACTGAAAACACAATTCTTTCTGCGGAATTTCTCCAAAGGTGAATTCTATAACTTAAAATCACAATTTTTATGCATAAACATCACTAGAGGGGGGCAATTTGTGTATTGTTGATTCCTAAACTGATTTTTGATCTGTTTTGATGGAAAATATTAGATTAAAAAATATTTTTGCATATTTCTGCAATGACCGAAAAGTTTTGAAAAATAAAGGAGTTCAAGGTTTTTATGCTACAACTTATAAGTTGGAAAATTCTCTTACTAAATTGATATATGGCTGCTGATTTGTGAGAGAAAGTACTCTAATATGATATTTGTTTTATTTAGATGGAAAATAATGATTTGAATCATGTGTCTATTTATTGCTGTAATGAACGAAAAGCGCAAAAACTCAAGATTTTTCACCTAAGCCTTTAAACTTCGAATTTTTTTTGTATAAATACCATATATGACTGCCGAATCATGTACAGATGTGTTCTAAACTGATATTTGTTGTGATTGAATGGAAAATAATAGTTTAAACAACCTGTTTATATATTTCTGAAAAGACCGAAAAATACCAAAAATAAGAAAACTCATGGTTTTGTGCTCTATAATTCAAAGGTTGAATTTTTATGTATAAACAACACCAAGTGTAGCCACTTCATATGGATAAAAATTCTAAGATTATTTTTTTTGTGTTTACATGAAAAATCTTAGTTTAAACCATGTTTTTACATATTTCTGAAATAGATGAAAAGTGCAAAAAGAAAAAGAATTCAATTTTTTACTTCGGTGATGCATTCGGCCTACCTTAATATTTTGGTCCCAATGTTTATAATTTTTATGTGATGTGTTTTGATGATTATTGACATATATGTATGTATAATAAATGATAAAATTACATGTTAGTTGAAGGTATGATCCTAGATAAGCTTAAATGCATTTTGGTATACTTAAGGTATCTTAACCTTATATTGTGTTTAGAATGCAAATGTGATTGGGAAATTTGGAACTAGATGTTATGATGACTTGATGATGAACACATGTTATGAGTTGATGAAGTGATAATTGAATAAAATGGATCATAAGAGTTAAGCATGACACTTGAAAGGTTAATTGTTAAGTTGACATGTATAGAAGGGTAAAGTGTATTAAGATGATTGTTAAAGTAAATTGATATTCAAGTAATAATATTGTAATGACCTTGGAAAGATATTGATATGATTACAATGTGTTTTCATATGAGCCTATAAGGCCTAAGTATGCAAGACTTTTTAAGTCAAGGTATTATGTGCAAATGACGAGTGAGGAGTACACCTTTATGTGGACTCTAAGTGTATGTGTATGCTATATGTGCATGGGTAGTTATGGGATAGGAGTATCATGTGAAAATAAATACTAAGTATTAAATCAAATATTATGTTAGAGTTTAAGGAGCTTTAGAAGTGCAAAGGGACTATGTTTACTAGGAGCAAAGGAACCCTAAGGTGAGTAAACATCGTATGCATTCTACAAGAGTGAGTAAACATCATATTCATTCTACGAGTGAGTAAATATTGTATTCATTCTACAAGTGTGAGTAAACACTATGTTCATGTTACAAGTGCAAGTAACATTTTGTTATGTTACAAATATGTGATATCATGTTATGTGAGCCTTTGTGATCTTTGAAACCCAAGTTCTTTTTATTCTAAAATATTATTATATGATTTCTTTGATAAGCTTGGGTTGCCAAAGGATATTTAGTCTAAAACTATTTTATTTATCTAATGAGAATTTTTTGTGATTATCATCCTAACTTATATTCTTTTTAGAACTACACGATGATCGTATCTTTTTTTCGAAAGTTAAGCCACTATTGTTATTGAGATACATGTTATTGTTGCCTTATGTGATATTGTTAATTATGATTACCATTAGCTCTAGCTATGGTACCTTTAAACTTTTATGCAGAATCCTCATGCTGATGCGAAAAATCATCAGAACCTATGTACATGGTCTCAACCAGATGGATAGGAGTAGTGCATCCACCTCAGCTAGAAAGGGGCAGTTCTAGCCTGATCAGCTTCATGCCTTATAAGTGATAGGAGTTGGAATTTGGTATAAGGTCACCTCTCCTTTATAAGTTCAAGTGATAGAGCAATAGCCTTCACTCTTTATAAGTTATAAGTGTGATTTCTGCAAACTTGCCAAATTGAACCCTTGCTAAATTGCAACTTGATTAATGAATTATAAATCATGAACTATGTATGTACGCTATGTGTTTCCTTTTCAAAGGAATATGTGATATGTATGTGCCTTATCGTTTACTCATTGAGATCATCTATCTCACCCCTTTTTTCCTTATTGGTTCCAGGTGAGCAAATGTGAGGAGGCAAGGTGATGGCTCAAGCATTCTACTTCACTAGGGAGATTCCTTGTCCAAGTTATCAATAATACTATTTTATGAAGTCTTGTCATTAGATGCTCCGAAAATATTGATTGACACTCATTTAAGATATATTATTTTCCTTATGGATTTTTATGTGTAATGTTTAATTATAAACTTTCGCAATTAAAGATATTCATCTAAATATTTAAAATGAGTTATTGTAAGAGATTTGGTAAGATCCTAGGCATGATTTGTTTACGAATAAGTAGGTTATACGAGCGTGGATGACCTTATGTCTCTCCATGTTCTAGAACCATCATATCTCTAAGGTTGGGATATAACAAAGGTGGTATCAGAGTCGTAGTTTTAAAAGTCTAGTTTAGGCTTGTTTAATATGTGTTGCTTAAGTAAAATTCTGGAGCATAGGAATTTTCCTGTCTTGTCACTTGCAGTCTATCGCTAGCATAGTTTCATGAAATCCTAGTAGATTTTAGTAATCCTTGTTATTGTTTGCTTGCCTTATGATTCTTTTGACAGATGACCAAGAAGATTACACCTGCTCGAGGACCGCGACCCAGAGCACCCCTTCTGACCTGTAAAAGGACTTGGCTGGAGATGTTTGAGAAAGTCATATCTGTGATTTGCCCCATGAAGGAGGAGACCCCTGACAAAGAGGAGGACCCTAAGGAGCGCTTAGATCCTGATTAGGTTTATAGTAAGATCCAAAAATTGGAGGATAACTATTTATACTTAAAGGAGGAAAACCGACGTCTTAAGGTTATGATTCATGCACTAAGAGAGGATATGAAGCAACTCAAGTCAAGGATTGTTGAACATGGAGGAGTTTACTCGCTAGTAAGGTCTGCATCTTCAACTAATCGCCATCAAGATAGAGGCCTTCTTTGCTACCGATGTGGCAACAGTGGCCATGTCACTCTTAATTACTCTGGATGTGGACATGAGAACTAGGTCGAGTAGATATGATGATCGACGTAACGGCATAGCACTTTATATGATATGAATGATTTTCTTTGATTGCCTAGTTACCTAATATAAGATGATTTCTTTCATTATTATGATATGGTGTGATATTATGAGATATATGCTACTTGATTATGATATGTGATATGTGCAAAACTATGTGATATGCGATTCATACATGACATGTGCTTAGTGATGTGATATGATAAATGCATGATAATGTGTGCTAGTATAAGGAGGGATTAAATGGGTTAGGATAGGGGATTAGTACTAAATTCCTTTATTATGATAAACAGAATGCCTCCCAAGAAGAAGGTTTGCACAGTTGCCTAATCCATTAGGGTTAATGATGATGTTATATCGGACACTGCATCGAATGCTGCCTCTACACCTATACAGTCAAAAGAAAGATCCAACTCGAGGGCACCGACTATGGGCTCTAGTGAGTAAGCATCTTCACAAGAAGTGCACGCCATGCGTGAAGAAATGAGAGACTTACGCAAGGAACTGGATGAGCTACAAGCTCAAAGGCGGAAAGCACCGCCAACTCAAGATAAGGAATTAATGAGTGAACCATTAGTAATATCAACTCCTTTAGGGAAAGTGATGGAAGTAAGGTATAAATATAAGGGTTGTGATGTAGACATTAATGGATAAACACTTCCAATAGTACTGCTAGAATTGGATGTGCTAGAATTTGATGTGATATTAGGGATGGACTAGTTGTATGAGCCTGGAGCTCGTATCAACTATAGAAAGAAACTTGTCGAGTTTCAAACTAAAGATGGGAAGGAGTTTGTGTACCAAAGAGATAGGAATGAGAATACTCTGAACTTAATATCGGCCTTAGGAGTAAGATGGATGTTAAGGAAAGGATGCCAAGCATACCTAGCCCATGTAATCGACACTAACAAGGAGGCTGCCATTCAAGACAAGAGCATTCCAGTGGTGGATGAATTCATGGATGTCTTTCCAGAAGATTTACCCAGATTACCTCCGGATCGTGAGATCGAGTTCAATATTAAACTGTTACCTGGTACGCAACCGATATCGATACCGCTATATCGTATTGCACCAATGGAGCTAAAGGAGTTAAAGATGCAATTGTATGATCTACTTAAGGGTTTCATTCGACCAAGCAGTTTGCCATGAGGTGCTCTAGTGTTGTTCATAAAGAAGAAAGATGGCTCGTTCCAAATGTGCATTGACTATTGCTAACTTAACAAGGTCACTGTGAAGAATAAATACCCATTACCGAGGATCGATGATCTTTTTGATCAATTGCAAGGAGATGGTCACTTCTCCAAAATCGATTTAAGGTCTGGCTATCATCAACTAAAGATCCAAAGAGAAGATATCTGCAAGACTACCTTTTGTACTAGATATAGACACTATGAGTTCACAGTTTTGCCATTCAGTTTGACAAATGCTCGTGATGCTTTCATAGACTTGATGAATCAAGTATTCAAGCCATTCCTTGACGAATTCATGATCGTTTTCATTGACAACATCCTGATTTACTCAAAGAATAAAGAAGAACATGAAGAACATTTGAGGATCATGCTTCAAACGTTGCGTGAGCACTAACTCTACGCTAAGTTATCCAAGTGCAAATTTTGGATGGAGTTTGTCAACTTTCTTGGACATGTAGTAAGTAAGGAAGGATTCAAGTTGATCTTAACAAAGTTGAAGCGATAGCAAATTGGCCAAGGCCCACAATAGTTTCGGAAGTACGAAGCTTCTTGGGCATAGCAGGATATTATCATAGATTCGTACAGGACTTTTCTAAGATAGTAGCCCCGTTGACCAAGTTTACTAGAAAGTAAGTTAAGTTCATTTAGAAAGAGTCCTATGAGCAGAGTTTTCAAAGGCTCAAGAAGTGTTTGATATCAGCTCCAGTTTTGACATTACCAGAAGGAGAAGGAGGGTTCACTGTCTATTATGATGCTTCGAGAGTAGGACTTGGGTGTGCTTTGATGCAAAATGGTAAAGTCATTGCTTATACATCATGACAACTAAAGAGACATGAAGTGAATTACCTTACTCATGATTTGGAATTAGCTGTAGTAGTGTTCGCTCTAAAGATCTGGAGACATTACATGTATGGGATGAAGTGTGAGATCTACACGGATCATAAGAGTCTTCAGTACATCTTGAGCCAAAAAGACCTTAACCTAAGACAAAGGAGATAGATTGAACTATTGAAGGATTATGACTATCAGATTGTCTACCATCCCGGGAAGGCGAATGTAGTGACAAATGCCTTAAGTCGAAAGTTGATGGGAAGCCTAGCCTATGTGGATGTGAGGAAGAGGCCGATCATGAAGGAACTAAAAGAATTGTTTAATCAAGGATTGAAAATGGAGATTGGAGGATCAGGAGTTTTATTGGCTCATTTTCAAGTAAGGTCTAAGTTAATGGAAGAGATAAGGGATTCACAAGATAGGGACTCACACATGATGAAGTTGAAGGATGAGATGAGAGAAGGAAAGAACTTTGAGTTTGAAGTGGTTAATGGAATTTTAAAGTGCAAGAATAGAGTATACATGCCTGATGTGGATGGATTAAAGGAAAGGATATTAAAGGAGGCACATCAGACATCTTATTGTGCTCATCCTAGAACTATCAAGATGTACCATGATGCGAAAGCTAACTATTGGTGGCCTGGATTGAAGACAGATATGGCTAAGTTCGTAGCATCCTGCCTAACTTGCCAGTAAGTTAAGTATGAACATCAGCGACCCTTAGGATTGCTACAAGAAATTCGACTACCTAAATGGAAGTAGGAACGCATCACTATGGACTTCGTTGTTAGCTTGCCTAGAATCTCCAAAGGACATGACTCTATATGGGTCATAGTGGACAAATTGACAAAGTCTGCTCATTTTTTGGGAGTTAAGACCACATATTCTATAGCTCAGTATGCACAGTTGTATGTAGATGAGGTCGTGAAATTATATGGAGTGCTAATTTCTATCATCTCAGATCGAGGAACTCAATTCACCTCAAGGTTCTGGTAGAAGTTGCAAGAAGCATTAGGAACTTAACTAGATTTTAGTACGGTGTTTCACCCTCAAACGGATGGCCAGTCTGAAAGAACAATTCAGACACTCGAGGATATGCTAAGGATGTGTGTTTTGGACTTTGGCGATAGCTGGGATAAGTATTTACCCTTGATTGATTTCGCATACAACAATAGCTATCATTCATCTATTAGCATGACGCCATACAAAGCATTGTATGGGAGAAGATGTCATTCTCCAATTTGTTGGACTGAACCTGGAGACAAGCATGTAGAAATCCCCAAATTACTTAAAAAGACTACCAAGAAAGTATCATTAATTCAAGATCGACTGAAGACGGCTTTCAGTCGGCAAAAGAGCTATGCAGACCCTAAGCAAAAAGAAATCCAATTTGCCATGGGAAAACACGTATTCTTAAAGGTCTCTCCAATGAAAGGAGTTATAAGATTTGGCAAGAAAGGGAAATTATCATCTCATTTCATTGGTCCTTTCAAAATCTTAGATAAGGCTAGAGAGGTGTCTTATAGACTTGCCCTGCCTCCAACTTTGGCGCATGTGCATCCAGTGTTCCACATCTCAATGCTAAGGAAATATGTGTCAGATCTCTCTCACATTCTTTTACCTCTAGACATTATGTTAGATGAACAACTATCCTGTGAGGAGTCACCAATAGCTGTAGTGGATCAACAAGTAAAGAAGTTAAGAAATAAGGAGATACCCAAGATTAAGGTTCAATGGCGAAATCATGAGATAGATGAGTGCACTTGGGAAGCAGAGGAAGAAATGCAACAGAAGCATCCTCAGCTTTTTAAGAGCAACTAGGTAAGGATTTAAATTCAATGATGAATTTCTTTTAAGGGGGGAGAATGTAACAACCCACACCCACCCTAGGAATTTTTGGGATAAAATGCTTGATTTAGAATTATTAAGGTTAAGTGTGTGCTTTTGTGAAAATTAGTGATCTAAGCGATTGATGAGCATATGGCATATTAAATTAATTTTAATAAGCATAATATGAGTTTCTATTGTAAATAAATGATTTACATGAAGTGTATTTGCATAAAAGAATTTATTTTAAATAAAATGAATTTTCATGCATAAAGACAATTTTTAAGCATAAAATGATTTTATGAGTATTTTAAAATAATTTTTAAATAAATATTTATGGGGAAAAAATTACAAAAATAATAAGAAAATATTCTTTTTTATTTTTAATTATAATCAGCCCAAAATTTAAATAAAAAGCCTAAATACCTACAAACCCACTACACTAAAATCCTCCTAACCTAGTTCATTAAGGGTATTAGTGAAAATTTCACCCAAACCCTAGTATATATTCTAAATTTCAGCCATAATAGAGTTCCAGCAGCCATCACCTTAATTTTTCTGTATCTTGGCAGAAAAATTCTCTCAAAATATTTCTCTCTACCGAAATTAAGAAAAAACCTTTCCGTTTCGCGATTTCTTGACTGTAATCATAAATTTTTCTTCTCTTTCAAATTCTAAACTGATTTTTATGAAATAAATTATGGAAAAATTATTTTGAACTATTTAATTACTAATTTTTACAGATTAAATTCTGTTTGGTTGAGTTTTTGGGAGAGAAAATCTATTTTCTACCGAAAACACAATTCTTTCTGCAGAATTTCTCCAAAGGTGAATTCTATAACTTAAAATTACAATTTTTATGCATAAACATCACTAGAGGGGGGCGCTTTGTATATTGTTGATTCCTAAGCTGATTTTTGATTTGTTTTGATAGAAAATATTAGATTAAATAATATTTCTGCATATTTTTGCAATGACCGAAAAGTTTCAAAAAACAAAGGAGTTCAAGATTTTTGTGCTAGAACTTATAAGTAGGAAAATTCTCTTACTAAATTGATATATGGCTGCCAATTTGTGTGAGAAAATACTCTAATATGATATTTGTTTTGTTTAGATGGAAAATAATGATTTGAATCATGTGTCTGTTTATTGCTGTAATGAACGAAAAGTGCAAAAAGAGCAAAAACTTATGATTTTTCACCTAAGCCTTTAAACTTTGAATTTTGTATAAATACTATCTATGGCTTCCGAATCATGTATTGATGTATTCTAAACTGATATTTGCTATGATTGAATGAAAAATAATAGTTTAAACAACCTGTTTACATATTTCTGAAAAGATCGAAAAATACGAAAAACAAGAAAACTCATGGTTTTGTGCTCTATAATTCAAAGGTTTAATTTTTATGTATAAACAACACCAAGTGTGGCCAATTCATATGGACTAAAATTCTAAGATGATTTTTGTTGTGTTTACATGAAAAATCTTGGTTCAAACCATGTTTTGACATATTTTTGAAATAGACAGAAAGTGCGAAAAGAAAAAGAATTTAATTTTTTACTTTGGTGATGCATTCGGCCTACCTTAATATTTTGGTCCCAATGTTTATAATTTTTATGTGATGTGTTTTGATGATTATTGACATGTATGTATGTATAATAAGTGATAAAATTGCTTGTTAGTTGAAAGTATGATCCTAGATAAGCTTAAATGCATTTTGGCATACTTAAGGTATCTTAACCTTATATTGTGTTTAGAATGCAAATGTGATTGGGAAATTTGAAACTAGATGTTATGATGACTTGATGATGAATACATGTTATGAGTTGATGAAGTGACAATTGAATAAAATGGATCATAAGTGTTAAGCATGACACTTGAAAGGTTAATTGTTAAGTTGACATGTATAGAAGGGTAAAGTGTATTAAGATGATTGTTAAAGTAAATTAATATTGAGGTAATAATATTGTGATGACCTTGGAAAGGCATTGATGTGATTGCAATATATTTTCATGTGAGCCTATAAGGCCTAAGTATGCAAGACTTTTTAAGTCAAGGTATTATGTGCAAGTGACAAGTACACCTTTATGTGGACTCTAAGTGTATGTGTATGCTATATGTGCATGGGTAGTTATGAAATAGAAGCATCATGAGTAAATAAATACTAAGTATTAAATCAAATATTATGTTAGAGTTTGAGGAGCTTTAGAAGTGCAAAGGAACTATGTTTACTAGGAGCAAAGGAACCCCAAGGTGAGTAAACATCGTATTCATTCTATAAGTGTGAGTAAACATCGTATTCATTCTACAAGTGTGAGTAAACACTATGTTCGTGTTACAACTGCAAGTAACATTTTGTTATGTTACAAATATGTGATATCATGTTATATGAGCCTTTGTCATCTTTGAAACCCAAGTTCTTTCTATTCTAAAATATTATTATATGATTTCTTTAACAAACTTGGGTTGCCAAAGGACATTTGGTCCAAAACTATTTTGTTTATCTAATAGGAATTTCTTGTGATTATCACCCTAACTTATATTCTTTTTGGAACTACATTATCATCGTATCTTTGTTCGAAAGTTAAGCCAATATTGTTATTGAGATACATGTTATTGTTGCCTTATGTGATATTATTAATTATGATTACCGTTAGCTCTAGCTATGGTACCTTTAACCCTTTAAGCAGAATCCTCGTGCCAATGTGGGAAATCATCAGAACCTGTGCACATGGTCTCAACCCGATTATCACCCTAACTTATATTCTTTTTGGAACTACATTATCATCGTATCTTTGTTCGAAAGTTAAGCCAATATTGTTATTGAGATACATGTTATTGTTGCCTTACGTGATATTATTAATTATGATTACCGTTAGCTCTAGCTATGGTACCTTTAACCCTTTATGCAGAATCCTCGTGCCAATGTGGGAAATCATCAGAACCTGTGCACATGGTCTCAACCAGATAGATAGGGGTAGTGTATCTACCTCAGCTAGAAAGGGGTGGTTCTAGCCGTGTAGCCTAATCAGCTTCATGCTTTATAAGTGATAGGAGTTGGAATTTGGTATAAGGCCACCTCTCCTTTATAAGTTCAAGTGATAGAGCAATAGCCTTCGCTCTTTATAAGTTATAAGTGTGATTTTTGCAAAATTGCCAAATTGAACCCTTGCTAAATTGCAACTTGATTCATGATTTATAAATCATGAACTATGTGTATAAGCTATGTGTTTCCTTTTCAAAGGAATATGTGAGATGTATGTGTCTTATTGTTTATTCGTTGAGATCATCTATCTCACGCCCTTTTTCCTTGTGTGGTCCCAGGTGAGCAAATGTGAGGAGGCAAGGTGATGGCTCAAGTATTCTACTTCGCTTGGGGGATTCCTTGTCCAAGTTATCAATAATACTATTTTATGAAGTCTGGTCATTAGATGCTCCAGGAATATTGATTGACACTCATTTGAGATATATTATTTTCCTTATGGATTTTTATGTGTAATGTTTAATTATAGACTTCCGCAATTAAAGATATTCATCTAAATATTTAAAATGGGTTATTGTAAGAGATTTGGAAAGATCCTAGGCATGATTTGTTTATGAGTAAGTGGGTTCTATGGGCGTGGATGACCTTATGTCTCCCCATGTTCTAGGATCATCATATCTCTAAGGTTGGGATGTGACAGATAGTAAGTAAGAAATGTATAGATAGTATTTATTAGTACTGTAGAATGATACATTAATCAATGGTTATGAAATGTCATTAAAGTGTATTGGCTATAAGTGTATGGATAAATTAATAATGGAAATGGTAAAGAGTAACTGGGTTTCAATCTTGGGATAATATATAATATATAATATGTTCAACAATGATAAGATTGATGATGTTCTATAGGAGTTAGGTAACCTTATATCTCCCTAAATTCTTGCATCGTCACTGCCTAGAATTTGGGTCATAATAGCTATATAATGCTAATATAACTTACCATTCAAAAGTTTGAAATGTTAATGCATATGCCAACCAGACAAACAATTCACATAAATAACCAAGAATGAGAATCAGTCTACAGGAACTACGCTAAACCTCAATCTGGAGAGCTAATCCTCTATACCTAGCTTTCTTAATCCAAAACTATCTCTTAAATCCAATACATAGGGTCCTAGCCTTCCACAGCATAAGCCACACAATGTTGGGTGATGAGCAAGCCCCCAAGCTATCATACACTAGTCATAGCTCATCTATCATAATCATCATCAAAACCATATTCCCATTCTAAATGGTTCCTCTGTCATCCCAATCCCATCCAATAACCACAAGTAATATGCAACTTCAATAATAATGAACAGTCACACACATATGCCAAAATGTTAAATTATATTCATAATATATAATTATATATAATATACAAATAATTGTTACATGTATGCAAGTGCAATTTTTAAATAACTAAAGTAAATGAAATGTTATATTAAGCTATATAACTCACAGATATGATGGAATCCAAAATAGCTCTCTCCTTATAACACGACATCTGAAAGTTAAGAAAACATCTGAAATACACAAGCCATATAACAGGAAGATTATCATAATAAGAACAACTCATTTATAAAGCCATGCATAAACGACTCTTAAGATTCTGCCAAAATTTCATTGGAATTTCCCCTAAAACTAAGACATTACCCAACTATAACAAAGGAAGGCAAACACCCCTAAATTACCATCACAACTTAACAATCAAACACAACTCCATGACCCCTTCCTGGGTCTCCAACTCAACAATCACCACAATCTCAATTGATTAATCAAAATCAACTTCAAAGTATGAATTCAAACATACAAACGTATAAAATAAGATTATTAATAGAGTTATAAAAATTTCTTGCAACATAATTAATTTAACTAATAAATCATTTAAAATCAATACCATTCATTTTCCATTAAAAAATTAAACTTATAATTATACTTTTTAAAAAAAAAAAAAGTTAACTTACTTAGATTTATCTTGAATAAGAAAATTTACTTTCTTATGCTAAAGAAATATTTATAAATTAAAAATATTTTAATAAGGTTCTTCATGTTCAATACTCAAAGTAAAGCAAATATAAAAATCATATAAATAAATTCATGAAAACCATAATAGGATTTTCAAATAAGAATTTGATTTTATTCGTAATAATTTATTCATAAACCAATTTAATTCTAATAATATTCAATTACTTTATTTTTGTTTTTTATTTTTTTATTACAATTATTCTTGATTAGATCATAAAATTAGTAGTAATCACTAATAAATCAATAATAAAAAAATAAAATTCATATTATTCCCAAATTCATATATTTTTTAAATTAATCATATAATAAATTTAATTATCAAATAAACACTATAAGCAAACAAATATAAAAGATTATTAATTTTTCATGCATTTAAAATATTGAAATAAATCGATAAGTTAGAATTCTTGGCTTACCGGAGTTGAATCTTGAACATTAACCTCGAGAGTAAGATGTATACAAGAAAAATAGATTATTGAAATTTTCAATTCATCGTCAGCACATGGAGTCCACTCACCTGTGGCCAGTTGGCGATGTGCCAACGACAACAGTGGCAAAAGTGTGATCTAAGGTTGAGGACTTGTAGATCAAGATGTGCAAAGTCCAAATTTGCAGGCGATGTCGACTCACCCCTGCACTCACTGGAAAACACCTTGAAAGTTGTAAGATCCAAAATCTTCTCTCTTTAATTTTTGTGGTTACCTTCATCCCCATCGATTGGGTAATTGTCAACTTATTCATGGCATCACCAACTTCAAAATGGCACCCATCTTGCTCGAAAATATGGTCAAAATTGGCCAAAATCTCACTTGGGAGTTTTTACCAGCGATGGTGCGCCAGAAAATTTTGATAGGTGAGTGCTCCTTGATCCAATAATGATTCCTAACCGGAATGCTGGTGCTAGTTCATCGGAGACTAGGCTAGATGAAGGTGGAGGCAATGTCGATGTGCAGTGGTCCGATGATGGCGAATGGGTTGGCAGATCTCTCTCTCTCTCTCTCTCTCTCTCTCTCTCTCTCTCTCTCTCTCTCTCTCTATATATATATATATATATATATATATATATATATATATATATATATATATATATATATATATATATATATATATATATATCTGACCCCATTAGCCTAATATGCAATCATGCAACCAATCAGATGAGTTGGAAAATACTTATACAAAACCCCCTTTTTTTAACATATTTATTATTATTATTATTATTATTATTATTATTATTATTATTATTATTATTTTAGACATTAATTAAATTGTATATATTCTCATTAAATTCTATGATTAATTTAAGAGTAACTCTTAAATAAATTTATATCAAATAATTAGAATTTAAAAAAGTATTTTCATGTATAAGTAAATAAATAAATAATTTTTTTACATTAAATTTATATATATTAGAATTTAAATTAAATTTATAATTAATAATATATTTATAAATTCACAAAAATTTAAAATCCTATAAAAATGAAAATTTAAATATCAAACTAGTTCATATTATCAAACAATTTAGATAGGTTATACATTATAGATCATAATATTAAATATAAATCATAAGTTGATCATAATATAAATGATGTATATATTTTACCAAAAAAAAAAAATACAGAACCACTATTATTTTTTTAAAATATTAATGTGAAGTTAATGCATATAAAAATATAACGAAGATAATAGCTAAGTATTTTCTATTTTCGAAGGAATTTAAATGTTTCAAATTTGAATAATGTCAGAGTCAATTTTAAAAATATATTTTAATCAATAAAAAAAATTAAACACTTAAAATTGAATTTAAAATTCTTTTAATTGTTGGAAAATATAATTTCACATGGGAAAAGTATAAGAACATAAAGTGGAATATATGTGGAATAGATTGGGTCTTAGCACAAGCCAATTGGTTTTGTGCAATATGAGGTTCCAACCCCACTTATATAGCTATTGATATCATTTGGCATAACACTCTTAAGGCTTATGGATTTTCTACATGGTATCAGAGCTGAAAATGGCCCAATGGCCGGATGATCCTAGGCTCATATTTAAAGACCTAGAGTTTGGGCTAGCCGGAAGAGTCTAGACCGGTTTGTTGACCTAGGGCCTCCAAGAGTAGGCTTAGGTGTGTTTATGATGAGCCTACAAGAGTAGACCCATCTTTGGCAAGTGATAACTGGTCCAGGCTTAGTTACACTTGAGGGGGAGTGTTGGAAAATATAATCCCACATGAGAAAAGTATAAGAATATAAAGTGAAATATACGTGGAGTAGATTGGGCCTTAGCACAAGCCAATTGGTTTTGTGCAATATGAGATTCCAACCCCACTTATATGGCCATTGATATGATTTGGCCTAGCACTCTTAAGGCCCACGGATTTTCTTCATGGGGTTATGGGCCCACCATGCTTCTGCTACGCGATTCTCTTTTAAGCACTCAAATCTATAAATAAATGAATACATCTCCGCTTTTGATTGAATCCAAGACAAATGAAGAAGATATATGTATTGTGGATAGTGCAACCATACATACTATTCTTAAAAATGCAAAATATTTTTCTTCTTTGAAAATGGGTGAAGCAATTGTTACTACAATATCTAGTAACACAAAAATAATTGAATGCTCCAGAAGAGCCAATATATTATTACCAAGAGGAACAAAATTTGTCATAGATAATGCATTATTTTCTCCAAAATCTCATAGAAATTTATTAAGTTTTAAAGATATTCGAAGCAATGGATATCATATTGAGACTATAAATGAGAGGAATCAAGAATACCTCAGTGTTACAAACATTATTTTAGGTGAGAAATGTATATTAGAAAAATTTCCTGCACTTTCCTCTAGTTTGTACTAAAAAGAAATTAGTACAATTGAAGCAAATCTTATAGTAAACCAGAAGTTTGCAGATCCAAAAACTTTTATTATTTGGCATGATCAATTGGGCCATCTTGGTTCAATAATGATGAGAAAAATTATTGAAAATTCACATAGGCATCCATTGAAGAACCAGAAGATTTTTCAAGGAAATGAATTTTTCTGAATTGTATGTTCTCAAGGAAAATTAATTATAAGACCATCACCAACTAAAATTGGAATTGAATCACTTACATTTCTAGAGCATATTCAAGGTGATATATGTGAACCTATTCATCCACCATGTGGACCATTTAGATATTTTATGGTTTTAATCGATGCTTCTACTAGATGGTCACATGTATGTTTATTATCATCACGCAATTTAGAATTTGCGAGATTACTTGCTCAAATAATTTGATTACGAGCACAATTTCCAGATCATCTAATTAAGACAATTCGTCTTGATAATGCTGGTGAGTTTACATGCCAAACTTTTAATGATTTTTGCATGTTACTTGGGATAAAAGTTGAACATCCTATAGCACATGTTCACACGCAAAATGGTTTAGCAAAATCACTTATCAAATGCTTTCAATTAATAGCTAGACCATTGCTTATGAGGACCAAACTTCTTACTTCAGTATGGGGACATGCCATTTAACATGCGGCAACACTTATATATATTAGACCAACAAGCTACCATAAGTTCTCCCCATTGCAATTAGCTTTTGGTTAAGAGCCAAATATTTCTCATCTAAGAATTTTTGGATGTGTGGTATATATTCCTATTGCTCCATCGCAATGTATTAAGATGGGTTCCCAAAGGAGATTAGGAATATATGTTGGATATGAATCTCCCTTAATAATTAAATATCTTGAGCCATTAACAGGAGATGTATTTATGGGATGATTTGTAGATTGTCATTTTGATGAAGCAACATTCCTCGCATTAGGGGGAGAAAATAAAAAGGTGGAAGAGACAATAACATGGAAACTTCATCATTGTCTCATTTAGACCCTAGAACAAAATATTGTGAACAAGAAGTTCAAAAGATAATCCATTTGCAAAAATTAGCAAATCAACTGCCAGATGCACTTGCTGATCCAAAACGAGTAACAAAATCTCATATACCAACGGTCAATGTTCCAATTCGTATTGACGTCCCAGAAGGACAATATGTTAATGAATCTCAAACATGCCTGAAGTATGGAAGACCTATTAGTTCTAAGGATAAAAATCCTCGAAAATGAAAAATTGTAAATAATAATGATGATTTTATTGAGAAGGTAAATGCTAACACAAATAAACTACCTGAAGAAGTACAAATACCTGAAGATGGTAAAAATGAAGAGATCTTGATAAATTATGTTAGTTCAGGAAAAAGACAAAATAGAAATGAAATGGTTATGGATTATAGTTTTGCATATAATGTAGGATTACATACTATGAATGATAATATGGATCTTAAGCCACAATCTCTTTAAGACTGTCGAAATAGAGATGATTGGCCTAAATGGAAAGATGCAATACAAGCAAAATTGAATTCACTTGAAAAGCGTAAAGTTTTTGGACCACTAGTCCAAACACCTGAAGGTGTGAAACTAGTAGGATACAAATGGGTATTTGTGAGAAAAAGAAATGAGAAAAATGAAATCACAAGGTACAAAGCAAGACTTATTGCATAAGGATTTTTGTAAAGACCTGGAATTGATTATGAGGAGACATACTCTCCTTTGGTGGATGCAATAACTTTTAGATATCTTATTAGTCTGGCAATACATGAAAGACTTGACATGCGCCTAATGGACGTAGTCACAGCTTACCTATATGGCTCAATTGATAATGATATCTATATGAAAATCCCTGAAGGATTTAAAATGCCGGAAAAATATAATGCAAGTTCTTGAGAAATGCATTCACTTAAGTTACAAAGATCTTTGTATGGATTAAAACAATCCGGACGCATGTGGTATAATCGCCTTAATGAATATTTGATAAAAGAATGTTATAAAAATGATCCAATTTGTCCATGTGTTTTTATAATGAAATCTGGATCTGAGTTTGCCATAATTGCTATTTATGTTGATGATCTAAATATTATTGGAACTCCTTAAGAACTTCCAAAAGTAGTAGGTAACTTGAAAAAAGAAATTGAGATGAAAGATCTTGGAAAGACAAAGTTCTGTCTCAGTTTACAAATTGAACATTTAGAAAAGGAATTTTTATTCATCAGTCAAATTATACAGAAAAGGTTCTTAAATGATTTTATATGGACAAAGCACATTCATTGAGTAGTCCAATGGTTGTTCGATCACTTGATATGAATAAGGACCTGTTCAGGCCTCAAGAAGATAATGAAGAAATTCTTAGTCCTGAAGTGCCATATCTTAGTGCAATAAGTGCACTGATGTATCTTGCTAATAATACAAGGCCTGACATTACTTTTTCTGTCAATTTGCTAGCAAGATATAGTTTTTTGCCAACCCGAAGGCATTGGAATGGTATTAAGCACATATTGCGATATCTTCAAGGAACTGTTGATTTGGGTTTATTATATACAAATGAATCTAGACCTCAATTGGTTGGTTATGCTGATGCAGGATATTTATCTAATCCACACAAAGCTCAATCTCAAATGAGCTATTTATTCACATATGGTAATACAACTATATCTTGGTATTCTACAAAGCAAACAATAGTTGCTACTTCATCAAATCATGCAGAGATAATAGCAATTCATGAAGCAAGCCGAGAATGTATTTGGCTAAGATAAATAACTCAACATATTCAAAAAATGTGTGGTCGATATTCAGATAAAGAAATTCCAACAGCAATATATGAAGATAACGCAGCTTGTATTGCTCAATTAAAAGAAGGATATATTAAAGGAGACAGAATAAAGCATATTTTACCAAAATTCTTCTTTACACATGATTTTCAAAAGAATGGTGATATTAGTATTCAACAAATTCGATTAAGTGATAATCTAGCAGATTTATTCACGAAGGCATTACTTACAACAACATTTAAAAAATTAGTTCATAATATTGGAATGCATTGTCTCAAAAATCTTCAATGATATTGCAAATAGGAAGAGTTTAACACTGTACTCTTTTTCTTAACCAAAGGTTTTGTCCCATTGGATTTTCCTGATAAGATTTTTAATGAGACAATGTACTATTTACATGCAAGAATATTGTACTCTTTTTCCTCACTAGTTTTTTTTTTTTTTTT
Organism: Reutealis trisperma; assembly: GCA_947687605.1. Lineage (NCBI taxonomy): Eukaryota > Viridiplantae > Streptophyta > Magnoliopsida > Malpighiales > Euphorbiaceae > Reutealis > Reutealis trisperma. Next base: position 1,607,122 of record CANTUT010000024.1, read on the forward strand.
TTTCATTTGGATTTTACTAGTAAGGTTTTAATGAGACATATTTTTTGCAAAGATAGACATCCAAGGGGGAGTATTATAAATAAAATGGATGTCTATAACTCATGACTTTCAGAATCTTATAACTCATCTCTTTATTGCATTATGTTACATATTTTTTATTGTAATTGATTTCTTAAATTAATTGTATTATAACTTATGTTAATCTTACTCTATAAATAGAGAGATTTATAGCATTGTTTGATACACCAAAAGTAATACAAAATTATTCTTTTTACTTTCTTTTTTTTTTTTTTTGTTTTATATTCATTTATTTTCGTAATATTAATAACATTTAAATACTTTTTTTTGGAAAAAAAAAAAAAAAGAAATTTCTGCGAGCAAATTCAATTGACATTTCCTTTATTTTTAATAAATAATTTTTTTTTTTATTATTTTGCCTCCTTACCCAACCAACTGAAGCTGGAGCGGATGTCTCCTGTTGGGTAGATATTGTGAATCAACTGTTTTTGTTAAAATCTAAAAACACTCTGAGATCTGAGAGAGTGTGACGACCTCCAATAAAAACCTTAGAAAAGTTAAAAGAGCCACAGTACATTCAATTCATAACTATCCAATCCATCAATGCATCCACATTAGATCTCTCTCACTTCGTGCCCTTGGTGAATTGATAGATTAGATAGAAAAATAGGAAGGTAGATAAATAAATTCCATTTCCCATTGAGAGAGAAACAAGCAAAAATGTCGAGAAGATCAGGGGCTTGCTTGAGATGTTGTTTGGTGATATTTGCAGTGGTTTCTGCTTTGGCTGTTTGTGGCCCTGCTCTTTATTGGAGATTTAAGAAAACTATTGGATTCTCTGCTTCTAAAATTTCTTGTCCTTCTTGTATCTGCGATTGCCCTCCTCCTTTGTCTCTTCTCAAGATTGCTCCTGGTATGGTTCTCTCTTTCTGTATATATATTTTTTTGTTTGTGCATCTGGGGTTTCTTCAATTTTTTATTTTGACTGGTTATCTGTTGATTTTAGTGCAATTAATAATTGTGACCCTTTTCATAATTTTGTGGTTTTGATCTATTGGTATTCCTAATTTTGGATCCTGAGCTCTCTCTCTCTCTCTCTCTCTCTCTCTCTGCTTTGTTAATGGAATAGTTGCATGTTCATTTGAGGGTGATTTTGGGGGACCTGCTTTATTAATTTGAGTTGATAATTTTCGACCTGATCTCTATATATAACAAGATGAAATCCATTCATTTCTGGAGGGAAGATATTGCTGCTTGGTTTTCTCTTTTTGTGTTTTAGATTTCTATACTTGTATTTATTATATATGTCTTCATATTTTTATGGGGAGAAAATAATATATTTGTTCAAGTTTTACAAGTTTGATGAACCTGCTTTGAGGTGGATGGCATCAGCAAGATCTGGCCTTATAGTTTCTTCGTGTGCTTTGAGTATGAATGAGAGACTTTATTACTTGCTGTTTTGATATTTTTCCATAATTTTGTATATTTTACATGCATCACTATATATCAGTTTCAGTGTTTGAATCTGTTTATGAATATATTTGATGATAGAATTAAATACGCAATCAGTTTCCAAGTCATTGAAAGATTTATTGTTTTCCTTTTGTGCTACAACTTGTATTTTGTTTTTGGCCAATATAATGTAAATAACCATGTTCTGAGTTTAGTTGAGCCCTGCAGAAATACTTGAATAACCAAGGATGATTACTAACAAGATCTTTGATAGCAAAGCCTGTTTGGTAAAATATTCAAGTACCCTGTTTGTGGCCACTAAGCATTTGATCTTGTAATTGACTATTCCCTCTTCCAAATGTATTCTTAAGTAGTTTTTGCATGTGCTTTGTTTCTTTACTTTATATCTCTTGACGGTAAATTATGTGATTTATATCTATTTGAAAAATTAGTTGTATCATGCTTGGTACTGTGAGGAAATTGATTTCAAGTAATGAAAGGAGCATCATCTTTCCTGTTTCATACTCTTTAAGTTAATATAGTTCTCATGCCAATCCTGTAATTGCAATTGAACATGCTTGTGTATTCCATTCAAAATAAATTCTGTTATGATATTCTATCTGTGTGCTGGATTCCCTTTGTTGCTTTTTTTTTTCTTATATCTTTTCTTTTTCATTGGCATCATGCATCAACGCCGACTATGCTTCTGTATTCCACATTTGCATGACATCATAATTAGTGTTTTTCAAGCTTTTATTGAGGTTTTATTATTTAAATATCTGCGGCTATTAATGATAATGTGTAGTAGGGTCCAAACTAAACATGGTTGGAGAAAGAGATATTGGTCTGGACTGTCATGATGACAGGACGTGCAAATGCTTGTGTTGTGTTGGACAAAGAGATATTGGTCTGCAATTTTTTCTTTCTGAAGTTTATGATGGGTAGTTTTTTTTTTTTTGGCCAAATTCAACCAAGTATTCATTGATCAAAAAACCTATATGCAACCACTGTACAGACAATACCTCAAAAGGAAAAAAAAAAAAAAAAAAACAACAAAAAAGCCACACAATACCAGCACACAACTCTAAGCAACATCCAACTAAACTGAGATTATCTCTGCCAAGACCAAAGTACTCTATCTCTCAAAGAAGAATTCTTCTGAGTACAAAATCTTAACATCACAGCATATTTAACATTCTTGAAAACCTCATCAGCTTTGAACACCTGCTGTTAAAAAAACCACCTGATTTTGGGCAAGCCATATAATAAACAGCACCACACCACTCTACTAACTTTACTCTTCAAACTTTTACCCTTTGCTTTCTTAGAAAACTAGGATATCTCTCTTTTCAATCCAATACTGTTCTGTTAATTTCACAGGCTTGCAGCACTGTTGCCCAGATTGCTGAAATGCAATGGCAATTGAAAAATAAGTGCTGCACTCCTCAGCTACCTGCCTGCAGAACACGCACTTATCATCTTGAGCAACCTTCCAAGCAAACAGCCTTTTTGTTTTTTTGGCTAATCTCTGATGAATAGCTAACCAAAACACAAAGCTATGCTTGGGTATGTTCATTGAACCCTGTACTAGAGTAGCCCAGCTATTTACTTCTCCTTTCTTCATTATTTCTGCCAAGCGCTTGCTACTGAAAATTGATGATTTGCAGTTGAATTCCACTCAATCCTATCCACCTGATCACTCAACTTGTATTTTCTCTCCACATATTCCCTCACCTGATCTAAGCAGTAATCCAATGCAGTAGGTATCACCCAATTGTCCCCATTCCAAACTGAAGCAACAATTGCTTTCTTGGGAATATCAGTATTAGGTATATTGACTGCTGGAAATCTATCTAAGAAGGACCCATCATGAGGTTTAGTAATATCTCAAAAGGTAAGACTCCTGAGCTTATTATCAATCACCCAATGAGCCCAAAGTGATTGCTTACAAATAAGAATTTCCCATATGTGCCTCAACATTGTAGCTTCATTCCATTCTTCTATCCTTTTAATCCCAAGTCCCCCTTCGCACGCCTGATCCCGAGCAAGTTTTGCACGACCAGCCCCACTTGCCTGTCCCTTCCATAAAAAGGCTCTACATATTTTTTCAACCTCTTGAATGATAGCTTTTGGCAGTACAAATAAACTACTCCAGTAAGCATGCATGCTCATTAGAACTAACTGCACTAGCTGAGCTCGTCCTGATAGGATAAGTGTTTTACCATCCATCCTGAAATCCTTTTAGTAATTTTTGCAATTAATTCCCTGCAATGACCTTGGTTTAACCTTGTAGTAATTAGTGGCATCCCCAATACTTTACTTGGAGGCTCCTCTCCTAAAGCCCCAAACATCTAAGGACTTCTTCTTTCAACCGCCCCTCCAAACCACTGCAATACACATGACTTTTAAAGTCATTAGCCTGCGGCCCAGAGGTCAGAAGGAATGCAGTTAGTTTCTCTTTGATTTCCTTCATTGACTGCATATCTCCGTGAGAGAAGATAAACGAGTCATCAGCAAAACACAAATGATTGATTTGCAGGTTCTCACACCCCCTATGGTACTTAAATTTGGTTCTATCCACACTCATCAACAACCTAGATAGATACTCCATTGCAATTAAAAACAACAATGGAGACATAGGACCTTTCTGTCTCACACCTCTACTACTATGAAAATACCCCTCCAATTTCCCATTGATCATCCATGAAAACCTAGCTGTTCTACACAAGTCATCACCTATTGGACAAACTGTCTAGTTGATCACTCAATTGTTGAATTTGACTTAGCATAAAGACCATCTCTATGAAGAGAACTGCTTTTCTGTCAAGTTTGTTGCTTTATGGTTCGTCTTCTTTCTTTTGTAGATTTTACCATGCATAGCTGTGTGTGTAAGTAGCTGCTACTTCATACCAGAATAGAATTCTAGTTGAACCTAAACTTGCTTTCAAGAGCTGTATGTTTTTATAGAATTTTTATTATTTGTAAACTTATGCTGAGTAAATAACTAAGTTTGAACTTGAATTTAAGTCTGGGAAAATTAAATTCATATGTTCTAGTATTTGTTGTCTCAGTGCTTTTGTTTTATGTTTGCAGGGTTGGCCAATCTCTCAGTCACAGGTTAGAACTCATTCTATCAACCTGCCTTGGTGAATAAGCTCATTTGGTATTCTATTAGATTCCATGGCATGTTATTCTCTCAGTTGGGTAGTGGAAACTGGGGTCTGTTTTTATAATCATTGGGTTTCTCCATTTATGAATTCGATTCATAGAGTAAGTTTAAGGTAATTTGAGCATGGCCACTTCATCAAGCACGTTAACTTACATTTAGAATATATTAAATCTTGATTGAGAACCCCAGTGCTGCTATTAAGTTTAATGGCTACTTAACTTGGACACATGCAACCACACAGGCAATTTAATAAGTGGAAAAAACCTAAATAACTTTTTGCTAAATATCCTTGTCATTTGAGTATAATATTTTTTTCTCACTATTAATGAGGCGTTTAACTTGTGAAATAGTTTTCCAAATTAAAGCCAATCAACAAACTATAATAATAATAGAAGAAAGTGTCTATTTTGATTGTTGTAGTTCTTGGCACCTATTCCAGCATTTTCACATTCAAGCTCATCAAGAGCTTCCCTTTTAAAATATTATAGCAAAAAGTTCTTCGCCTCCAAAAGCTTCCTTCTCTGCTGTTCAGCGACACCTCCTAGGGTTGCTAATGTTTCCAATTATGACTAGTGGAATATTGATCTCACTGACACAATAATTAACATGCGGTAATATCACAGATTGTGGAAGTGATGACCCTGATCTCAAAAGGGAGATGGAGAAGCAGTTTGTTGACCTTCTGACTGAGGAGTTGAAACTGCAAGAGGCTGTTGCTGAAGAGCATGCTCACCACGTGAACATCACATTTGCTGAAGCAAAGAGGGTGGCTTCTCAATACCAAAAAGAAGCAGAAAAATGTAATGCTGCCACTGAAACTTGTGAAGAAGCTAGAGAGCAGGCTGAGGCATTGCTGATCAAGGAGAGGAAAGTTACTTCCTTATGGGAGCAACGGGCCCGTGAACTGGGTTGGGAAGGAGAATAATTGGTGGAGCAATTAGCACAATTTTTCATTTTTTCTTTCAGTTGGACTAGGGAATTACTTTTGGTACTTATATAGGAGGAAGCAGAATGCTTGTGACGTCTTGCAAAGTTGAAATACTCTGTCAAGTTGTTCAAGTTGTCTTATGAACGCAAGAAAGTGATATATGTATATTCCTCATTTTTACTCGTAATCGACATGTATTAGACTACCAACTCAAGCAGCATTGCATGCTATTGAGTTTTGACGGGGCAATGGACATGATCTTAAAATGCTTGTTTTCGTTATCTTGCAGTGCAAATGACTTGTCCTTGCAGATCACCTAGTACACATGCTCATCTCTAGTGTTTTGGCAGATCCTAGCCAAATGAAGGTGTCTGCTGTTTACTGCTTCCTGTTTGTCCAGTAACCGATAAGTTTTTCTTTACATTGAGGCTTTCTTATTTGAATGCATATGTTTTTAAATCGGAATTAGAAGAGGTAGTCAGGCTATAAATCCTGAATCAATTTAGAGATGGCAATTTCCATCCCTCTCAATAGGGAAGTCTCTACGCCACCTATGGTAGCCGGGCGGTGATGAGTTTGTGTACTTCTCATCTTCTCCAGCTCCGTTGACCACCCCCAAACATAAATCAATTTAAAAGTATATACTGTTATAAAATAGAGAGAAAAGAATATAGAGAGAAAAGAATAGAGAAAAGTAAAGAAATAATAGAAGAAATAATTTTTATGTAATAATTTCATTGAGTATAATACCTATTTTATAGGTGTGAATTGGTTATATAAATAATGATAGAGATAGAGTACTATCTCATAAAAATTTCTATAATATTATCATCAAACATACAATATTGTCATACTACTCTCTTTTAAATGTCTATTACAAATAACATGTTTTACTAAAGAAAAATTCTATGAGAAAAAAAAATCTTAGTGAAGAAAAAAGAGTACACTATTCTTATAAAATTTATTCATAAATCTCTTTATTAAAAATCTTGCTACGAAAATCTAATGGGACAAAAATTAGGCTAAGGAAAAAAAGTACAATGCACAAGAATCTTCTCCTCATGAATATAATTTTTGACAAAGGTCTCAACCAACACATTCTAATTTTATTCACCAATGTCTCAAATATTGTTGTAGAGAGTTCTTTTATAAATAAATTTGCTAAGTTGTCAATGGATTGAATTTAATGAACATCTAAAATACATACTTAAGGATGTTAAAGTAATATCTACATATAATAATTTATTTATAACATTTTCCTTGGATATTACTTGCACCATAAATATGCTTCGTTAAAAATCTTGCTAAAAAAAATTAGTGGGAAAAAAATATAGTTAAGGAAAAGAGTACAATTTATGCACTATTATCTTATTGCACATATTGGTTCATTAAAACCTTTGGCTAAGAAAACCATATGGGATAAAAACTTAACTAAAGAAAAAGAGTACAATCTTATACTAATTTGCTCCCCCTGATGATGACAATATTTTAATATGGTGTATACTAAATGAAGGATAATGCTATTCAAATTAAGTAAGGACTTATTAAATAAGTCTATTAGATTGCTACTTGAGCGAATTTGGTGGAGATCTATTTAATTGCTTTTTTGGATCTCATATATTAAAAAGAATTTAGGTGAGATATGCTTAGTTCAATCACACTTGATATATCTACTTTTAATGTGTGCAATGCAGATTGTTATTCTCAAACAACATAATGGGAGTATTTTTATTGAGATACTTTAGGACCATAAAAACTTTTATAGAATTGTAGTGTCATCATAAATAAACATGTATCTAGCTTGAGATCTACCCTTATATTGACTAGACAAATAACCAATAACCACATGTAGACCAATATCAAATATGAATTATATGAAAATATAACCAAATCAATAGTCCCTAAGATAACACAATAAGTCTTTTATACCACTCTCATGTCTTTTGGTAGGTGTAGAGTTATACCTAGCTAGAAATTTTTCTTGCAAATGCAATATCAAGCTTGATATAATTTGTTAGATACATGAGTGTCCCTATAGCACTTATATATGGTACTTCAAGACCAAATAACTTTGTTATCTTCTTTAGGTTTAAAAGGGTATCTATTTACTTCCAGTGAGTGGAGCACCATTGGTGTATTTAATGAAAAAGATTTATCAACACAAAATTGCTTAAGTATCTGTTCCACATAAGTAAGCTAGTGTATAAGGACTCCTTAACGATTGATCTGCATGCCGATACAATTTTTTTTTCCCTAACTTCATCTCAAACTCTCTTTTCAAATAAATACATATTCTTTGAGTTCTTTAGGAGTTCCATTTAAATCATCACATATACTGCAATAACATAACCATTAAATGGTCTTTTATGACTACAAATAAACATAATGTATTATTTACATATAATTTTTTCAATAAGGATTTAATAAAATGATTATACTACATAATTCCATATTGCTTTAATCCATGGAAGGATTTATGCAATTTGATAGAATACTTGTCACGTGTTTGATATGCATTTCTTTCTAATATCTTTAGTCCTTATGAGACTCTTATATAAATATCATTTCCACAAGGCATATATCACATCTTATACTCAATACCAGGTCTCTATGAAAAACCATGCAAACTAGCCTCGCTTTATATCTTGCCACCTCATCATTCTCATTACACTTTCAGACAAACACCCATTCACATTTTTGGGAGTTAGCATAATATGTCTGAATTCCTTGTATTTAAAAAGTGAGTCTAGCTCAGCCTAAATTTGCTTATTTCCATGATGGCCAATCATGTCTATGGTAACATTTAGTTATATTCATAGATTCTAGATTCAGATTATCTCTTAAGACAGCAAGAGCTATTGTTGAGGCAAATTTATCATCGATAGTAAATAAATTTCTATTAAATCTTTCTCCTATGTCACAAAATTAATTGAGATCTCATAATTTTCATTCATATGATCATCAACTTAGGAGCTATATTTCGAGGATCTAATTGTTTCATTGTTTCAGTTTGTGTCTCATCATTGTGTATAGCTCTTTGACTGATATCTTCCTTTTCAAGAGGCTTCTCTTTAAGAGATTTTCTTAATTAGTGATGCTGCTTTTCTTTTTCGTATATTTTTTTTATTTTTAGTTCCAATTTACTATCTACAATTTGAAGGAATGGTGGAGCCAAACGTAACGAAACCATGGTGCTGGGGTGAAATTTCAAACATTTTAAAATTTCACTTCGCCCACTTTGGTCCAAAATTCATTCAAGCAATCAATTAATTTATATGTAAAGCACATATGCATAGAAAGAAGAAGAAAGAGTAATCACATTACCTCTTGAAGGTTTCTTCTTTCTTTAATAAAGAGCTTCCCAAGTGTGAAGTCTCTATATCATCCACACTTAGCTCATTTTCAATTTTCCATTTAGTTTCTTTGGTGTTCTTGAATCCCTCTCTTAGTTGCCCAAATTTGATTCAAGATTTTCCCTCAAAAATCTTTAGGAAGTTAAGGTTTCTTTTTGATTTGTTTTGGACTAAACTCATTTTCAATTTGCAAGTATTTGTTCTTTCACAATGAACAAAGAAAAGAATTGAAAATCAAAAGAAAAATTGAAGAAACTTTTTCTTCATCTTTTTGTTCTCTCTCTCAACTTCTATTTAAAAGCTTTAAAAAAATGGAAAATGATGTTCACTCCTTCTTGGAATATAAAAACTCGTAACTTTTGTATTCTTTCCAAGACTTAACCCTTAAGTCTTCACAATGACAAAAAAAAAAAAAAAAAAAAAAAAAAAACCTTTTAGCTCATCATTTAGTGAAAGGGCAAAAGTGAACTTTGCTTATTCAAATGGTGAACTTTGCTTATTCAAATGGTGAAATGACCATTTTATCTTTTAGGGGCAAAAATGATATTTTCATTAGTTAAAAGATGTAATTATAATTTTAATCTTAGAAGAAAATTTGATCATAGGATTAATGACTAAGCATCATTAATTCCAAAAGATCATTAACATATTTAAATATTTGTATAAGAGCGATCTATCTCCCATATTCTCAACATTTGAGAATAGATTATCTTACAAATACTTAAGAACTATATTCAATAATATAAAACCCTTTTCATATTATGAATATATTTATTGTGCAATTGGAAATTAATATCTATTATTACATAACTATTGTATGACTCCTATGGCACATACTGCTATCAATCTCCCACTTACACTAGAGCCATTCTGCTTAGTATTAGAAACTCATCTTCTTAAGATGAAGTTTAATTGTTACTAACTTTTAACTTTAGTCAATGGATTAACCAAGTTGATGGTTAACTTTATTTTCTGCAAGGCTAGAATGCCCTATACCAATAATTGATTTGGTAATATCTTAATGCCTTTTGAAATATTCTAGATTTCAGTGTGAGACTCAAGTTCCTTTGTTGTAAGCTAAGGCTCCATTATTATCATAGTAGAGAGATATTCATGATGTACTGGAGAAACTCTTAAATAGTTCATAACTGCTGAATCCAAAATAGTTTCTTGTTTGCAACATCCTATGTAACAAATTCGGCTTCCATAATGAAGTTTGTAAGAAGAATTCTCTAACCCCTAATTACATGGGCTTATGAATAGTGAATTTTCTCTAACCCCCAAAATTGCCTCTTTTCCATATCACATATGGGCTTAGGCCACATCTCATGTGTTAAGGGTTTTCACTAAACTTAAAATTAAGTCTTGGATTTAGTCCTAATCAATTTTCAATTTAATCTCAATTTTCAATTTAATCTTTCTCATTTGCATCATATACAAATTAATATTTAATTGAATAGAAACCTTTTTAGATTTAACATTAGAACATGCTAGGGTCCTTGTGAATTTAATAACATGTTCAATCATTTTACTACTAATCAATTAATTAAACACTTTAATTAATTATTATGATAAACCTTTTATACTTGAAAGGTGATCACTATTGGGTGTGTGACTTTCCAGGTTATTGTCTAATTAGCAATGGGAATATGAAAACATTTTTCTCTATTAATGTAAAATCCCCACTTTACACTTAGTCCCATAAGTTGTGAGTGACAGCTAGAGTCCTATAAGTTGTGAGTTACAGCTAGTGTTCCATATTACGACTACCTAATTAGAAATGAATGTTTATAGTTGATAATTTTAAATATCATATAGACCATCGATCATAAATTATCATGCACTAGAATCCCTTTATTAAAGATCCCAATCTTGGTTAGGGTAATGGTTTATGTCAAACTATAATGTGCCTCGATTCTATATCCTTATATTGGTTCTTATTCTTGATGGGATTAGATTCCTACTAGAAACTCTTTCTAGTGAATCTTACTATTTTGGCTAGAAACTTTAGTTATCAAGAATAACCAAATAGCATAGGATCTTAACCTCGTTTATTCGAGGTAATGAATTATATATTGGGGATCACTTACCTCCATACATAACAAATTAGAACTATCACATGCCATATATGTAACAACCCACACCCACCTTAGGAATTTTCATGATAAATTGCTTGAATTAGAACCTATAAGGTTAACTGTGTGCTTATGTAAAAATTTGTGATCTAAGTGATTGATAAGTATGTGGCATATTAAATTAATTTTAATATGCATAATATGTGTTGCCATTATGAAATAAATGATTTACATGAAGTGCATTTGCATAAAAGAATTTATTTTAAATAAAATGATTTTTCATGCATAAGACAATTTTTAAGCATAAAATAATTTTATGGGTATTTTTAAATAAATATTTTTGAGGAAAATGTCCAGAATTAATAAGAAAAATATTATTTTTATTTTAAATCCATTCAGCCAAAATTTTTAAAGAAAAAGCCCAAATACCCAAAAGCCCACTACATAAAAATGCTCCTAACCTATTTCATTAAGGGTAAAAGTGGAAATTTCACTCCAACCCTAATATATATTCTAATTTTCAGCCAAACAAGGATTTCCAGCAGCCATTCCCTTATTCTTTTTGTATTCTGGCAGAAAAACCTTTCAAAATAATCTTCTCTATCGAAATATCGAAAACACTTTACCGTTTCGCGATTTCGTGACCGTAATCATAAGTTCTTATTCTCTTTCGATTTCTAAATTGTTTTCTATAAAATAAATTATAGGCAAAATATTTTGAATTGTTTGATTACTGATTTCTACAGATTCAATTCAATTTTATTGCATAAACATCATAGGGGGGGGGGGGGTGGGAATGCGGTTTGTACTTGTTTGTATTCTAAATTGATTCTTGATTTGTTTTGATGAAAAATATTGCATGAAATAATATTTTTGCATATTTCTGTGATGACCGAAAAGTTTCGAAAAATAAAGGAATTCAAGGTTTTTGTGTTACGACTTGGAAATTGGAAAATTTTATTCTTTCATAAGTATATGGCTGCCGATTTATATGAATTGGTGTTCTAATGTGATATTTGTTTTGTTTAGATGAAAAATAATGACTTGAATCATGTGTCTGTTTATCGCTGAAATAAGCAAAATGCGCGGAAAGCACGGAAACTCATGATTTTTCACCTAAGCCTTTGAACTTGGAATTTTTTTGTATAAACCCTACCTATGGCTGCCGATTCATGAAGGAATGTGTTCTAAACTGATATTTTCAATGATTGAACAAAAAATAATGATTTAAACAACCTGTTTGCATATTTCTGAAATGACCGAAAAATACCGAAAACAAGGAAACTTATGTTTTGTGCACTATAATGCAAAAGATTGAATTTTTCTATATTACTAACACCAATAGTGGCTGATTCTTATGGATTTAAGTTCTAAAATGATTTTTGTTATGTTTACATGAAAAATCTTGGTTCAAACCATGTTTTTACATATTTCTGAAATAGACGGAAAGCACGAAAAGAAGAAGAATTTGGTTTTTACCTTAATGAATGCATTCGGCCTACATGAACAATTTTGTCCAAATATTTATAAATTTTATGTGATGTGTCTTGGTGATTGTTGATATGTATGTATGTATAATAGATGATGAAATTGCATGTTAGTTGAAGGTATGATCCTAGATAAGTTTAAATGTATTATAGTATACTTAAGGTATACTTAAGGTATTTTAACCTTTTATTGTGATTAGAATGCAAATGTGATTGAGGAAATTCGAACTAGGAGTTATGACGAATTGATGATGGACATATGACTATGAGTTAACGAAGTAAAAGGGATCATAAGAGTTAAGTATGATGTTTGAAGAATTAATTGTTAAGTTGACATGTATGGAAGTGTAAAGTGAACTAAGATAATTGACAAGTGAATTAATATTGAGGTAATGATAATGTGATGACCTTAAAAGAGTATTGATATGATTGCAATGTGTTTTCATGTGAGCCTATAAGGCCTAAGTATGCAAGACTTTCAAGTCAACGTGATATGTGCAAGTGATGAGTACACCTATGTGTGGACTCTAAGTGTATGTGTATGCTATATATATATGGGTAGTTATGGGATAGGAGCATCATGAGTAAATAAATACTAAGTATTAAATCAAATATTATGTTAGAGTTTGAGGAGCCTTAGAAGTGCAAAAGGGGTCTACGTGTAGTAGGAGCAAAGGAGCCCCAAGGTGAGTAAACATCATATTCATGTTATAAGTGTAAACAACATTTTGTTGTGTTATAAGAATGTGATATATTGTTATGTGAACCTTGTGATCTTTGAAATCCAAGTTCTTTTCATTTTAATTTTATTATATGATTTCTTTGTCAAGCTTGGGTTGCCAAAGGACATTTGGCCCAAAACTATTTTGTTTATCTAATGAGAATTTTTTTGTGATTAACACCCTAACTTATATTCTTTCTGGAACTACACTTTCATTGTCTTATTGTTGAAAGCCAAACTACTACTAATATTGAATTACATGTTATCATTGCCTTATGTGATATTGTTAATTATGTTTACCAATAGCTCTAGCTATGGTACCTTTACCTTTATGCAGAATCCTCGTGCCGATGCGAGTAATCATCAGAACCTGTGCATATAGTCTTAACCCGATGGATAGGGGTAGTGTATCCACCTCAGCTAGAAAGGGCAGTTCTAGCCGTGGAGCCTGATCAGCTTCACGCTTTTCACGTGATAGGAGTTGGAATTTGGCAAAGGCCACCTCTCCTCAATGTGTTTCGAGTGAATTGAGCAATAGTCTTCACTCTCTACGTGTTATAAGTGTGATTTCTGCAAACTTGCTAAATTGAACCCTTGCTAAATTGCAACCTGATTCATTAGATATAAACCATGAACTATGTATATAAGCTATGTGTTTCCTTTCAAAGGAATATGTGATAATGTATGTGCCTTTTCGTTTACTCATTGAGATCATCTATCTCACCCTTTTTTCCTTGTGTGGTTCCAAGTGAGCAAATGTGAGGAGGCAAGGTGATGGCTCAAGCATCCTACTTCGCTTGGGGAATTCCTTGTTCGAGTTATCAATAATACTATGTTTATGAAGTTTTGTCTTTAAATGCTCCGGGAATGTTGATTGATACTTATCGAGATTTATATTATTTTTCTTATGGATTTTATATGTAATGTTTTATTTTAAGTCTTTCGCAGTTATGGTATTTATCTAAATGTTTTAAATGAGTTAATGAAAGAGGTTCGATAAGATCCTAGGCATGATTGTTATATGTTAATGGGTTCTATGGGCATGGGTGACCTTATGTCTCCCCATGTTCTAGGACTGTCGTATCTCATAAGGTTAGGATGTGACAATATATCTATGTATGAATAGTACAGCTATATAAGTAGTAATAAATCCTAACCACCTATGTATAAGATATAGTATCTCTTAAATCAAAGGATTATATACACTATTATGGCCTAGATGATCAATAATTGACAAGTAATAAAACTCTATATTATTATCATCAAATGTCACAGTTCGACTATTCATCCTATGAATATCCACATGCTTGTATCGATATCATATGTCAAGCAACATGAGACTCACTGCCTCTATAATCATTCGTATCACATATTGATTATAGAAAACAAATAGAGATGATGGTCTTCTGGAATTAATGATGCCTAGTCATTAATTCTATGACTATTAACATATTTAAAATATTTGTACAAGAGTGATCTATATCTCATATTCTCAACACTTGAGAATAGATCCTTTTACAAATACTTAAGGAGTAGATTCAATGAGATGACACCCTTTTTCACATTATGAATATATTTATTGTGCCATTGGAAATTAATATCTACTATTACATAACTATTATATGGCTCATAAAGCATATACTGCTATCACACTTTTAGCATGTATTAAACTTGATTGATTTTTGATTTTCAATAAGGATCACAACCCTTGTTAAGGTATTAGCAACTATAATGCGAGACTTCATCATTCTTTTAGCATCTATAAATGTATTTGGCAATTGAGTTGCAATTTGTTACAATTGTGTTATTTTCCCAAATTTCTAGTTCACTTTAACTTGTACGTAGATTGAAATTGTTTAAAAGGGTCTTCCTTTTAAGAAATTTCTTGACATTCTTTATCACTCTAGGTGCTTTTCCTTCCCCTAATATCAGGAAATGTGCCTTAGTAAAATAAATTTTAGGCCTCTTCTTTGGACTTTTTCCCCTATATTGAGATAATGCTATTGGTACATATGACTAAAAACTCATAAAAAAAATATTAGGCTCATGTCCACATACAAGTTTGTAAAGAGAATATCTATTAATGCAGATGTTCAAATCCAAAGTAAAGCACAATGGCATGTCATATCAAACCTTCAAGGTTTGATTATTGAACTACAGGTTCAATGCAACATTTTTTTTATGTATTGAAATTTTGCCTTAGATTATAATATAAAATAACATCGATAGGTAGATAAATAACTTATTGATATAATCCCACAAGGTAGTAAGAATAATCTGCAAAATCTTAACCAATTACTCCTTTAGGGAGTCTATATATTAAGTTGAATTATTTCTTCCATGTGGATTATTTCTTTTCCAGAGTTCTCATGATCCATAAAATTTATCTCACTTTTGATTTTTGGTAATCTATAACATTCACTTCAGGGACTATCGTTATACCAGAGGGCCTTACTTGACAACTCCTTATTAGCAATTTATTATTCTTTTTAGCCATTAGATGACAAGCAATAAGTTCAAAATATTTTATAAATTTTCACTCTTTATACTATTGTTGCAGGAGTATGTTAGAGATATAAATGTACTATATGTCATCTATAGCATATTATGTTCTATAACTTTATCATCACACAATTTTAGCTATGAAGTGATTCTAAACATGATTGAATTGTATTAAAATCTTATATGCACATGTTTAGCTAGTCATATTGAGCTTGTGATAAGATCACATCGGTCTGTGAAGCCTCGCCCGAGCACAGGTCCGATTGCTAAAGGGAATCAAAATGCTCATTTGGGAAAGAACTCACGAGGAAGCCCTCAAGCTTATCTTTGATAGGTTTGAAAATTATTTCTTAGAGTTGCCACCTTAATTTATTTTTATTCAGGAAAATATAAGGAAAAAACCCATTTGATTCCAATTATTACCCAAAGGAAAAAAGATAACTAGCCTCGAAACCAAATAGGATTTTGGGACTAGGTTTTTGGTTTATTTTAATAAAATAAGTTTGGCCAATGAATATAAGAGTGACTTAAAATATATTTCATGAACAAATTAAAATGCAGGAACAATTTATAATATGCATGATCATTCAATTCATCTATTTCAACAATAAAGTAAAAACATAGTTAAGGCTTGAAATAAGAGAAAGTTAATATTACAAGAAAATCCCAAACTTAGGAGATACTTCCTCTAGCCCTTATGGGTCCTAGGGAAGTTACATATTCCCTAAACTAAAACTAATATCAAAGAAAGGGAAAGCAAAATAAAAGCAAGTGAAGAAGGTGATAGGAGGGAGAGTTGGTTAGTTTTAATTAGGTTCGATGCCTAAACCAAGCATGCTTATGTAACCCTTTGAATGGGAATCAGAACCCACACAGTTTTTCCTTCTTGTAAAGGGGTTAGTTTAGCCTAACCACTTTATCATATTTTGATTGATTGATTAAAAGAGGGTAGAGTTAATTAATTAATTTAATTAATTACTAAATTGATTAGCTAGCAACCTAGATGAATCAATTTAATCAACTAACTAAAAGAGGCAATGAAATTTAGACAAATGAGAATTAAAGGAAAAGAGGCTTACCTCAAGTGGGGAGTGGTGATTGGCCTTGGATGGGGTAGGCAGCGGCTGGCTTTGGATGACGGGTAGCAGCTAGCTTTAGATGGCAAGGACTTTGGATGGTAGGTGGCGGATAGCCTCAAATGGCAGGCGGTGGCTAGCCTTGGATGGCATGGTGGCTCGCCTTAGATGGTGATCAACAGCTAGCCTCGGACTAGAGAAATGAGCCTTGGGCAATGGACTTGCCTCGAATAAGCGGGCAGAAAGCCTTTAACCAGTCAGGTAGGAATCAAGGAGAAACCCCCCAGCTTGCTTTGTGAAGCAAGAAGCAAATGCAAAGCAGTTTGCTTGAAGTAATGCTTTTCAAGCTCTAGAAGTTGGTGATTTGAAGTGTGGAGAGGTCCTCTATATATAGGAGGAGGATTAGAGCTCATAATACATAAAATTTCGATGTGGGATAATGGAAAAGGGAACTCGCATGAATTGCTGTACAAGCCTCTACGACACCGCACAGGGCTGTGCGGCAAAGTTGTGCAGCAGCTAGCCTTGCTTCCATTAGTTTTGCCTGGTTTCACCCGTTCTTGCCCGTTTCTTATCCATTTTTTGCGATTCTAGTTGCGTTGTACTCATTACTCAATCCTGGATGATATGAAAGGGTTCAAATGTCAAAACAAAATATTTTGGTTTTCCTATTTTGAGAGTTTTTGACTTCTAAAGGTTTGTTTACCGAGCCTAAGTGCTTCCAAGGTTCAAACACATACTGGAAGGTGCAAAATTAAGGGTTCACACTATCAAATGATCATATCTATCTATAAACCTTTTCTAAAGAATACAAAAATCTTAAATAATGAGATATTCAGCCTTGAAATCGTCACTTAAATGAGTCTTAAGTATGATCATATATAACTTGTGTCTTATTTTGATTTTAATCACAAATTATAATCAGGCACCTTAAAACTTTATCACAAAAATTTATTTTGATCTTATATTTCTTCAACTTGAACCACAATATGCACAAATCAACATATTAGCTTTTTAAAGTCGATCAAGTTATTTACAAAATATGCCTTTCAACTTTGATAAATTTTATAATGACTTTTATCTCATAAATTTATTTTAATAAATGTAATGAACTCTTGTTAATACAAAATCCATCATTAATGATTATGCAAAATAGGTAGGAACCATGAGCAATATCAAACTTAAAAACTCAATCTAAATTTCTTGAAAAAATTAGAGGCATATTGTCATGACCCAAACCTAAGGGCATATGACCGGCACTAGGACATGAATGATGCATGTGGCTACTAGTGCCCATAGTAAGCCTAACTAGGCATTAAACTAATACTTAACATTATCAATTCCTAGCTTACTAAAATTTCATCTCAACTTGAATGTATAACTTAACATACATAATTACATCAGATAGAGAAACAATGTAGAGAACTAAAGTTTAATTAATACAACATAACATAAATTTATTATATAATTGAAAATACATTACAATTCACTACCAAAGGATAAATGGCTGGAATAACTCATATCATGTAATCATACAAGGATGGAAACTAGTTGGTAGGAACCACTCTAAACCTCACTTAATAATTTAGCATGAGGCCGTGGTGAGACCAGGTCATGTATACACACACACACACTCACACAAAATAATGTAATGCATGATAAACATGTTAAACATATTAGAAAGTATCACTCACAACTTGATGAATATCCAATCAGCTCTTTCTTTGGAGTGCAACATCAGATAATTAGGAAAAAATTCTAAGATGCTAACATTAGACAATAGTGGAATACATTAGAATATGAACAATTCTAACCATAATTTTTAAGACTGAATCTATTGACTCTATAGATTTTGTTAAAATTTTGGCAGAACCTCTTCTATAACTAGGATATTTCTCACTAACATCAAAGGAACAAACACTTCCATAAACATCAAATTCATGACAACCAACATCACAACTACCCCGTTGGGCCACACACTCAGACACTTTAATTAGCTTCAACCTCCAATCCCATATATATTCATGAAATATCATAACATCATCATTACATATTTATCTCCTAACAAATCATCTTTCACTTTATTTCATTCTACCATATCAATTCTTAATTTATTTGTAATATTAAATTCAAGTTAAAAGTATTTTAAATTCATAATAATATAAGTTTATAATAAATATTTCATTTCAAAATTTAACTAAAAGTAATTTAAAAAATATATATAATTTCATAACATAAAAGAAACCCATTAGTTATGCGAGAATATAAACCTTATAAAATTAATTTAACTTCTATAAGATTCCTTTTTCTGACTCATTATATTATCAACTAAAATAATTCCATAAATCAAATTCATTGTTTAATTT
Source organism: Reutealis trisperma (assembly GCA_947687605.1). Classification (NCBI taxonomy): domain Eukaryota; kingdom Viridiplantae; phylum Streptophyta; class Magnoliopsida; order Malpighiales; family Euphorbiaceae; genus Reutealis; species Reutealis trisperma. Next base: position 1,626,269 of record CANTUT010000024.1, read on the forward strand.
CATTAATAATATATAAAATTTAACTCAAAATCTTTAATAAGAATATATTGATTCCGTATTCAGTAATTAACACTAAGAGCAGAAATATGATTTCTATTCTTAGTAGTTTCATAATTTAAGAATAGTTAGACATACACCAATTACATTCTAATAGCATCCAATAAATTTCACTTTCATGAAATTATTACAAATTAATTCATAAAATTCCTAAAAATTATGCATAAGCCAATTTATAGAAGTTCATAATAATTATCAATTACATTCATACAATTTCATAATATGAACCCATAAATAATCCTATATTAAATTGTATTAGAGATTTATAAATTAATTTCAATATTAAATTCATATCTAATTTTCATAAGATTTATTCATATAATACTTTTATAGATATATATTCATAATTTTTTAACTCATGATGTAAATTTATGATTTAATTAGTTTCTTTAATTAAATTATTGAAATGGATATATATATAAAGTTGAATTCATGGAATTAAACGGGAATGAAGCTTAAGAATAGTGCAACATGAATTGTATAAAGTTAATTTCAAAATTTAATTGATATAAATGATTTTTCCCAAATTTAATGAACTAGGTTCATTTATGGAATTAGAAGGTGAATGTAGAATTAGTTCCATTAAACATGGAAAATTGTTTAAATTGATTCTAATTGAGTAATACAAAATTGAAATGTGAAATTGGGAGTAAAGGAATTATCTTTCCTTAAATGAATATATTTGGCCATTTGGAAAATAATTAAGGAAAGTGTTAAAATTAGTAACAAGTAATGTATAGTGTGTCTTGACCTTAAAATTTATAAGTTAGTACTACAATGAACAAGATAAAAGTGTTAACAAGTTAAGCTAAATTCAAACTAATGTCATAACAAGGAAGTGATTGATGTATAATTGAAATGCAAATGTGTAGAAACTCAAGACAAGGACAAGGACATTGTCCAAGAGTGCAAGGTGCACTAGTCGCATCAAAGTTAAACATAAATAGGAGCAAAGGAGTCCAAAGTGAATACTTAATAATATAATATCACATGTGTCATATTCTTTGAACCTTTATTGTTCAAACCATTATCACTGAGATATTCCAATTCCATGATAAGCATGAATTACCTATTGAATATTGAGCCATTTGATACGGTACATCTTTATAGCATTCGGCTATTATGAGCCTTTCATGTTGGATTCATAATGTGGCCATTGAATTCCTTATTATGAACCTTATATGAACCTTTCTATTGATAACTATTGATAAGCATAAGTACCTTTCTGATGTTGGGTAATACATCAAACCTTGTGCCATTGGTAAAAGCCTATGGGTAAAGCGAGAGTACCCAACCTTTGTTAGGGGGCATGCCTAACCATAAGACCTTATCAGTCTTATGTAATGTGATGCATGTAAGTGAGCAAGGTTTAGGCTGTTGCTTATTAATTTATATGGGTGGGAAGCATTCCTCTTCCAAGAAATCATTATATTGCTAAAAGATGTTGTTTCCATCTTAAATGAGAAATCAAACATAATGAAAATTTTGATTAACATTACTCCATTATCACCATGAGCATCCTAATAATGAACCACATACTCACCATATATATTGTATTATTATGTACTCACTGAGCTTTGTCTCATTCTTTAGTTGTTTAAAATTTTTAGGTAAGATTGACGAGTCAACAAGGTAAATTCTAAGCCTTATTCTTTCACTTGGAAGTTGCTCAGCTAATTTTAGGTGTTATGAGTCTTGGTTATATGACTATGAAGATCTTTGGTTTAAAGCTCCATGGTTACCAAAAGTTTAGCACTAAAATGTCATTGGGTTTATATGTAATGTAAATTGTATTGTACTTACTATTATAATATTGTATTAAGTTATGAACATTTGGATAATGATATGAAATACAAATCTAGAAATTTTATGAGTTGAGTACATAAATGGTATTAGTAAGTATGTATTTGGTAATATGTAAAATGATAAACTAGCAATAAGCAATAAGGAAAGGTAATCAAGTTTTACATTGGGATAAAGTTCAATTTGATAAATGGTAAAGGATTATAAGTTAATCGAGATTCTATAGGTTTAGGTCACTTTATGTCTCCCTATGCCCTAGGACAGTTACGGCTTAATAAGTAGGTCATGATAAAGTTGGTATCAAAGCCAAGGGTTTATATCTATTCCAAACTTTATAACTATTACGGGTTATAGGTTATACCATGAAGCATAGGAATTCCTTCTTATCATTTGAAGTCTATCATTAAGTCTATATCTATGCTACTCATAAAAGCTTAACTTTTATAGTTTGATGTCTGATACACATGTAATGACTATGGACCAAGAAATAAGAATGGGATATGAATGATATATATGACTAAATTATATGCTATGGAAATGGGATGAAAAGGATAAAACATATATACGAGAAAATGATTACATATGTATAAAAGAGTATAAATGAATATGTACATACATTTTATTAGGACTAAATATTTTTAACTATCAATTATTAATATGCTTTATTGCAATTGACATTTTGAAAAAAAATAATATTTAAATAATGTGAATAAGGATGAAGGTATACTACATTCTTAGTGCTATTGGTGCCAACTATTAGCTAAATGCTATTAAGTGAAAACCTAAATGTAATTTCATGAAAAGTTCATGAAATGTGAATAGTGACGTGAATATGTTTACTCTTCTATATACTAGAGTATATGCAATGTTTAGGATATGAGATATCTTAATGCAAGTTGTATAATAATGGTGAGAGAGGCTCTGGGAATTAATGAGACTAGATTATGAGCTGATAGATTTTAATTAGATTTTAGAATATAGAAAATGTTATGTATATGCACTTAGTAAATATTTTAAATTGGGAAATAACTGATACAATACCATAGTTCTTTTATATCTATACAATATGTGACTATTGTATGAGAGCTAGAATAACTGAATTTGAACTGCTCTTTAAAGCAATAACAAACATATTTATATGCTTAATGAGAAACCTTGATATTAGAAAAGGCTAAAATAAGGCCCTATAATAGAACCAAACAAAACAACCCATGAAAGTGCATAAAAAGGTGAATGAAAAACTTTAGAGCCTCTAAAACAGCTTCAAATGATTGAATTTGGGCCCAAAAGTGGGTGATGTTATGTAAACCTGGAGATAAGCTTCGATTTGACATATCATAGGCTCTATAACTCATTCATAGCTGAAAGTTATGGCCTTTCAAAGTTGACCTGTGCGGGAAGATGATGTCCACTATTCATTGGAGATGAGTCACGGTCGCAATTCTCCATCGCCCCCTAAGTCACTGTCATGACCCATGTCATGAAACATATTATGTCTTGAGGTTTAAATTTGAAGTTTTGTTCTTTAAATTAGTCACATTCATGACATTTGGATTGCGATCGTAATATTAGCTCGCGGTCGCAAAAGGTATGTAGCCCTTGCAATTCTAAGGCTCATTTCGTGACTTAAGAAACTTTTGAATCTTTTGGAAATTATGATTTTTTAATGAATTATGTCTATGGAATAAACATGTAATGACCGTATTAAATAATTCTAAGTTGATTTGCCAAGATTAGAAAGACAAGTTGACTAAACATAGATTAATGATTGATATACATAGTGTAATGCTTTCTAAAATACTTATATGTGACAATGGTTTGATATGTGAATTATATAGAATTATTAAATGATAATTATGATTGATGCCATAAGAAGAGAAATGATGTTTAGTAATAATCAATATGAGAATGAAATAAATTAGTTACTTTATATATATATATATATATATATATATATATATATATATATATAAGTATATGGTATGAATTAAGTGAATTATATTAAGAAATTTGTAGCTTAGATGCTACCATGTGGACTAGAACAACAAGGTAAGGATTTCTCTGTCACTTATATAAATATCAAGTATAGTCAAAGGAAGAATATTAATCTAGTGCGATTTAAAAGAAGATCACTTCATATTCAAAGAGGGAAGCGATCAATCATGTACATGTTAATATGACCTTTAAGGAAGGTGATTATGTATGTGCAATAGGAAAGTTCTTAAACCCATTAAAGGAGTAAAGTTGTGAGGTCAGTAAAGGACCAAAGTAGAATATGATTTGTTGTTGGATCATTCTAAAAGAAAGGTACATGAAATTGACAATTACAAGAAGGTATATATGATTAAGGAATAGTCTTTAAAAAGAAATTAAGTGAGATGTGGAAAGGTAAAAAAAAATAATAATAATGAATGATAAGGCAAAGAATGTATGAAGAAATACTAGATATATGAAATAATTGAATTAAATAGAACTAAAGGAAACAAATCTTATGACATAAAAGGAGTTTATGAAGCTGACTAATTAAACAAACCCCATTCAAAAGAAATATGTTACATTGAAATTGAATTGATGATTAGAATTGACTAAGCTGGAAGTAGATGCCATAAGAAATGGTAGGCTTTGAGAGTAACTCAATGAAGCAAGTGTGAGATGGATTAATTTTAAGGTGGAAAACAAAAAAAAATTATGAGGCTAAGGAGATTATAAAGGTTAAAGAGAATGTAACATAAGGGATGAAATAATTTGGATAAAGGAACTTATTGATGAGGATAAGATTATAGGAAAGTAAACAGAGAAAAATTATAAAGACAAGTGAATGATGGAAAACAAAATATTTAGTTCAAATAGGATGAATACTTCAATATAGAAAGAAAAATTAGCCAATAAGGTGTTGCAATTGGAACTAGTCCTAATGGATTATTTATTTGATGTAATCGATTGGTGAAAAATGATGTTTCTGATGTTAAGTAAGAATAAAAAGTGTAAACGTTTAAGTGTGATACAAAATCTAAAAGTGTGAAAGGCTACAGGAGTATGGGAGAATAAAATTGATGGGATTTTAACGAGATTGTTACACGTTCCAAATGAGTTAGACCTAGAGAAAGAAGAATGTGAAATTGTTAAGGAATGAAAGAATCAATGAGAAGTGCATAAAGAGTTATATAATCTTGAAAAAAATTTGGCTTATAGAAAGATGTTACATTTAAGACTACAATTATTACTTTAGTGGCAAGCACTATGAAGTGGAAACATCTCGCCATAGTGAGAGCATGACTTGAAATGTTAATTTGAATGACAAACTCTATTATAATGAATAAATGATATCTATCCAATTAGGACAAGGCCTCTTAATAGGAAAATAAATAAGATTTACCATTAGATAGGAAAGTCAGGAAATGAGGAAAACCCACTAGATAAAGAGATAATGTGATGAAACAAGATGGTCAAGGGAACATATGCCTCCTCCTATAATTCTATAGTAGCGACCTAAATGTCCAATTCTGAAGCAGCTGAGTCAAATTCTTACACTCTATGGTATATTGACGCAAGTTGAATCATAATAACTGTTTGATAAGGAACTTAATTTGTGAGTAAATTTATGATGAAGTATGGCTCTTTATTCAGAGGCTTATAAGGATAGTGGCATAGTTTTACTTATTGGTGCTTTGATAGATACCCTTTAATGCCACTCCATTATTGACAAAGTTGATGGTATTAGTTCCTTAAGGATTAATTTTAGAAATAAAAAGGATAAGTTCATATAGAGAATGATGTATTCAAATGTAAAAGAAGAAAGGTATTTCAAAGTAACCATAGTTCAAATAAAAACTTGAAGTTATATAGTAAAAAGGATAAGAATTAATAGAAATAAGAACATAGATATGAGAAAAGGAAAGCAGATAGAAGTCCAATAGTAGAGATGTGCAAATTTATTGAAAGATGAAGTATGAAAGGAGGATAAAGAATATCACCTAAGTATTAAAAATTTTCATAAATCATAAATGGGCCATATATTTGAATGATTGATATAAAGATTCATATAGCCATGTTAGAATATACTAAGGAATCATGTTGATTAACTGAAATTGTTTTTCTCCATTGTACTTATCAAAACATAAGTCAAGAATTAGAAAGAAAAGTGAGTGATGATTTGATAATGAAATAGGGGAAGCAAGTAAAAGAGAAGGAAATGCATAAATATAAATGTCAATAAGAATTAAAATTGAAGTACATGACATATTGAGTGATTAAGCTTAATTGGATGTAATATAAAGATAACTTGAAAACTTAAAAAAAGAATATACATGCCTTATTGAGCTTAACAGGAAGACTTTTACTAAGGAATAAATGAAACTTTTTAGGAAGAGAAAAGGGAAAATCAAACTATAGGACACAAGGAAATGAAAAGGAGTTGGATTAGAATAGTTGTGTAATTACATGAGATTTATTGTGATAAATTTACCAAGTAAAGTAAAATGAGAAAGAGTATGATACGAGATGAAATAGAATTATTTGAAGTTGATAGTAGATATCTTGTTGTCGAAGTGCTTTAATGATAATGCAATGTTTGAAATTCAAATTTAAAACCACTCTGATTTCTAATATTAATTTGTTTAGCTAAAGATAGGACAAGTAATTTGGAGAAACATGGGTCATGAACCATTAGGAGTGAACTTCCTTTAACTTAGATGTATTATATTTGACGTGGAGATAACTATATCACCTTCTGTTTGACAAAAGGATAGAAATTGAAGAAGTTTTGGAATATTTGTATATAGATGCATCAATACCATTTGTAAAATGGTTAGTGAGAATTTATCCTACTTCATTGTATGTGTGTATAGACCCCTTCATATGAAAATGTGTAATAAGATTCATTATTAAGAAATTAAAAATAACTGCCTAATAAAGGAATATGATTAAAGGAAGATGAAGCACAAATATTATTATATTACTCCAACTGAATAGAAAATCATAAGTGGAATACAAGACTCAAAGGACAATGAGTTGCAATTGATCAAAAATTTATGAAAAAGTGAAAAAAAAATAAAGTTTCTGAATTTGAAGTTAAGGATAATGCTCATAAATGAGGGAATGACAAAGATGAACTGCACGTATAAGGACATAACTATAAATTCGACTGCATGAGTGTGTATATAGGCATGCATATAAAGGCAAGTATGAGAATGACAAGAATATTGAACTTTGGAGCAATTAAGATAATTAATAATAATAATAAAGAATCTAGAATATCTATATGATGATTTGAGATACTATAGCATTATAAAGATGTGATGTAAAATTGTGGAATTGGTATATAGAGATGGGACACATAAATTAATGAAGGATTTTAGGTGAGTTTTACTATGTTTCTCATTTATACATAACTATGTACATACTATATGTTTAGTATATGTTTAGAAGATGAAAAAGTAATGATCCTGACATAATTTGGTTTGATAAAATAAATAATCAATTCCTTGTAGACATGTGTGATCAAGGATCAATTAAATTTGAAAGGAATTCTTCAATAGTAAGTGAAAAGTAGAAATGGAAATAATTTGTCTAAAGAGTTGGTACTTGTAATTTGTAATTCATATTAAAAGTGACCATGACCACTAGACATGGGAATATGGAATTTAATTCACTCTTCTAGAGTCTAAGAATGGAATAAAAAGATACCTGTATAGTGATATAAATACTAGAATGCAAGTTCAGGTGTCTTAAAGAGTTGTGAAATTAAGGAACTTTGAAGTATTTGCATTAGCCTGAGAATTCTTAAACCATAATGAGGTTGACATAAGACAATAGACTTATAGTATACAAAGTGAGAAAAAAATAGCACATATCCGATGTTTAGAAATCAAGGAAACATAAATATCATAATGAATTTTTTGTTATAAGAATGGAGTTAGTAGAAAGATGTAAATAACTCAAATAGTGGGATAATAAAAAAAATTCATGGGAATAATAAATGTGTATCGAAAAACCACTTAGACATGTAACCTAAGTATTATCATTTGCCTTATGAATCAAGAGTGTTTGTTTTGAAAATTCATGGACAAATTTTCTAAAGGAGGGTAGAATGTAATACCCAAGGTTTTCCTAATCTATAAGAGTAAAAAATGGTGACACTATAATATTCGTCTACTATACCATTTGAGGCATTTCTGACATATTAAGAATTATAAGAATATCATAAGAAGAAATTTTCAATTAAAAATGTGACAATGAGTAAAGAATATAATCAATTTTGATAAGCACTATTATGACAAAATGAAAGTCAATCCGAGTTTCACTTAATGTGACTATGTTAATAATTTATTTGAAGTGTGAATCTAAAGTGCTAGTGAATGGGCATTAATATCTCTTAAGTCATTGGGAGATGATAATAGTGATCTAAGAAGTTGATTGCAATAAAAGTTACAATGATACAATAGAAGTCAAACTTAGTTTGACCTAGTGAGTCTGTATGATTTACATACTTGAACAATGCTAATGAAGGGATAGAAAATATGCACTATAGAGTGAATAAGATTTATTTAGTAATGTCTAGAAGGTGTAGTGATATAATAAGGTAGAAATATGTATATTAAAGTGAAAGAAATGAAATGAAAAATGTATCAAGTTACCAAGTTTGAAATGTGCATATATGGACTTGTTAATGGGCTTTTGAACACCAAAGACTCAAGTCCACATGGATGGTTAGCCCATTAGGCCCATGGTTGAATGAACATACATTCAAATAGAGTTAAGAATGGTTAACCAAGGTTAAGTTTGATGTTGGAAAAGCTAACCATTAATTTTGACTAAGAAGCCACCATTTTTTACTATGTCAATTCCTTCTTCAACTCAAATTTTCACTTTTCCTACACCAAAGTCCACATTCATTTTTATTATTTTCACACCTTGTGATAAATATCATCCATCTAATTTAATTAAATCATAGCCATCCATTGTGATTAAGTTATAGCAATTGGATAAGAAATGATTAAATCAACAACATCCATCTTCCATATATAAGCAATAAGATGAGCATTTTTCTCCATTTTTGTAAAACCTATCACAAAAACACATCCTAATAGAGAAATGACTCTAAATTTCATGCCACCACTATAGCAATTCAAAACAAGGCTTTCCAAGGTTAGAGTTTATGCCCATCTCTTGATTTATGTGTTCTAAACATGAATTTGATGTTATAGTTACAAAAACTTCCTTTTTCTTTCATCTAAATGATTTGACCAAGAGCAAGTATAGCTAGGAAATATTTATTTTATATGTTCTTTAAATATGGGGATTGGGCTTGAAAAATTAAGGTATAACAAGTAAAAACAACCAAAGGAATTAAAGAGCACTTGTAAGGGTACATTAACTCAATATTCGACCTCTATTAAATTTAGTATAAAGGATTATTCTAAAATTTATTTGATGTTATATAAGATTATTTAGGATTGAAAATAGTGGTTTGGAAGTGTCAAATGGAATTATAGAAGCTTATTTCAAAACTTAAAATTTTGAAAATATAACTTAGGTTAAAAGAGGAAGTTCAAGATCTAATAATTATTTTCCATGTTTAATTGATGATATAGACTTTCTAACATGCTAATTTCATAATTTTATCATCAATTTGAGGATTGGATGAGGAATTAATATTTTTTGCCAAATTCTAGGGTTTATGGATAAATTGGAGATTTTGAGAATTAAACTTTAACCATAGACTTAAAGGGGGAATAAAGCTTAAGAATAGTGTAACATGATTTATATAATTTAATTTCAAAATTTAATTGATCAAAATGATTTTCCTCAAATTTAATAAACTAGGTTCATTTATGGAATCAAAAGGTGAAAATAGAATTAGTTCCATTGAATATTGGAAATTATTTAAATTGATTCTAATTGAGTAATATGAAATTGAAATGTGAAATTAAGAGGAAATGAATTATCTTTTCTTAAGTGAATATTTGGCTATTTGGAAAACAATTAAAGAAAGTGTTAAAATTAGTAGCAAGTATATGTATAGAGTGTCTTAACCTTAAAATTTATAAGTTAGTACTACAATGAACAAGATAAAAGTGTTAACAAGTTATGCTAAATTTAAACTAATGTCATAACAAGGAAGTGATTGATGTATAATTGAAATGCAAATGTGTAGAAACTAAAGACAAGGACAAGAACATTGACCAAGTGTGTGAGGAGCACCACTCACATCAAAGTTAAACATAAATAGAAGAAAAGGAGTCTAAGGTGAGTACTTATTAATATAATATGACATGTGCCATATTCTTAGAACCTTTATTATTTAAACCATTATTGTTGAAATATTCCAATTCTATGATGAGAATGAATTATCTATTTAATATCAAGCCATTTAATATGATACCTCTTTATGGCATTCAACTATTGTGGACCTTTAATGTTGGATTCATAATGTGACTATTGGATTCCTTACTGTGAACCTTATATGAACGTTTCCATTAATGCCTATTGATAAGCAGAAATACCCTTTTGATGTGAGGTAGTACATCAGACCTTGTGCACTTAATAACAAAGTACCCAACCTCTGTTACGGGGCACACCTAACTGTAAGACTAGATTAGTCTTATGTAATGTGATGCATGTGAATGAGAAAGGCTTAGGTCACCACTCTTTAATTTATATATGTGGAAAGTATTCTACTTCCAAGAAATCATTATTTTTTCTAAAAGATGTTATTTCCATCTTAAATGAGAAATCGATACATAATGAAATTTTGATTAACATCACTCCATTGTTACCATGAGCATCCTAATAATGAACCATATACTCATTATATATATTGTATTATTATGTACTCACTGAACTTTGTCTCATTCCTTAGTTGTTTAAATTTTTCAGGTAAGATTGATGAGTTGGTAAGGTTAATTCCAAGACCTATTCTTTCGCTTGGAAATTGCTTTGCTAATTTCAAGTGTTGTGAGTCTTGGTTATATGACTATGAATACCATTGATTTAGAGCTCCATGGTTACCGAAGATTTAGCACTAAAATGTCATTGGGTTTATATGTATTGTAAATTGTATTGTAATTACTATTATAATAGTGTATTAAGTTATGAACATTTGGATAATTACAACAAATATAAATCTAGAAATTTTACGAGTTCAATATATAAATGGTATTAGTAAGTAAGTATTTGGTAATATGTGAAATGATAAACTAGCAATTTACAATAAAGAAAGGTGATCAAGTTTCGATCTTGAGATAAAGTTCAACATGATAAATAGTAAAGGATTATAAGTTAAATGGGGTTCTATAGGTTTAGGTAGCTTTATGTCTCCCTATGCCCTACAACTATCACAGCTTAATAAGTGGATAATGATACCTTTGCTCTAATACCACCTTTGTATGAAAACCTTATTTTTGTACAAAAATATAATTATTTAATTGCATATACTAAATTGGTATTCAAATTTTCTTAATTATCTAAAAATTTAGATTTTATTATATTGAGAATATATTATTAACAACATTTTATTTAAATTTTAAAAAATGTGAATTTAAAGTAAAGAAAATATTTATTTATTTAGTCATGAAAATACTTCATTAAATTTTGATATTATAAAATTTATATTTGGTAAAGTTAAATATGAAAATAATAAATTTTATTGTTTGTTATTTAAATATTGATTTTTAAGAATTTTTGGAAATTAATTTTATGTTTTATTATTTTTACTAAATCTAAAAGTAATTATTTTTCAAGTTTTAATATATCAAATTAATGACTATTTATTTATAATTTTTGGACTTAAAAAAAATTTGGTACAAATTTTTAAAGATTTACAATAAAAAAAAAGAAAAAAAGAAAAGGACCAACAAAAGACTTCCACATGGCAACCTCTAGATGGCTACATGGAAGTGTAGAAAATTTACCTACACAGATTCATGTGCAGCAGGAGGAGAAGAAAGAGGGGTTAAGGTAGTGAATTTAGAGTCAAATTTCGGCAAAACCACTAGGAGGTGATAAAAAACTCTTATATCATCGTGTGGCTTGCCATGAAGTGAGTTTGTAGACTCTAACTTTGCTCAATTCCAGACACTATTTTAGGAGATATTACTGACCAAAGTAGCTTTGATGACCATCTCAATTTCAAAACTTCAATTATCCATAACTCTCTCATTTGAAATCCAAATTGAGTGATTCTAGTTTCTATAGTTTTATCTTGATCTCATGTTTCATTTGATACCAACCTTACCACCTTTCATTAACTGAAGAAAGAGATTGAAAAATAGGATTTTGAAACTTTGGGCTTCGATCTATAGTGATTGGCGTCGAGTGGTGCAGTAACCACCAAACGACTCCTGGGGATGAGGCGAGTTGGATGGTGTGATCAATCGCCCCAGCACCACTGTTCACAGTGGTGCGTGGCCTGATGGCGGTGCTTGGCGGCGACATCTCTATTTTTCAATAGATTCCAAATTAAATTTTATGCACATTTATGATGTTTGAAATTTTTCTTGATGATTTTTAGGTATTTTGATGGTTAGTTAAAGAGATTAATTAGTTTATTAATGGAGTTTTATATATATATATATATATATATATATATATATATATATATATATATATATATATATATATATATATATATATATATATATATATATATATATGTTTTCATTTCAATAATTTAACTAAAGAAATTAATTAAATCATGAATTTACATAATGAGTTAAAAAATTATGAATATTAAACTATAAAAGTATTCTATGAATAATCTTATGAAAATTAGATATAAATTTAATATTGAAATTAATTTATAAATCTCTAATACAATGTAATATGGGATTACTTATGGGTTTATATTATGAAATTGTATGAATTTAATTGATAATTATTATGAACTTCTATAAATTTGCTTATGCAAAATTATTAGGAATTTTATGAACTAATTGGTAATAATTTCATGAAAGTGAAATTTATTGGATGCTATTAGAATTTGATTATGTCTAACTTTTCTTAAATTATGAAATTACCAAGAATAAAAATTATATTTGTACTCTTATTATTAATAAATGAATATGAAACCAATATAATTCTTATGAAAGATTTTGATTTAAATTTTATATATTATTAATGAAATTAAATAATGAATTTGATTTATGAAATTATTTTAGTTGATAGTATAATGAGTTAGTGAAAGAAATCTTACAGAAGTTAAATTAATTTTATAAGGTTTATATTCTTATATAACTAATCGTTTATTTTATGTTATGAAATTATATATTTTCTAAATTACTTTTAGTTAAATATCGAAATGAAATATTTATTATAAACTTATATTATTATGAATTTAAAATACTTTTAACTTGACTTCAATATTAGAAATAAATTAAGAATTGATATGATAGAATGAAATAAAGTGAAAGATAATTTGTTGGGAAATAATGATGTAGTAATGATATTATGTTATTTCATGAATATATGGGATTGAAGGTTGAAGCTAATTGAAGTGTCTGAGTGTGGTAGCCCAAAGAGGCAGTTGTGATGTTGGTTGTCATGAATTTGATGTTTATGGAAGTGTTTGATCTTTTTATATCAGTGGGGAATATCTTCATTATAGGGGAGGTTCTATCAAAAATTTGATAAAATTTAATATCCAAGGTTTCCCTAACCTATTAGAGTTAACAATGGAGGTACCATAATATTCATGTACTGTGCCATTCAAGGCCTCCTTAACACATCAAGAACTATAAGAACATCATAAGAAGCAAATTTTAAATGAATAATGTGACAATGAGTGAAGAATGTAATTGATTTCGATAAGCACTTTTATGATAAAATGGAAGTCAAACTAAGTTTGACTTAATGTGACTATGTTAATAATTTATTTGAAATGTGAATCTAAAGTACTAGTGAATGGGCACTAGCATCTCCTAAATCATTAGGAGATAATAATAGTAACATGAAAAGTTAATTTCAATGAAAGTTATAATGGTACAATGAAAGTCAGACTTAGTTTGACCAAGTGAGTCTATATGACTTACATACATAAACAATGCTAATGAAAGACTAAGAAATGTGTACTATAGAGTGAAAAAGATTTATCTAGCAATGTTTAGAGTGTGTAGTGATATTGGAAGGTGTAAATATGTATATTAAAGTGAAAGAAATGAAATGGAAAATGTATTAAGTGCCAAACTTGAAACGTGCATATAAGAATTTGTTAATGGGCTTTTGGACTCAAAAGCCCAAGCCCATTGAATGGTCGACCCACAAGACCCAAGGATGGATGAACATACACTTAACTAGAGTTAGAAATAGCTAACCAAGGTTAAGTTTGATATTGGAAAAGCTAGCCATTAATTTTGACTCGGAAGCCACCATTTTTTACTAAGTCAATTCCTTTTCCAACTTGAATTCTCATTTCATCCACACCAAAGTCTATATTCATTTTTGCTACTTCCAAAACCATATTATGAATATAACAGTTGTAGAGAAAATCCTAGCCATCTAACCTAATCAAATCATAGCCATCTATTAAGATTAAATCTTAGCCATTGGATCAAGCTTGATCAAATCTTCACCATCCAACCCATCATATAGATATGCAAATTTTATGTTGTGAACACATTTTTCCTATCTCTACACCAAAGTTCCACAATAACAAAAGAAGCTCTCTCTCTCTACACCAATAGCAATAAGAACCTTAGCAAATCAAAGCTAACCAATGTGAGAAATCTTGTTCATCTTCTCATTTATATGCTCTAAGGTTGATTTTAGTATTTTAGTTGCATAAAATCCTTCCTACACCATAAGTAAAATTCGGCCCATAATAATGAATGAACAAGGAGGTATTCTAAATTCTAATTGGGTACATCTTTGGTTATTTTAGATGAAGAAAAATGATATCGAAGTGTTAAAATAAATTTTGGAAACTTGATTCAAGACTTGAAAATATTAGAGGCATAAACATTGTTAAAAGGGGAACTTGGTGTTTTAATATTATATTGTGGTAATTGAATAGTCATATATGTTTTATGTTATGTTAATTTCATATTTCCATAACTAATTTGAAGATTTGATAAGGAATCATAAGTTTTTCCAAATTTGACCTAAGCTAGACAAGTTAGGATTCATAAGAATAAGAGTGAAGTAACTCAAGATAATTGGTAGGAATTGATTGCCTAGGTGTTAATTTAGTGAGACTATGGTGAATTTGAGTTAAGCTTTGGGAAATTGATAATTTTCCCTAAATTCTAGTGTTTATGGAACAAATTGGGAATTTTGAAATTGAACTT
Organism: Reutealis trisperma; assembly: GCA_947687605.1. NCBI lineage: Eukaryota > Viridiplantae > Streptophyta > Magnoliopsida > Malpighiales > Euphorbiaceae > Reutealis > Reutealis trisperma. The sequence continues at coordinate 1,641,409 of CANTUT010000024.1, forward strand.
GAAGTCATGAAATTGAATGACGAATCTAGCTTGGAAATGATTAGGAATAAGAATAGATATAAAAATGTATATGACTCTATTGATACATCTCCATTGTGAGTTGAAGTAATAAAACAAGTATAAGGAATAATTAGTAACATCATTAGTTACTAATTAATATGTAATTGAAATGCAAATGTGTAGAATCTAAAGACAATGATAAGGATATTGTCTAAGAGTGCAAGGAGTACCACTTGCATCAAAGTTAAATGTAAATAGGAGCAAAGGAATCAAAGGTGAGTACTTAATAATATGATTGCTTGCAACCATTGCTTGAGTTACCATTCCTTGACGTGTATTTGAAATGACATATGATATATGGTTGCCTATTGATTTTTGAACCCTTTGGAAATCCATATCTTCCTTACATGATATTAACCATGATGAGCTTTTTGCTTTGGTCCCATGTTTTGTTTAATGATGAGAATGATTAATATGCCAAACTATTTTCCATTGAATTCCTATTGTAGACTTTGGATATGTCTTTTGTTGAAACCCATGAATAAGCAGCAATCCTCTTTGGTGTGAGGAAATGCACCAGACCTTGTGCACTTGGTATAAGCCTATAGGTAGGGCGAGAGTACCCAACCTTTATTAGGAGGGAATGCCTAACCGTGAGACCTTATTAGTCTTATGTAATGTGATGCATATGAGTGAGTAAGGCTTGGGTTGCCACTCTTTAATTTATATGTGTGGGAACCATTCCACTTCTAAGAAAATATTATTTTTGCTAAAGTTGTTGTTTCCATCTTAAATAAAAAATTAAACCATAATGACAACATTGATTGAAATTGTTCCATTACCACAAAGAGCCCTTCTTGAAAATGGTCCTTGTACTCACCATATATATTGTATTATTATGTACTCAATGAGCTTTGTCTCAGTCCCTAGTTGTTTAAAATTTTCAGGTAAGATTGATGAGTTAGTAAGGTAAATTCCAAGCCCTACTTATCCGCTTGGAAACTATTTTGCTAATTTCAAGAGTTGTAATTCTTGACTATGAAGACCATTGTTTTAGAGCTCTATGGTTACCAAAGGTTTAGCATTGTCACATCCCATTTTTCGAGATATGATGGTCTTAAAACATGGAGAGACATAAGGTCACCCACGCCCATAGAACCCACTCATACAAGCAAACATTGCCTAGGATTATACCAAAATCATACGCTTTAACTTAATTATACCATTAATAAAGGAAAACCTTAATTTGCGGAAGAATGGTTCAAAATACTTTAAATACAATACATAGAAAAATAATACTTAGACTCCAAATAAAGTCACAAAAGTAATAATATTTCCAAATATAAAGTTTCCATCATAATAACTCCCAGAGCGTCTAAGGACTCATCATAGTATAAAATAATATTAACTTTGAAAAGGGAATTTTCCAAGTGAAGTAGGTTGCTTAAGCGATTGCCTTGCCTCCTCGAAATACACACTTCAAACCACATAAGGAAAGAGGGGTGAGATATATGATTTGAATGAGTAAACAATATATCATATACAATAACACATATTCCTTAGAAAGGGCTCATAACTTATAACATGTAGTTCATGATTTACAATTCATAACTCATAGCTCATGGTTCAAAGTTTGCAATTTAACAAGGTTCGCAGAAATCACACATAGCACATAGAGAGTGAGGGCTATTGCCATTTTCATTCAAACACATAGAGGAGAGGTAGTATTAAACTAAATTCTAACTCCTAACACATAGAAAGCGTGAAACTGATTAGGCTTTATGGCTAGAACCACCCTTTCTAGTTGAGGTGGATACATAACCCCTATCTATTGGGTTAAGACTGTATGCATAGGTTTCAATGATTACCCGCATCGGCATGAGGATTTCTGCATAAAAGGGTTGATAGATACCATAGCTAGAGCTAATGGCAATCACATATAAGAATAGCATTGAAGAAATGCAATCACATGTAACACAATATCAATATATGTTTAGTTTATCAAACAAAAGATAAACAATGATGTAGTTCCAGAAAGAATATAAGTCAGGGCAATAAAGCACAAAGGTTCTCTATTATCAATGGATAATTAAAAAAAATGGTTTTGGACCAATTTTTCTTTGACAACTCAAGCTTAACAAAGAAATCATATAGTTGCATTTGAAAATAGAAAAGAACTTGGGCTTTAAGAATATCAAAGGTTCACATATCATGATAGGTTGTACTTGTGATAATAACATAATGTTTACTCACCTTATGATTCCTTTTCTCCTAGTACTTGTAGCCCTTAAACCTCTAATACTCCCTAAGCTCTAATATAACATTATAATTCAATACTTAGCATTTACTTAATCATCATGCTATCCTATCCCATAACTACCCCATACCCATATAACATTCATATACACTTGGAGTTACACATAGAAGTGCACCCATCACTTGCACATAACATGTTGACCATTAAAGGCTTGCACACTTAGCCTTAATAGGCCCACATGAAAATACATTATGACTCTAGTGAAGACTTTTCTAAAGTCAAACACAATATATCATGATCTTAATATCAGTTCAATCCTACATTCAACTTAGTACACTTACACTTTCCATTTATGTTAATTTTAACAAGTAACCTCTCAAATGTCATGCTTATCTCTTATGATCAATTCACACAATCAATCTCATAGTAAAATCAAGATCATTAATTCATTATTACTTCATCATAAATTCATTATTACTTCATCATAAAACCTATTTCCCATATTACTTATTCACATTCATCTATTAATCACAACATAGGATTAAGATACCTTAAGTATACCTAATTGTTTCTAGACTTGTTTAGAGTCATTCCTTCAATCATCATATAATTTAATCATTTATCATTTATGTATACATGTTAATAATAATTAAAATAAATCATATAAAAATTATAGATATTGGGATAAAAATCCCTACATTGGCTGAATGCCCTATTCAAGGAAAGCATGAATTTTCATATTTTTTGCACTTTCTTTTTATTACAGTAATATGCAAAAATATGGTTTAAACCAAGATTTTTTATGTAAACATAAAAAAAATCATTTTAGAACATTAACATGTATGAATCGGCACCCATATAGATGTGTATGCATGAAAATTTTCCAACTTTATGTTTTAGGATGAAAACCATGAAACTTTCTTATTTTCAGTACTTTCCAGTCATTACAGTAATATGTAAACATATGATTTAAATCATTATTTTTCATCCAAACATAACAAAAATAAGTTTAGAACATAAATATATACAAATCAGCAGCCATGAGTATATATGTATACGAAATTTTCTAACTTTTAAGTTTTAGGGCGAAAACCATAAATTTCCTTATTTTCTGTAATTTTTTGGTCATGCAATAATATACAGAAAAATGATTTCAATTAGTATTTTTCATCTAAGCACAAAAAAAATTAATTTAGAACATCAAGAAATGCAAATTGGCAGCCCCCCAAAGTGTTTATGCATAAAAATTCCAATTTTGAGTTTTAGATTTCACCTTTGGAGGATTCGTGTAGAAAAATCAATTTCTCTTTCAAAAATTCACTTAGGCTGAGTTTAATAAATAGAAATTAGTAAATAAATAGTCCAAAATAATTTTATCATGATTAGTTTCATAGAAATCAAATAGTAATTTGAAAGGAGAGAAAAACTTACGAAAATAATCACGAAATCACAAGGTTTGAAGGCATCTTGTGAATTTCAATTGAGAGAATATTTTTGAGAGAATTTTCTGCTGGAAATATGATAGAAAATAGAATGGTGGCTGCTAATGCTAGGGTTGGTTGAATTTTTGGTTTAAATATTTAGGGTTTTGGCCAATTTCCAAGTTTACCCTTAGTAGTTAGGTTATGAGTGTTTTGGTGTAATGGGCTTTTGAAAAATTGGGCTTTTTATTTAATTTGTGGGCTGATTATAGGTAATTAAAAATAAAATATTTTTCTAATTATTTTCATTAAAATTTCCCCCAAAACATTTATTTTAAAATATTTTTACTCATAAAACTTATTTTATGCTTAAAAATCGCTTTTTGCATGAAAATTCATTTTATATGTAATAAATTATTTTATACTTATACACTTCATATAAATCACTTATTTCATCATAATAATTCATACTATGCATATTAGAACTAATCTAATATATCACAGACTCATAAATCACACTACACATGAATTTCCATAACAACACATTTTATCATAATAGTTCTAAATTCAAGAAATCAATCACGAAACTCCTATGGTAAGTGTGAGTTGTTACATTCTCCCCCCTTAAAAGAAATTCATGCTTGAATTTAGATACTTACTCCAACATTCTTGAAAAGTTGAGGATGCTTCTACCGCATTTGTTCCTCAGCTTCCCTAGTACACTCATCTATTCCGTGATTTCACCATTGGACCTTAATCATAGGTATCTCCTTGTTCCTTAACCTTTTCACTTGTCGATCCACTATGGCTATTAGAAATTCCTCACAGGTCAGTTGCTCATCTATTGCAATGTTTGGCGGCGACAAGACATGGGATGGGTTAGATACATACTTGTTCACTATTGAGATGTGAAACATCGGGTGCACATATGCCATAGTTAGGGGTAAAGCAAGCCTATAGGACACTTCCCCAACCTTATCTAATATTTTAAAAGGAACAACAAAATGAGGTGATAGCTTTCCTCTTAGCAAATCTCATAACACTGTTCACTGGGGAGACCTTCAAGAACATGTGATCTCCCATGGCAAAATGAACATCCTTTCTCTTAGGGTCGGCATAGCTCTTTTATTGACTGAAGGCCATTTTCAACCAATCTTGAATTAAAGGTACCTTTTTAGTAGTCTCCTTAAGCAATTTTGGCATCTCCACATACTTGTCTCTAGGTTTGACCCAACAAATTGGAGAATGACATTTCCTCTCATACAATGCTTTGTATGGTGCCATATTGATGAATGAATGTTAGCTGTTGTTATAAGCAAACTCAAACAAAGGTAGGATAAAAATCCATGACATATATTCTTAGTATGTCTTTGAGTGTCTGAATTGTCCTTTCAGATTGTCCATCCATTTAAGGGTGGAATATGGTACTAAAGTCCAATTACGTTCCTAACACTTCTTGAAACTTTGTTAAAACCTCAAGGTGAACTGAGTGCCTCGATCTAAGATGATAGAAATCGATACTCCATGTAGTTTCATGATCTCATCCATGTATAGTTGCGCATATTGAGCTACAGAGTATGTGGTCTTGACTTGTAAAAAGTGGGCAGACTTTGTCAATTGGTCCACTATTACCCATACAGAGTCATATCCTTTGAAGGTTTTAGGTAACCCAACTATGAAGTCAATAGTGATATGCTCCCACTTCCATTCAGGTAGTTGAATCTCTAGAAGTAGTCCAGAGGGTCGTTGGCATTCATACTTGACTTATTAGTAAGTTAGGCATGATGCCACAAACTTAGCCGCATCTTCAGTCCAGGCCACCAATAGTTAACTCTCACATCATGATACATCTTGGTTGTTCCAAGATGAACATAGTAAGGTGTCTAATGTGCCTCCTTCAATCCTCCACATCAAGTATGGATACTCTTTTTTCACACTTTAGAATCCCCTTGACTAGTTCAAATTTGGGGTTCTTTCATTTCTCCGTTTCATCCTTTAACTTAACCAAGCGTGGATCCTTATCTTATGAAGCCTTAATCTCCTCTACTAGCTTTGACTTTAAACAATCACCAACCTCAAGCCCTAACTAAATAATCTCCTTAACTCCCTCATGATCGACCTCTTTCGATTTTTGACTCAAGATGTCTGCCACTATGTTCGCCTTTCTGGGATGGTAGAGAATCTTGCAATCATAGTCCTTTAATAGTTCAACCCATCTCCTCTACACTAGGTTAAGGTCTTTTTGGCTCAAGATGTACTAAGGACTCTTATAATCCATATAGATCTCGCATTTCATCCCATACATCTAGTGACTCCAGATCTTAAGAGCGAACATTACTGCAGCCAATTCCAAGTCATGAGTAAGGTAATTCACTTCATGCTTCTTTAGTTGTCGCGATGCATAGGTGATGACTTTTCCATTTTACATTAGGACACATCTAATTCCTACTCTCGAGGCATCGCAGTAGACCATGAATCCTTCTTCACCTTCAGGTAATGCCAGAATTAGGGCTGATATTAAGCACTTTTTGAGCTTTTGAAAGCTTTCCTCATAGGCCTCTTCCTAATTGAACCTAACATGCTTTCTAGTCAACTTGGTCAACAAGGCTACTATCTTGGAAAAGTCCTCTACAAATCAATAATAATAACCAGCTATACCTAAGAAACTTCAAACTTTAGAAACCATTGTGGGTCATGGCCAGTTTGTTATCGCTTCAACTTTCTTTAGGTCAACTTAAATTCCTTTTTATTTTCTACATGGCCAAGAAAGTTGATAGACTCCATCCAAAACTCACACTTAGATAGCTTCGCATAGAGTTGGTGATCATGTAGTGTGTGCAATATGATACTCAGATGCTCTTCATGCTCTTCTTTACTCTTAGAGTAAATCAGGATGTCGTCAATGGAAACAATCATAAACTTGTCAAGGAATGGTCTAAATACTCAATTCATCAAGTCCATAAAAGCAGAGGAGCATTCGTCAGACTGAATGATAGAATAGTGAACTCATAATGATCATATCTTATATAGAAGGCAGTCTTGCAAATGTCTTCTCCATAGATCTTTAGTTGATGATAGCTAGACCTTAAGTCTATCTTAGAGAAGTAACCAACTCCTTGCAGTTGATCAAAAAGATCATCTATCCTTGGCAAAGGATATTTATTCTTCATGGAGACTTTATTGAGCTGGCGATAATCGATGCACATCTGGAATTAGCCATCCTTCTTTTTCACAAACAATATTGGTGCGCCTTATGGCAAACTACTTGGGCAGATATCAAGAAGGTCATGCAATTGCATCTTTAATTCTTTAAACTTTACTGGAGCCATACGATATGGCAGTATAGATATGGGGTGCATGCTTGGTAGTAGCTTTATGCTGAACTCGATCTTATGATTTGGTGGTATCCAAGGTAGATCCTCAGGAAAGATGTCTATGAATTCATCCACTACTGGCATGCTCTTGCCTCAAACGGCAGCCTCTTTATCAGTATCGACTATATGAGCTAGGTACACTTGGCGCCCTTTCCTTAACTTCCTCCTCACTCCTAAGGCTGATATCAAATTTAGAGGTTTCTCATTCCTATCTCTTTGGTACTTAAACTCCTCCCCATCATTAGTTTGAAATTCCACTCCGAAAGTTTTTGTTCATTAATGTCTACCTCACAGTCCTTAAATATGTACTTTACTTCCATCATTTCTCCCAAAGGAGTTGACACTACTAAGGATTTAATCATTTATTCCTTATTTCTACCAAGACTCTTAGTAAAACATGGTGTTATAAAAGAATGTGTAGCGCCAAAATCAATCAAACATCTTGTGCTAGAATTTTGAATGGGAATGATACCTATGATGGTAGTGTGAAAAGCATAAGCCTCTCATTGATTCAATGCAAAAACATGACCCTTGCTCTTATTGTCTACTGTTTACGTGTTTCCCATAGCTAGTCCTTTGCTTTTGGCTTATTGTCCTTGAGATTGATACTGTCTGGTTAGTAGAGGATTTGAGGTCACATTTCCTACATTCCTCATCATTAGGCAATCTTTGATAAGGTGACCCATTTGTCCACACCTTAAACATGCACTCGAGACCTCTTGGCAAACTCCCGAATGTGGCTTGGCACAATGGACACAAGTAGGAAGCTACTTTGATTGACCACTACTCTTTCCAGATGTTGAGATTACTAGTGAAGATTCCTTTCTCAAACCTCCTCCTCCTTTATGCTAGCTCCATGCCCTTTGTTCTTATATTTACCCTTCTGCTCACGCTTCACGCATTCAGCTCTCTCGGCTTTATATCTCTTTTCCATTATCTTGGCCTTATGTGTAAGCTTGGCCAAGGTTGGAAATTCCATTGTTGCCGATGAGTTGAATAGAGGTGTGATCAATTCTCTTAAGAATCGATTGATGCGGTTTGTTTCATTAGGAACAATATTAGTAGCGAACTTGCTAAGTCGGTTAAACTCCTTAGCATAATCCGACACTGACATTCCTGACTTCTGCTTCAGCTATTTGAATTGCAACACACTATCTTGCCTTTCACCTTCAGGTAAGAACTAAACCATTACCTCTTGGTTAAATTCTACCCATGTAGGTAGGTTTGCTCTATAAAGTCATTCTTCCACATTCCTCTTGTACCAGTACCAAGCCTCCTTCTTGAGTTGGAGTCCTACCAACTCAATCACTCAGGCATCTGAGCAAGATAATCGATAGACTAGCTTGTCCATCTCATCTAAGAATTCATGAGGCTCATCACCCTTCTCACCATAGAAGGTAGGATGCTACAGCTTCTTGAATTCTGAGATGGTCATCCCTTCTTTAGGTAGCCACTTCTTTTTCATCTAAACAGGTGCCACTACTACAGGAGGTGGAACTCCACTTCCTTCTTAAGTTGGTGGCACTTCCCACCTTTGAGCTTGCAGCTCATCCAATTCCTTATGCAAGTCCTTCATTTCCTTGCATATAGCATGAACCTCTTGTGAAGACACTTGCTTGCTAGAGCCTATGGTCGATGCCCTAGAGTTAGATCACTCTTTTGACCTTCCAAGTGTGGAGGCAACATTCAAAGCAGTGTCTAATATTGCATCCTCGCTAGCCCTAACGGGTTGAGCAGCTATGCGAACTTTCTTTTTGGGAGGCATTCTGCTATCACGATAAGCGAACTTAGTACTAATTCCCTTCTAACCCATTTAACCCTTTTACCATACTATCGTATTTACTATGCATTTAACATAAGTACTTATCATATCATGTCACAAGGCATATGTCATATATCACTTATCATATACCATATATCACATATTATGGCGTGTATCATGTATCATAATAAGGTAACCTATAACTTATAACATTATGGACTCCCTATCATATAAATGTCAATCATGTCATAGGTAATAAAAGAAATCAATCCATACTAAGTAGCTAAGCAATCAAAAGGAATATCATCCATATCATATAAGTTCTACATCATTAAGCCAATCATTACCAACTGCTCACTCTAGTCGCCTGGGTCCTTCATCAAGGCAATTATCGATTATCTTCTGAGATCGAGTAGGTGAATAGCCAATGGGAGAGCACTCAAGAGCGATATGACCATTGCTGCCACATCGGTAACAAATGAGATCTCTATCTTGCTAGCGACCAGTCGAAGACAAAAACCTCAATGGCTAATAGTTTCCCTTATGCTCAATAATCCCTGCCCTAATATGCTAGATATACTCTCTCAAGGTTTGCACTATAGACATCAAACTTTGATTTTCCTTTGCTAGGTTCAAGCAGTTCTCTTCCAACTTTTGAATCTTATTATGAACCCAATCATAGTCTAGGCACTCCTCGGGGTCCTCCTCCTTAGGGGTCTCCTTCCTCTTAGGGTGAATCACAGGCATGACTATCCTAAACATCTCCGGCTAAGTCCTCTTATAGATCACATGGGTGCCCTAGGCCTAAGTCCTCTAGCAGAGGTGATCTTCATTGTCATCTGAAGAGAAAATCATAAGGTGCACAAACAATAACAATAAGGAGTACTATAACTTATTAGGATTTTGCGAAACTAGCAATAAACAACAAGTGACATGATAAGAAAATTCCTATGCTCTAGGATTATGTTTAATCAACCCATTAAACCAATAAGTCTAAACTAGACTTTCAAACTACAACTCTGATACCAACTTTGTCACATTCTATTTTTAGAGATATGACAGTCCTAGAACATGGGGAGACATAAGGTTACCCACGACTGTAAAACCCACTCATACAAGTAAACATTGCCTAGGATTATACCAAAATCACATGCTTTAACTCAATTAGACCATTATTAAAGGAAAACCTTAATTTGCGAAAAAATGGTTCAAAATACTTTAAATATAACCCATAGGAAAATAATACTTAGACTCCAAATAAAGTCACAAAAGCCATAATATTTTCAAATATAAAGTTTCTATCATAATAACTCCTAGAGCATCTAAGCACTCATCATAGTATAGAATAATAATAACTTTAACAAGGGAATTTTCCAAGTAGAGTAGGTTGCTTGAGCGATCACCTTGCCCCCTCAAAGTGCTCACTTGAAACCACACAAGGAAAGAGGGGTGAGACAATATAGTATATACAATAACACATATCTCTTAGAAAGGGCTCATAGCTTATAACATGTAGTTCATGATTTACAATTCATGACTCATAGCTGATGGTTCAAAGTTTGCAATTTAACAAGGTTCGCAGAAATCACACATAGCATAAGAGTGAGGATTATTGCCATTTTCATTCGAACACATAGAAGAGAGGTAGCATTAAACTAAATTCCAACTCCTAACACGTAGAAAGCATGAAATTGATCAAGCTTCATGGCTAGAACTACCCCTTCTGGCTGAGGTGGATACACAACCCCTATCCATTGGGTTAAGACTGTGTGCATAGGTTCCGATGATTACCCACATCAGCATGAGGATTTCTGCATAAAAGGGTTTAGAGGTACCATAGCTAGAGCTAATGGTAATCACATATAACAATAGCATTGAAGAAATGCAATCACATGTAGCACAATATCAATAGATGTTTAGTTTATCAAACAAAAGATAAATAACAATGTAGTTCTAGAAAGAATATAAGTTAAGGCAATAAAGCACAAAGGTTCTCTATTATTAATGGATAATAATAAAAAAAAAAGATTTTGGATCAATTATCCTTTGGTAACCCAAGCTTAACAAAGAAATCAAATAGTTGCATTTGAAAATAAAAAAGAACTTTGGTTTCAAGAATATCAAAGATTCACATATCATGATAGCCTGTATTTGTAACAATAACATAATATTTAGTCATCTTGTGCTTCCTTTGCTCTTAGTACTTATAGCCCTTGAACCTCTAAATTACTCCTTAAGCTTTAACATAACATTATAATTCAATACTTAGCATTTACTTAATTATCATGCTATCCTATCCCATAATTACCCCATGTACATATAACATTCACACACATTTGGAGTTGCACATAGAAGTATACCCATCACTTGCATATAACATATTGGCCGTTAAAGTCTTGCACACTTAGCCTTTATAGGCCCACATGAAAATACATTATGACTCATGCGAAGAATTTTCTAAAGTCAAACACAATATATCATGATCTTAATATCAATTCAATCCTACATTCAACTTAGTACACTTATACTTTCCATTTATGTCAAATTTTACCAGTAACCTTTCAAATGTCATGCTTATCTCTTATAATCAATTCACACAATCAATCTCATAGTCAAATCAAGATTATTAATTCATCATTACTTCATCATAAAACCTATTTCCCATATTACTTATTCACATTCATATATTGATCACAACATAGGGTTAAGATACCCTAAGTATATCTAATTGTCTCTAGACTTATCTAGAGTCATTCCTTCAATTAACATATAATTTAATCATTTATCATTCATGTGTACATGTCAATAATCATTAAAATACATCATATAAAAATTATAGATATTGGGATAAAAATCCCCACATTGGCTAAATGCCCTATTCAAGGAAAGCACGAATTTTCTTACTTTTCCCACTTTCTGTTCATTACAATAATATACAAAAACATGGTTTAAACTAAGATTTTTCATGTAAACATAAAAAAAATCATTTTAGAACATTAACATGTAGGAATTGGCACCCATATAGATATAAATCCATGAAAATTTTCCAACTTTAAGTTTTAGGATGAAAACCATGAAACTTTCTTATTTTTGGTACTTTTTGGTCATTACAAAAATATGTAAACATATGATTGAAATCATTATTTTTCATCCAAACATAATAAAAATTAGTTTAGGACATAAGTATATACAAATTGGCAACCATGAGTATATATGTGTATGAAATTTTTCAATTTTTAAGTTTTAGGGCAAAAACCATGAATTTCCTTGTTTTTCGTATTTTTCAATTATTACAGTAATATACAAAAATATAATTTAAATTAGTATTTTTCATCTAAACACAACAAAAATCAATTTAAAATATCAAGAAATACAAGCCTGCAGCCCCGTAAAGTGTTTATGCATGAAAATTCCAATTTTGAGTTTTAGAGTTCACCTTTGGAGGATTCACGTAGAAAGGTTTGTGTTTTTAGTAGAAAAATCAATTTCTCTTTCAAAAATTCACCTATGCCAAATTTAATCAATAGAAATCAGTAAATGAACAGTCCAAAATAATTTTCCCATGATTAATTTCATATAAATCAAATAGTAATTTGAAAGGAGAGAAAAACTTGTGAAAACGGTTGGAAAATTGCAAGGTTTGAAGGCACCTTGTGAATTTCAGTTGAGATAATATTTTTGAGAGAATTTTTTATTGGAAATATGATAGAAAATAGAATGGTTGCTGCTACTACTACTAGGGCCAGCCGAATTTTTGGTTTAAATATTTAGGGTTTTGGCCAATTTCCAAATTTACCCTTAATGAGTTAGGTTAGGAGTGTTTTGATGTAGTGGGCTTTTGGATAATTGGGCTTTTTATTTAATTTGTAGGTTAATTATAGGTAATTAAAAAATAATAATTTTCTCATTATTTCATTAAAATTCCCTCTAAAACATTTATTTAAAAATATTTTAAAAATACTCATAAAAATTATTTTATACTTAAAAATCGCTTTTTGCATGAAAATTTATTTTAGTGCAATATATTATTTTATGTTGATGCACTTCATATAAATCACTTGTTTCACCATAATAATTCCTATTATGCATAAAAGAACTAATCTAACATGCCACATACTCATCAATCACACTGCACGTGAATTTCCATAACAGCACATATTTTGTCATAATAGTTCTAAATTCAATAAATCAATCATGAAACTGCTAGGATAGGTGTAGGTTATTACAAGCACTAATGTGATATGGGATTGATATGTACTAAGAACCATAATGTGATTATATTTATGTTGGTGTAATTAGTAATGAACATATGTCAATGAGATGAATGTCATAATGATATAATGAATATTTGGCATATGTAGATGACAAAATAGAAGTTGATCATAATGCAATTGGGTTCTGATATTTAGACAAGGTTCAATATGATGAATGGTAAATAATTATAAGTTACACTGGGTTTTATGGATTTAGGTGACTTTTATGTCTCTCTATGCCCTAAGACCATCATGGCTTAATAAGTGGGTCATAACATAGAATCTGTATAGTCGATAGATTCAGTCTTAAAGATTGAGATTAGAATTGTCCATATTTTAATGTACTTTCTCTATGGTGTAGTGTTGGTATTTCAAAAATTTTTCCTACTTGTCTGATATTGCACTCTAAAGGAAGAGCTGATTCAATATTCATTAAGTTGTGAGTGATACTTTCTGATATGTTTAACATGTTTATCATGTATTGGATTATTGTATGTGATATGAAAACATAACAACATCTAACATTTGCCTATGGGTGTTGCATGATGAGTTATGATATTAATGATATGTGAATATTTGGATGGGATTAGAATGACATAAGACCATATAGGGATATGATATGAATTATGATATGATTATGACATGATAATGATGATCATATTATGATAAGGATAGAATAGCTTGAGTTGGTCTTGTTGTGGCCTTATGTTGGATTATTAAGTGAGCCAAGGGAGAGGGTCGGCTCCTTACATTGAGATTTATAGTCGTTCCTATCAACTAATTCCCATTCTTATATGATTATATGGTATGGTTATCTTTATGACACGATGCTTGATCATTCTAGTAAATAAATGATTGTGGAATACCAAGTTACATATTAGTTAATATCATTCACTGAGTTGAGGTACTCATCCCTATCTCTCTATATTTTTCTCAAGTTATGGAATGAGCTCACAAACAAATTTCAAATGAGTTATTCCTGCCATTTATCTTTCGACAATGAATTATAGTGTATTTTTAGTTCTATAATAAATTTATGCTATGTTGTATTAATAAAACTTTAGTTCTCCGCATTATTACTCTATCTGATGTAATTATGTATGTTAAGTTATGCATTCAAGTTGAGAAGAAATTTCAATAAGCTAGGAATTGAAAATGTTAAGTGGTTTAATGTGTAGTCAGGCTTACTATAGCCACCAACAGCAAAATGTATAACCCCGTATCCTAGTGCAAGTCACGTGCCCTCGAGTTTAGGTCGTAACACATATAGCTCTAATAAATATATTTTATCAAATAATAAAGCATTACCATTCTTCCAGCATAAAAGCAACTAGATTATAAAATGATTAAATTTTGAACATTTTCAATAAAATCATTACTAAAGAATAATAAATCCAAGCCATAGTAGCAAAATTTTTTTTAACAATTTAATAATCAAATAAAACCTTTTAATTAACAATATAATATATAATTAAATAAAAACCAATTAAAATGTCACTAAGAAAACTAGAAGATGAACCATTTAACAAATTAATTAAGACCCAATTCGAGAATTTTGGCATATAGTATTTATGATAAATAATTCTTGCTTGTGATGTCAAGGGTTACAAATTTGAGTTTTGTCAAATTGAATGTTGTCTAGACAAAAATAAGTAATATGCTAAATAGTATCCTAATTAAATCAATCTTTTAAAAACTTATAGATAATACATTTTTTTCTTCAAGAACATATAATATTAGTTCTTTAATAAATTAGGATACTAGTTTCTTAATGATTTAGGATACTTAGTTTTTTAAGAATGTAATGTACCAATTTTTCATAATTTTATATTTATTTAATTCTTTGAGAACTGTTGATAATATTAGTTCTTTAGGAACTATATTAATTTATTTAATTCTACAATAATTTAGAATGCAAATTCTTTAAGATTTATATTTAATTAATTAAAATTAAATAGCATCAAATAGTATCTCCATAAATAAGCATAAAAAAAAAAAATCATTGCATCTTGTTAGTTAGAAACATATATATGACAATTGGAAGATGGGAATCTAAAAGTAATGATGTTAAATTACTTAACATGTTACCCATCACATTATATAAATTAAGCGAAAAATTTACTAAATAAATTTAGAACACTATAATTAAATTAAGTGAAAATAACATATTAATAACATACAACATATAGAATAGATAACAACTTATCAATTAATCTCAAAGAATGGTTGAGCAAAATCATATTGATAATGTATTATAAAATAGAGAGAAAAAATAGAGAAAAGTAAAGAAAGAATAGAAGAGAGAAGAATTTCTGTGTATATAATTTCATTAATAATAACACTTTTTTTATAGGTGTCAATAGTTATAGAGATAAAAATAAAGAGAGAGTACTATCTCAAAAGAATTTCTATCTATACAGATAAGAATAGATATTCAATATTATTATAACACATACAATATTATCATAACATATACATTTTATATAATTTTTTTCCAATTTTATATATATGAAAATAATTTTTTCTATATATTCCCTCTGTCCTAAAAAGATTTTCCACTTTTTTTCTCACATAGTATAAGAAAACATCATTAATTATTTGTCAACTTATAAATTTTATTATATATTTCTATTTACACCCTTATACTATTTATCACTACCTTTTTTACTAATTTTGAAAATATATAAGTACTACACCTTTCAATTAATAAGTATGAAATCGACAAATAATTATATCTATTTTTAGAGTGGATAAACATTTTGAAATATCTTTTAAAAAAATACTGGACAATCTCTTTAGGATGGAGGGAGTAGCATTTTTTTTGACACATCCACATGATTTATTAGCTCATGAATTATATTTTAAGATATATGTTAATAATAAATAATAAATTTTTTGTTATGTATGTGCAGGCACAACTTAACCGTCGGAATATATTTGTTTTAGCTAACTCATACTTAAATCTTCATTCCTCGCACATAAAATATAGTCTAATAATAAGTGCATAAATAATTTGAGTAATAAACCAAGTTCAATTCACTTCTCCTGCTAAAAAAAAAAAAATTATTCCTTGATGCTAAAAAATTATAATTTTTTTATTTACCAAAGAAATATATCTTTTTAATAATTTTTGTGAATGTAAATTATAAAATAAAAATATATATAATTTTCAAAAAAAAAATTAAAATATGTGACACACTTAAAAAAAACGCAAAAGTTTACAAAATTAATAATTGTGCGTTATTAGAATTTTTTTTTACATGGATTAATTGCTCACTCTTTTTCAGATTTTTTTAATATACATTCTAGAATTTATTTTTGAAAGTTAGTAATTCCGATACTTAAAATTTATCAATAATTTAACAATTTAATTTAAAATTATAAATTTTTAGTCCTGGCATTTATAAAATTAGATTACAGCTTGTGATACCTCATCTGAGCACCAGTCTGATCCACTAAAACGGAATTGAAATGCTCATTTAGGAAAAATATCACGATTAGAACTCGCTATGAGTTCATAAAATTGTATTTTGTAAGTTATAATTTGCAAAAGGAGTCGCCACTTTAATTTTGTTTATTTTGGTTCAGAAAATTAAAGGAAAAATTCAATTTGATTAACTCCAAAATTATACCATTTATCCCAAAGAAAAGCACTAGTCATCGAATGACTAAAGAGGGCTTGGAGACTAGGTTTTGGTTAAAACAATACAAAAAATTAGTTTGACTTAAATACAAAATAGCTTTCATAAAAAGAAGTTTTTATGTATACATGAATAGATACAATATGATGTATGAAACAAATATTACTCGTAAAATGCATGACAAATATGAGATAATGACAATTACGAAAAATAAAGGATAATTGATTAAAATTATTACAAGTCAAAATATCAAAATTTGGGGATCTTTCCTCTAGCTCTTATGGGTTATAAGAAAAGTACACATTCCCCAAATATAATCTAAACAACCAAAGTAAGAAAAAGAGTAATAAAATAATTATAATAAAAAGAATTAAAATTTTGACTTTTATTTAAGAAAAGTAATTTCAATTCTAAACTATGTGAAAAAGGTGATAGAGAGAAGAAGTTGTTAATTTTAGCGGAGTTGAAGGCCTTAGAGATGGCAAGCCTGCGTATTCCTTTGAATGGTAATCAAACTCCACGCAGTTCTTCCTTCTTGCGAAGGAGGGGTTTTTAAGTCATTACTTTTATTATCATGTTTTGATTGATTTTAAGGGCTTAGGGGATTTGTTAATTAGGTCATATTTTAATTAGCAAAAATTAGATTTTTTCATATTTAGATCTTGAAATTGGAATTGAAAAGGAAAGGAAAAGGAAAGAATTTTTACCTTTGGCTTTTGGCGGCGAGGAATGTAGCGAATGAGCTTAGCACCAAATCTAAGTTTCACCTTTCCTTAGGGATAGCACGAGCACTTCTTTTGGAAGAAGGGCTTTTGAATAGCATAAACTCTCCTTAGAGGGACTTGAATCACACCTTTGCTTGAGTACCACAAATTCCCTTTAAAAGGAATAACTTGAATTGCACCTTTACTTGATTAGGAAGCTTAGAGATAAGGTTTGAGGTGATTAGGAGGCTGATGAATACGATTTTGAGATTTTTGGGGAGCTTATGAATAAGACTTGAGGTGATTAGGAAGCTTATGAATAAGGTTTTGAGATAATTAGGAGGCTTATGAATAAGGTTTAAAGTGATGGAAGAAGTATTAGAATGGGATGTTAGAGATTTGGAAGTTTAGAAAGAGGGTTTTGATGATTGGAAGGCTTAGAAATAGGGTTTAGAAAGCTTTAGGAAGAGTATAGAAGCATGTAATTGTGTCCCCAAGTTGTTAGGAGGTGTAAGATATTTATAGGGGGAGTTTGGGAGTTCAAAACTATGAATTTTTAGTGTGGAAACTAGGAAAAATATGTTGTAGTAATTTATTCTAGGCTATGGTAACTGTAGAGCCTTTGCAGTAGCCAAATTGGCTGCCATAGGGACACCTACAGCAACCTCACAGAGGGCTACGGTTGCCGCAGCCTGTTGCAAATTACCGCAGCGGGCCCGTGGGCTACTGCACCCTTTTTTTTATTTCGTTCTCATCCGTTGATGATCTAATTTGGGCCCTGTTTGATTCTATGGATTTGTAATTAAGTGATGGTCATCAAAAAGTGCAATTTTGAGGTGTTAATCTATGGTTGAATCCCGAAGGTGAAAATTTGAGGGTTCATAGCTGCCCCCTCATTAGAATTAGCTTTGAGCAAAAGATGATTCTAATGATAGTGAACTTTAGGAAGAGGTGCCATGTCAAACTCTGGGCTTGTGCTCATGCCACGTTAGATATTTGGCTTGTGCATTCTTATGCCATATCAGACCCTGGGCTTGTTCCATGTCAAACTCTAGGCTTATGCCATGTTAGACTCTAGGCTTGTGTGTTCTTATGCCACATCATATTCTACATAATGCCATGTCAGACTCTGGGCTTGTGCTATGTCAAATTCTGGGCTTACGATATTTGCTTATGTTTGTCATGTATGAAGGCATTCATGCTTTATGCAAATTGAACATTGTGATGTTTAAACATGGTATAAGAATATGAATCTTTTAGGAGGGCTCCCTATGATAAATGAGGGTTTTGTCAATGGCTATCAGTTCGACATTGACGTTGGTTGTGAGAATGGTCTTAGTGAATTTCCATTAAGGCTATCTATTCGGCCTAAATATTTAGAGGTAAAGATGGTTTTGGCTATCTATCTAGCCTAGACTTTAAGATTTGGAGATTTGGTCCACCTAGATTTGGGAATTCAAACTAGTTTAGTAAGGCCATATGTTCGGCCCAACTTTTGGGGAGATCGTGATCAAAGTTATCCATTTGGCTTTGACGTTTAGGAGGATTGTGATCAAAGTTATCTATTTGGCTTTCATATTTGGGAGGATTAGGATCAAAGCAATCTATTTGGCATTGATGTTTGGGAAAATTGGAATCAAAACTATTTATTCAGCTTTGGTGTTGGAAAAATTAGGATCAAAGCTATCTGTTTGGCTTTGGTATTGGGAGGAATTGGGATCAAAGCTATTTGTTTGGCTTTGGTATTGGAAAAATTAGGATCAAAGCTATCTGTTTGGCTTTGGTGTTGGAAAAAATTAGGATCAAAGCTATCTATTTGGCCTAGATGTTATGGGATTTAGAGAAGGTTATGTTTCTAAAAGACAAGGGGTATGGGAATGTTAGCATGGGTGGCTCAACTTGGTTTGCTCATGAAAAGTTATGATTAAGGTCTAGCCCTTGTAGAGGAAGATATGGGCTAAGGATTGGTCATTATGAGGGTAGGTCAGGTAGGTCCTTAGAAGGATAGATTGGTCTTGAGATGTTAGGTGAGGTTGTGTCATTTGAAAATTTAGGTTGCAAGATTTAAGCAAAGATGATCGACCCAATACAGTGTCTAGGATAGTGGATTCATTAGTTGAGCTAAATTGATAAAGAGACCTTGAGCTTGAAGGAGTCTACAAGTATTGCCCAAATAAGGAAGTTTAGCTGAGAAACTTAGGCTTTAATGATGATGGGCCTTAGTTCTGCTAAAGTGCCCAAGCCTTGAGATTTTACCAAATAATTTGATAATAATATACCCAAGATGCATAATCTTAGGAAGGATGGGATGGTTGATTACTTGGAGAGATAGTAAACATTGATCAAGGAGTTAGGGGTAAAGGTGTTTTGAAGGAGATAGGTAGGATGCAAACTCGTGAGTTAATTCAACAAGTTGGACACATAGACTAGGAGGTGAGACTAGACTCTGACTGATGTGATAATGGCACAATGAAACACAAGAGGCTAAAACTTTAAGCAAGAGTGGTGAAAACACTTAATAGGGTATGACTCTGTGAAAGGTAAGACTAACAAAATGACTATCTTTGGTTGCGATAGGACTAATGGACTAGACAGTGCATCTAATTTTAAACGAAACAAAGCTCCATTTTGAATTGTTGCTTTGAGTTGATTCCATCCTTTGGCTAAGCTACTTTTATAGGTTTTGATTACTTACTCTAAGCCGCCCTTCTGAGTTTCTCTTTTTTTTTTTACTCTTTTTTTTTAATTTTCCCTTCTTTTTTTTTTTTTGGTTGGCAAGGCTATTTGTTTTGTCTTACTTAGAAAAGTCTGATTCTGTTTGGATCATGGATTGGATTTTTGGTTTTCCTTCCCTTTTCAGTTAGCAAAGTGATCTATTCTACTTTGCTTGTGAAGATGATTAAGGATTGCCCCCAATTTGTAAGGAGGATGGGAGCTTTGGTGTTTTGCAAAACACTTAAAAAATGGTGTTAGCTTAGAGAGAAAGTGACATGGATCTCTACTTGGGGAATCTGAATGTTTTCCAAAGAATTGCAATTTTGGTGAAGGCTACCTTTAATGATCATTTGTTATGGCCTTACATGAATTCTTGATCTTTCATATGTGATTCCTTATTAGCATAAAAAACTCATTGTTTAATTCAAATTAGATGAAAAGAAACGCATAAAGAAAGGAACTTTATTAAATAATGTCATTTTTCTTTATTATAATAAGAATGACTTCAATAGACTCAATAGGATGACTCTAACAAACAGACTCGAAGAAGATGACTCTAACAAAATAGACTTGAAAAAAGATGACGCTGATAAATAGACTTGAAAATAGATGACTCTAATAGTCAAACTTAAAAAGATGACTCTGACTTAAACGATGACTCGGACTTTAATGACATAGACTCTGACTAGTATCCTTCTTGCCTTATTAACTCACTAGGTGGCTTGAAAGGTTGATGGGTGAAAGAGGTATTTATTGCCAATGACGTCTTAGACTAATTCTAGACAAGTCAAGTTTAGCTAGAGTCAAACTCTTCAATGTTGGGTTCATGTTCTTCTTCAATGGCAGCAATCTTTAATCAGCTTTAGAGGTGATCTTCAACCTTAGATGCAGTTACGATCAATGCTTTGAAAGTGGGTAGGTATTGTGTTAACAAGAGATCTCAATAGTTTGGAAGCAGATTCTTGACAAGGATATCCACTTGTTCTTACTCGATTGGCCTGTTTACCATTAGAGTAGCCTTGGCCCTCCACCTTGCAAGAAACACATAAAAGGTCTCATTTGAAAGCTGCTTAGTGCTTTCTAAATCTCTTCTTGTAATGTCCACTTCAATATTGCAATGGTACTATTTGACAAATGCATTACAAATATCTTGCCAGGTCTATTTTTGGGTGTCATCCAAGTTAATAAACCATCTTAGGGCGGGATTAGTAAGGGTTTGCTGAAAGAGTTGAACAAAAAGCTTATTGTTTATACCAAAAGGATGCATTGCCCCTATGTACAACTTTAAATGGACCTTGGGGCAAGTAGTACCATCAAATCTGTCTAAATTCAGCATCTTAAACTTTAGTGGTAACCTGGGATTGGGGAAGAGGCTTAATGAACTTGTATGAACCATGCCTTCCTTCTTTTTCAAACTTTTTACTGACTTTTCCATGGCTTCCAATTTGGTTAGGAAAACACCAAGCCTAGGATTACATATGGCTTTCTGTGAGGCCTCACCTGAGCACCGGTCTGATCCACCGAGGAATCGAAATGCTCTTCGGAAGAAACTCCACGATTGGAACTCGCTATGAGTTCAGAAAATTGATTTTTGTATTTTTGAAAATTGAAAAGTGAGTCGCCACTTTGATTTATTTATTTTAATTGGGAAAAATTAAAGAAAACCCAATATGATTGACTCCAAAATTTGAATTATCCTAATGGAAAAAATGCACCAATCCACGAGTGACCAAGGAAGTCTCGGGGATCAGGTTTTGGTAATTATGCAATTAAGAAAAATATATTTTCTTTAGTTTGGCCAAAATTGCAAAATAACTCTTGAAAAAGGAATTTTTGTGTATGCATGAACAGGAATATAATGATGAATGAAATAGATATATATATATATATATATATATATATACACATGATGAGATGGAATGACAATAAATAAGCAAGATAAAACTTAATTATTACAATATCAAAAATAATTGAAATAAAGGGGATCTTTCCTCTATCCCTTATGGGTACTAGGAAAAGCACACATTCCCCAACTAAACTATAAAATCATAAACGAAAGATTAATGTAAATAACTTAAAATAAAAAGGACAAAATATTGATAAAAAAATTTTGGAGTTGATGCCCTTCAGAATAGCAGCCTGCATATCCTATTGAATAGGAATCAAACCCCATGCAGTTCTTCCTTCTTGCGAAGGAGGGGTTATAAAAAGGCGTTGATTTGTTTATTAACTTAATTCTGATTCTTAAATTAATAAATTTTAGATCTTTTCAGTTTTAAACCTCAAGAGAATTCTAGATCTGAATTTAGAATTTTGAAAATAAAAAAAAAGGACTATACCTTTGCTTTTCTTGGTTTTCTGATGAATGGAACGAGCCTTGCTCTGGATTTCAACTCCACCTCGAATTCAAAAGAAACTTAGAATTTGGATCTAAAAACAACAAGTATGTTAGTATAAGAAAGGATTTATGCTTTGGAATGTGTCTCAACATCTTTGGAATGCCTTGGAATGTCTTAGAATGCCCTAGAGTGCATTGGAATGCGTCATAATGCATCGGGATGTGTTGGGATGCATCAGGATCCATCAGGATGCATCGAGATTCATCAAGATGCATTGGGATATATGTCCAATGAGCTTGGAGGAGGCTCTATTTATAGAGCTACTATAAGGGTTTTCGACGGTACGGACGACGGCGTTGGCACATCACCGGTGGCATGGGCATTACCGGCAATGGGTCGACCGTCTAGGCGGGACGTTAAGCGTGCAGCCTGGCTGCCAGCACTAATTCAGTATTGCCTATGGTGGCACGGCAGGAGTGTCGGCCTACCGGTAGCATGAAATGCGTGCAACCCAGAAGGTGGCACAGTAGGTGCGCCACCAGATGGCACCTCTTGTGCGGTTCGACCTGCTTCCTGCTTTTTCATCTGTTTAGGGTCCGTTTCAGTTTTGATTCGAGCTTAGTTTGATCTTGTGGGTTTGTAACTGAAAGACGGTCAATTAGAGGTGCAATTTTGAGGGTTCACAGCTGCCCCCTTATCTGATTTGGCCAGATAGAGGCCAAATCTGATAAGTGTGAACTAGAAGGCTTAGGATGTCCTTTTGAGCATTCTAAATGTCCCTTTCAGTGTTGGGAGTTGTGCAAGAGCTTAATGTCTGATTTCTGGCTATTTTGACTCTGTTTGGACTGTTTTCCAATTTTTAAGCTATTTTTGAATTTTCAGTTTTTATACAATTTCAGGAGATTCTAAACTCCGATCTTGTCCCCATCTGTTTGGGATAAAAATCATGCGGATTCACTACCTTAGGCGAAACTAAATTCCAATTTAAAATAAGCCCGTTATGGTAAAACGACGTGAACTAGACTTGCGAATCAAAAAAGTAAAAAGATGTTATGAGGAGGGGCCCACCTCTACTTCTATATAAACCTTCACTTCCTTCACTTTTCTCATAAGTTCATTTTCACTCTCTCTCTTCTCTCTCTCTCTCTAGCTTTCACTTCTCTCTAAAAATTTTCTTTTCTCTTTTTTATTGTCTCTTTTTTTTTTTTCCTTTCTTAATATGGAAATCTTCAATTAGCCAGCAGTGGGTGCTCAAGACCCGGAGACATGGCTGAAGGAGCTAGATCACCACGTTAGCTATACTAGATCTCTTCAGGTATGCTTTCCTTTCTCTGCACAGTCAGTAAGAATTTTGATAATTATCAATAATATTAATTTTTTTTTTTACAAAAAAATTACAGAGAGCACAATTGAGGCCCAGGGGTGGCCGTAGTGTCATGGAGCTAGTCCACATTTATCTGAATAATCAGGAGGCTATCCGTATGCACCTCAAGCCATTTGGCTTGCTCAGGTGGCTGAAGCTGGATATCAAGCAGCCGATTAACACCGTTGTGGTCCGGGCACTGGCAGAGCGTTGGTGGGATACTACAAACACATTTCACCTTTCCTGCGGTGAGATGACA
The DNA here is from genome assembly GCA_947687605.1 of Reutealis trisperma. Taxonomy (NCBI): domain Eukaryota; kingdom Viridiplantae; phylum Streptophyta; class Magnoliopsida; order Malpighiales; family Euphorbiaceae; genus Reutealis; species Reutealis trisperma. Next base: position 1,665,497 of record CANTUT010000024.1, read on the forward strand.
GTCACTCCTTTTGAGTGGAGCATGCTTACTGGTATGCATTTCAAATCTCATCCTCTCAGGTTTATTCTTTATGGATTGAGCGCTCTTCTATAGAGATGACCGCTCTGATTAGGGCTGATCCCCCTCGTGGGAGCCTCCATATCCTACATTCTTGGCTTCATTAGGCCTTGATGACCATGGGTCAGACTCCAAGCCAGTATGGTGTTGATTAGGGTGCTAGACTTTATGCCTTGATTATCTTGAGCTGTACTTTTCTGCATAACAATAAGGACTGCATAAATTTAAATGTCCTGCGATCCTTGGAGAATCTGGATGAGATTAGGGAGTTTGACAAGGGAGGTACAGCCCTTTGTGCTATGTATCATGAGCTGTGCAGCATTTCCCGTGGCATGCTTTGCGACCATAGTGGTACGTCCATTATGCTCGAGGTGAGTATTACACTCTGGTATTCTGTTATCTAATCTCTGCCTAGTGACTGACAGGATTTTATTTTTTGTAGTACTGGGCTTATGAGTACTTTCTGATACTGGCTTCATCACTGAGAGAGCCTACTGCTATTGACCCTCCTTACGGATGCATTTGGAGGGCGTCCAACAGACATTCCTTCATGGCACGGCCATTTGATCATTACAAACAGATCTTTGCTATTGTAATTGTAGACTAGGTATTCCTTTATTGATCTTAACCTGAATCTTACTATTTATCTTCCACTGCTGAATATTGCAATCCGTTTGCAGATGAGATGGTTGCCATTTATCAGGTTTGTATAGTGGATTCCTGACCGGATCAAGCCTAGCATGGACTTGTCCTCTTGTCGATTCTTGCTCCGCTGTGAGTCTTTGAGGATGTTCTACTTGGGAGAGAGGGTAAGGGCATAGGTTATAGGAGAGAGAGTTATGCCACAGTCCCCTCCGACAGACATGAGGTTTGGGCTAGCTATCCTGGGAGAGGATGATTAGGCTGCCAGAGTTTCCTATCTAGATTTCTTATTGCCTGAGATGGACTATGATGAGTTTTGCGAGGCATCCTTGATGCGGGGCACTCCTCCCTTGGATAGATTGCGAGGACCATCACATAAGGGATCTAGCTTAGCGTCTTCCTGAGGTCCTCCCTCCAGAGTCAGGAGCTTCTTCTCTCTAAGGGCTAACAGTACTGTTCCAGTTGGTAGCATAGGTCCTAGGGTTGGACCTTCAGGTGTTATGGCTGGCCTTTCAGGTTTTACAGCTGATCCTTCTGGGATTGGTCCTTCAGGGGCGAGCAGCTTAGCTCCAGCTCCAGCTCCAGATGCTTCAGTGTGAGGTCCACCTGATCCGGTTCCCTTGCCTACTGGTCTTGTCCGTTTGCTAGCTCATCTGGATTATGTTTCTTGTGACGGCCAATCACAACGTTACCATCTTCCTGATGATTGTCCAACGTTCTTCCCTGCTATCCCTAAGACTATTACAGAGGTAAACATTTCGCATAGCTGGTACTTTTAGCCCTTTTTCTGTCTGCCTTGTAGTGATTCTCATATATTTTCCTTTCTTCCCCAGGTTTCTATAGAGTTTGTTTGCTATCACTATGATCTTTTAGGCTGATATGCATTTGCTTTGACCTCTTTTCTGCACGATAAGGATGTGTCAGAGGATAGTCACGAGCATGATATGTCTAGGCGAGGATGCCGCAAACCCAGGCATGGTTGTTAGAGACCTGTTTTGTCAGTTTTTGCTTTTTCATGTATACATGTACGGAGGATGATGGATGTATGCATGATATTTTGAATATATGCACTTTTATTCTCATGTGACATTTTGGATGTATGATATGTATGACTTTATGCATGTTTTGAATGAGATGGGTGCATGGTATGAATGCAGATATTTGACTGAATAAGGATTCCATTGCGCTATACCTTACGTTTTTCTCTCATTTTCTACTCAGTTTTGAGAAAAATTAATTATTTTAAGCCTGAAATCTTGAGAAATCATGTAAAAACTGTTTTGAGGAAAAGTGGCACAAGGAGGCAAAGGAGAGGTGGGCGGCACTATTTTCGTGCTGCTGGTACGGGTTGCACGATTTTTATGCCGCCGTCTCAGTGTACCGCCGCTGTAGCGGTACGTCCAGCATGCCACCTACTAGGCGGCACAATTGGCGTGCCGCCGGCAGTAGATCTAGCAGGCCAAAAATCTGCCTATTTAAACAGTTTTTGTCCATTTTTCAATTCGTACCATCGATTTTTGTGCCTCCAAAAGTCATTTTCAATCACTTTTTGCTCTCTATCAATTTTATTTATTTTTTATTCCTCACTATGGAGCCCTATTTCAGCAATGCAATATTCTTATGGTGTAAGGACCTTATCAAAGTGGAGAGAATTAACCTAGGAAAGTATGGGGTAAGCGCTATGCCTACCTTAAGAGGCATAAAGGTTGATTGGGAATTTTTGCACGCCTGCTTGTGCTTTTGGGATCCAACTGCCCATGTCTTCAGATTTGGGGCATCTATGGAGGAGATGTGTCCTACATTTGAGGAGTTTTTTGTGCTACTCAGATATGATCCGGAAGCTATACTGGCTACTCCTATTGAGAAAGTAGGATATTTCAACTCCTTCAAGGGACTTTTTAACTTAAGTACAGAGGTTGCTAGTCCCATGGTAGTGGGTGACTAAGTAGATCTGACTGCTGTGATAGCAAAATTCCATGATCCTAAGGATTTTGAAGATGATGGGTGGTTTCATTTGAGAATGTAGGTTTTATCCTTCTGTCTGACTGCCGGATACATTTTTGTAAGCCCTACCAGTTGGGGGGATGCTAGTCATTAAACTGATACCTTAAATGGAGGAAGGGAGATCTATTGCAGCTATAGTGTTGGCTGAGACCATCATGAGTTTAGACAGGTCTTGAACTTCTGATGGACCATGGTCAATTAGCCCTATTATTCTTCTAGTTGAATTTTGACTTCTGAATTTTGGTTCAACTATTTTTTGTGTTTTCTCTTGCTTATCTCTTTTGCATTTTTCAGATTTGGCTGAGAGACCATCTCCAAATAGTTAGACCTCCCACCAAGGTGGACTATTCTGCTTCATGGTATAGAACTCGGACCATTGTGATTAAACGGAATTCTGAGAAAGAATGGAGAAAATGGTTGATGGAGCTGGACTCTGATGACCTACTATAGAGGTGCAAGTGGTACAAGATCAAAAGTTTCATGACCATGAGCTTTGGCTACAAGATGGTCTACTTACTGGGGTTGAGGATGGTGACCTTTTACCAAGCTATTAGGATTATGTGCCAAATGGGACATTGTCAGGGGGTGCCCCCATATGGTGCTCTGTTTGAATCTGTTCTGATTACTGAGACCATTGCTCGAGCTGTCAGAAATGGATGGGTAAGGGGTTTTCATGTTGTTCGCCCTACTAACCAAGGTGGTAAATCCATGCAGTATATTGATTGGTGGATAGCCAACTCGTGGAAATCAGAGAAGACTAGAAGGGCTGCTATACTTGAGGAGATAGAGCAAGAGTCATGATTATTGTTTTAGCTTAAGACAAATTTTGACTATGTCTTTATTTTCTTTTACTATTCCAAAGATTAAATGAGACAAAATAAGACATCATTCATTTTTTTTATCCCTTTTGTTGCTCTAACTTTTGCCTAAGCCGCCCTTTCAGGTTTTCAACTTAGCGGGCTTATTTTTTTTTTTGTGACACAATTAAGAGCCAAGTGAATGTGAAATAAAAATTTTATTGATGAATTAGACTGAACCCGCATGGGCTGCCTATGTATCTCCTTACAATGATTCATGATTCTTATTATTTTTCCTCTTTATGGAGAATCAGGTCTACATAGTTTTGACTTTTGAGGAAAAAATGTGAATGTTGAGCATGATTTTACAATGATTGCAAATTCTATGCATGAATTACAAGGATGCTTTATGCAAAGTATCTCTTGAGTTGATCCAGGTTGCATGGGCTTGCAAATTCTATGCCATCCAAGTCTATTAGGATTATTGCTCCTTCGGATAAGATCTTCTTGATCACAAATGGACCACTTCAGTTCGGTTTGAATTTTCCCCTTGGATCATGAACAGGTGCCCTTATTTCTTTCAAGACAAGGTGACCCTCTTGTAATCCTCTGTCCCTGACTCTCTTATCGAAGTGTCAAGCTAGTTTCTATTGATAACCTTGAATATGATATAAGGCATCCATTCTCTTTTCATTGATGGCAAGAAGTTGGTTATGGTAGCCTTTCACCCATTCCACTTCATCTAATTGACTCTCCCTCAGAATGCGAGCTGACTTGAGTTCTACCTCGATCGGTAGGATGGCTTCCATCCCATACACCAGTTGGAGTACGTACTATTGTTCTGTATCCCTATAAGGCATATGGCAAATGCAGGTGCCAATCCTTATGGTTGTTAGCCATCTTCTGCAGTATACTCTTAAGAGTCTTTTTTGCAGCTTCAACTGTGCCGTTTGTTTGAGGTATGTATGGAGAAGACTTATGGTGCTAAATTTTTTCCTTCTTTAATAGCAGAGCAACCTCCTTTTGGAAGTGAGATCCATTATTAGTGATGATCTCAAAAGGGACCCCGTACCTATAAAGGATGTTGGTACAAATAAACTGGGCTACTCGTTTGGAGTCCAATATCTGGTAAGGTGCAGCTTCAAGCCATTTAGAGAAATAGTCAATAGCCATTAGAATGAATTCATGCTTGCCAGAAGACTTAAGGCTTATTTTGCCAATAACGTCCAAGCCCTAAGTTGTAAATGGCCAAGGCGTGGTGATAGGAGATAGAGGTACAGGAGGTTTCTTCTAAAGTTTTGCTTAGATCTGACACTTATGGCACCTCTGAACATATCTTGCACAATCTTGATTCATGGTAAGCCAGAAGTAACCCTGATTCATGATCTTGCGGGCTAGAGCAATTTTGTTCATATGGGGCCTTCGTTGCCAGCATGCATCTGTTCCATGATCTGCTGGGCTTCTGCTTCATTGACACATCTCAGATGGATGTTATCCCAAACCCATTTATAGAGTACTTCCCCATTTGGAATGAAACCCTTGGACAACTGTCTTAAAGTCCTCTTTTCTGTTTTAGAGGCCCCTTCAGGATATAGTCCATTCTTGACGTAATTGAAGATATCCCAAAACCATGGTTTGCTGTCAGCTGCTTGAATATTCAAACAATGAGCTATGCAACCTGGCTCATGCTTAACTTCAATTGTAACATGGGTTGTAGAATTTCAAAGGTAGTGTTGTAGCTTATGGCAGACCTATACCAAAGCAAGGCATAGCTTTTCTGTAAAACTGTACTTGAGCTCATGAGATAGCATCCTTTTGCTCAGGTAGTAGATGGCATTTTCCTTGCTAGAGTCAGAAGCATTTTGTGCGAGCATTGCCCCCATTGCTTCATCGGTTACTGATAGATAAAGCAACAAAGGCTTTCCAAACCTTAGTAGCTGTAGTACTGGTAGGTTTAGTAAGTACTACTTGATCTGGTCAATAGCTTTTTGACAGTCATCATTCCACTGCTTGGAGGCTCCTTTTCTGAGTAGCTTAAAGATGGGACCACATACATCAGCCAACTGATTGATGAATCAACTAATGTATTGTAGCCATCCAAGGAAACCTCTGATCTCCTTTTTTATTTTTTGAGGTGGCATTTCCAGAATTGCCTTTGATTTAGCAGGATCTACTTCTATACCCTTCTTGCTGACCATGTGGCCTAAGAATACTCCAGATGAGGCTCCAAAGACACATTTGGCGGGATTGAGCTTGAGATTATACTGGCGAAGTCTAAGGAAGAATCGCTTTATTGCCTCTAAATGTTCTTCAGCAGTGGTGCCTTTTATTACCATCTCATCTACATAAGCTTCAATCTCTTTATGCATCATGTCATGGAAAATGGTAGTCGTCATCCTCTGGTAGGTTGCCCCAGCATTTTTAAGCCCAAATGGCATAACTTGGTAGCAATAGGTGCCCTATTCAGTAATGAAAGCTGTCTTCTCTTTGTCAGGAGGATGAACCATTATCTAATTATACCCTGCAGCCAGGTCGATTAAGGAAATCAATTCAGAACTTGCCATGCGGTATACCAACAAATCAATGTGAGGCAAAGGAAAATCATCCTTGGGACAGGCTTTATTTAGATCCCTGTAATCCACACACATTCTGACTTTACCATCCTTCTTAGGAACTGACACAATGTTAGCAAGCGAAGATGGATAGTTGATGGGCTCAATGAAGTTGTGGTCCAGTAGCTTGGCAATTTCTTCTTTGATTGGTATAGACCATTCTATCTTGAGTCTTCTCAAATTTTGCTTAACGGGCTTAGCACCTGGGTAAACTAGGATTTTATGAACTGCTATGCTTGGATCCAACCCTGTCATGTCTTTCGATTGCTATGCAAAACAATCTTGAAATTCTTTGATCATCTTTTCAATGTGATCCCTGTTTATGCATGCAGATGCAATGAATGTAATTTTTTGTATGTCATGAGTGCTAGCATTGATGGGCTCTTTAATTGTGTCATCTTTTATTTCATTTATTTCATTTTTACTTGATGTCTCATTTATGTCAGATTTAAAAGTTGGAACATCAAAGAAAAATGGAGACACAGAGTCATAAGAGGAAAGAGTATGATTTTTATTGATTTCAAATGGGGATATGTCCCAATTTACATCAAATTGAAAAGCTAGACCCTCAAGGTCAGTTACATTATCAACAATAGAAATAGAAGAGACAGACTCAGATTCAGAAGATGAATCTATCTTAGATTGAGACTCTGATTCAGGTATGGATTCTAGTTTAGACTCTAGTTCGAATGGATAGAAGGGGCTCTCCTCAAAGGACTAATTTTGCAGCTCGGTCTCGGTGGGTTGGATTAAGGTGGAAGGGTCAATTTTCTCCTCCTCAACAGTGAGCATAAACACTTCATCAAAAAGACTAGCCTCCATGTTCTCTTCCCAATCTTGACTGAGCATGTAGATTGGTTCATAATCTTCTATCTCAAGCCTCTTTTAAGGGCAGCTATTTTGTCTTTGGCCCGATTTTCCATTTCTTCTAGATCCTCATCAATGGGCTCATACCCTAGCCCAAATGGTGGTGTTGCAACTGGATAGTCCAGGAAAGACTTCAAGCTTTGTTAGCTTTTTCCCAAACCCTCTTCACCCTTAATGTATTAAATGAAGGAGAAACCAGAGAGTGGATAAGTGGATAGCTCTGGCTGAATCTCAAGAATAGGAATAGAGCTTGGAATGTCTGGTCTTCCATGCATGTCCCCTTTAATAGTCATGACCCCATTTCTGAAAGGGAACTTGACTTTCTAGTGTAGAGAGGAAAGGATAGCCTTTACTTGGTGAATCCAGGACCTTCCAAGTAGTAAGTTAAAACAAGAAGGTACATCAATCACTTGAAATGGAATGGTGAAAGATGTCGGCCCTATAGTCACATCGATGATTGCAACCCCGAGGACTTCCCTTTTGGTATTGTCGTATGCCCTTACTATCTGATCTGAAGGGGTAAAATCAGTAACCTTCAATCCCAAACAGCTTGCTACTTTTAAAGGGCATACATTTAAGGCTAAACCATTATCAATAAGAACCATTAGCATAGTCTTTCCCTGTGTTACCACTATGATGTAAAGGGCATTGTCATGGTTAGGATCTCCTTCTGGAATGTTAGTTTCTCCAAAAGTGATGGACATTCCTTTAGCAACAGAGGTAATAGAAGCAATAAGGTTCTCGGGTGTGATGTCAATTGGAGCTTGGCATTGATTCAGCGCCTTGCAAAGAGCTTGGTGATGAGGATATGAAGACTGGATCAAACTCCAAATTGAGATGTTGGCTTATGTTTTCTTGATTTGTTTAAGAATGGGATCTTCATCTGGTTCAAGAATCCCTTTCAATTTATCGGTAAGTGTAGGTATGGGTTGGGTAGGTTGAGTGTTTGGGCTTGGTTGGTTCTAGATAACTCTGCCACTTCTGGTGATGGCATCAATTTCCTCAACTAGGTTAGTGAGGTCCAAGACACAGCAATAATCAGGACTTGACTCTATCAAGGAGATGGGGTCAACTCCCTCGTGATTATTTATGGCAATGACTGTGTGGTTGGGTAAAGGGTTAGTGTTAATATTGGGTCAGGCTTTTGGTGGAATCAAGTCATTAGAGTCAATAAGGTCCTGAATTCTATGTTTAAGGGCCTTGCACACATCTGTTTTATGCCCAGGTCCTTGATGATAATCACACCTCTCATGTGGGTTGTAATTTTTGGGAAGTGGATTGGGGACTGGTTTTGGCTCAAGGAGTTTCACCATGTTTCCCTCAAGCAGCTTCTTTAGGATAATACTCATAGGCACACCCCCAAGATCATAAAACTGTCTTCTTTCAATCTTGATAGGCTTCTTGATAGTCAGAGTGTTAACTTCCCCCCCTTTCTGATTCATTAAGGAAGTGACATTATCCTGATGAGTTGGTTTTTTATATCTTGACCCTGATGCAGTCTCTTCTTTAATATGACCATTCTGAATCAAGTCTTTGATTTTTGAAGCAGTGGCAATAAGAGCTTTGAAGGAAGGCAAGTATTGAGTCTGTAGCCTTTCTTGGTAAATTGGAAGAAGATTCTTGACAATTATGTCAATTTGCTCATTTTTAGGAGGCGATTTACCATATGAGAAGCCTTCTTCCTCCACCTCGCAAGGAACGAGGAGAAGGATTTCTTAGCATACTGCTTGGTGGTCTCAAGGTCTCTTCTGGTCACATTAACCTCGATGTTGTAATGATACTATTGAACAAAGATATTGCAAATGTCATCCCAGGTCTGTTTCTTAGCGACATCCAAATCTACAAACCATTTTACCTCTGTACCGATTAGTGACTGTTGAAATAATTAGGCTAGGAGTTGATTATCCACACCCAATGGATGCATGGCTCCCACATATACTTTGAGGTGGGTCTTGGGGCAGGTAGTCCCATTAAACTTGTCAAACTCGGGCATCCTAAATTTGGGAGGAACCACCCTTGCATTAGGGAACAAGCTTAAGGATTCCATATCAACTAGATCCTCTTTCTTTTTCATTCCCAACAGCATCTTTTCTATGCGCTCCATCTTCTCCATCCAGGCCTTTATCTTAGGATTAACCACCTTCCCTTAGAAAGGATTCGCGGGTTGGGAAGTGAAGGCAGAAGTGATATTTGTTGGTAAGTTATTTTTGAGGAACTCGGGTGATGGGATAGGTAATAATGTTAGTATTTGTAAGTTCTTTGCCTTTGGATTCAACTCTGAAAGTGGATCCATAGACAGGATAAAAGGCGAGTTCTGGGTCAGATTTGAATGATTTCGGGTCAGTGGGGTTTTGAGCCAGGGAGGTCTGTTCCAACATGGCATAGACATACTCCATGATAGCCCTCCTTTGGGCCTTCAACATGTCTTAGGAAAGGGCCTCTTGCCTCTTCATGATGGTCTCTTGGTGTTCAGAGAGTTTGGCAAAAAGCTCATTAAAGATCTCATCAACTCTGATGGTAGTGGTCTCGTCTCGGGCGATAGACATCTTGTCAACCTTTAGGATAGAGAGATAAAGCTGGGTTTCTAGCTTAGGTATGGAATAAAGATCATGGAATATATCAGCTATTGATTGGGACCATGGGTTGACATAGGTTTATGATTGGGACTAGCAGTGTTTGAGTGAGATTAAAACTCTCTAACTTTGTAAGGTTTATGCATGCATGCATGTATGCATGAATGGAAAAGGTTTCATGATAATGACATACCAAGTTCCAGTATTATGGTACATACAATCCTAAAGGAAAGGTTCTATGAATCATTACATGAAAGGGTTAAGATGGTTTGAAGGGAACCCATCACACTAGAGATGCGATATACCTAACCACATGTGAGACAAGGAGCCTCGCGTGGGTCCGATGGTATGTGCATACTCGTTACACCTCTAAAAGGATTAGAGGATATATCATGGGCTGGATGATTTCACTATCGGCAAGCAGACCTAAGGATGGTTGCCACTCGATGTTACTTTCTATCCTTTGTTTTCCTAGGAAGCTAGGGTTTTTTAAACAAAGAGTCCGATGTAGTGATGCATGAAAGAGTTATTTTGTGTTTAAAGCCAAACTTGGTATTATACCAAAAAGTAATCCACTACATCTTTTATTTAAAAAAAAATTATTCCCTAGTGGAGTCGCTAACTATGAGGCCTCATCCAAGCACCGCTTCGATCCTCCGAGAAATCGAAATGCTCTTCGGGAGAAACTCCACAATAGGAACTCGCTGTGAGTTTAGAAAATTGGGTTTTGTATTTTTGAAAATTGAAAAGTGAGTCGCCACTTTAATTTATTTATTTTAATTGGGAAAATTAAAGAAAAACCAATATGATTGACTCTAAAATTTGATTTATCCTAATGGAAAAAATGCACCAATCCACGAGTGACCAAGGAGGGCTTGGGGATTAGGTTTTGGTAATTACACAATTAAGAAAAATATATTTTCTTTAGTTTGGCTAAAATTGCAAAATAATTCTTGAAAAAGGAATTTTTGTGTATGCATGAACAAGAATATAATGATGAATGAAACAGATACATATATATATATATATATATATATATATATATATATATATGATGAGATGGAATGAAGATAAATAAGCAAGATAAAATCTACTTACTTATTACAATATCAAAAATAATTGAAATAAAGGAGATCTTTCCTCTAGCCCTTATGGGTAGTAGGAAAAGTACACATTCCCCAACTAAACTATAAAATCATAAAGGAAAGATTAATGTGAATAACTTAAAATAAAAAGGACCAAATATTGATAAAAAGATCTTGGAGTTGATACCCTTCATAATGGCAGCCTGCGTATCCTATTGAATAGGAATCAAACCCTACGCAGTTCTTCCTTCTTGCAAAGGAGGGGTTATAAAAAGGCGTTAATTTATTTATTAATTTAATTCTGATTCTAAAATTAATAAATTTTAGATTCTTTTAATTTTAAACCTCAAGAGAATTCTAGATCTGAATTTAGAATTTTGAAAAAAAAAAAAAAGGATTATACCTTTGCTTTTCTTAGTTTTCTGACGAATGGAATGAGCCTTACTCCGGATCTCAACTTCACACTTGAATTCAAAAGAAACTTGGAATCTGGATCTAAAAATAACAAGTATGTTAGTATAAGAAAGGATTTATGCTTTGGAATGTGTCTCAACTGCTTTGGAATGCCTTGGAATGCCCTAGAATGCATTGGAATGCATCATAATGCGTTGGGATGCATTGGGATCTATCGGGATGCATTAGGATGTGTTGGGATTTGTCGAGATGCGTCGGGATGCATTGGGAAGTGTGTCCAATGAGCTTAGAGGAGGCTCTATTTATAGAGGTGCTAGAGGGGGTTCCGGCGGTATGGACGGCGACGTCGGCGGTGGCATGGGTGGCACCGGTGACACGCCAGCTGTCCAGGCGGCATGTTAAGCGTGTTGCCTGGCTATCGACACTGATTCAGTGCCACCCATAGCGGCACAGCAGGAGTGCTAGCCTGCCGATGGCATGCATTAAGGCGGCACGCCTCGCCTCTCGTGCAGTTCGACCTACTTCCTATTTTTTCGTCTGTTTTGGGTCCGTTTCAGTTCTGATTCAAGCTCAATTTGATCCTATGGATTCATAACTGAAAGACGATCAACTGGAGATGTAATTTTGGGGGTTCACACTTTCCTCCCTTAGGAAGGATCCATAGGAAATAAGGTGATTTGTGATTGTTTAATAGGTGCTAGATGGGAGAGAGTGTTTGTTTGGAGGATATTAGATAAGAGAAGTGAAGGTGGGAGTATGGTTTCAAAGGTTTGCTTGATTGGGGAAGTAAAAGCATGGGCCTGAACTATGCTCAGATTTTGGTCTAGGTTGAGTGGATCTTGAAATATGGGACTTGGGGCTTGGTTTATGCCAACTCAACTTAGCATGTCTTGGACATCATTTAGTATGGCCTCCCTTTGGGCTTGCAATTGGGCCTGAATTTAGGCCATTTGTCTCCTAAACATCTCTTCTTGTTGTTCTAACAATTTGGCCAAAATCTTATCTATGACATCTTTGTTGAATCCAGTAGACATCTTGCAACCTTATGAAAGGAAAAAGGAGCTGGGTAGTATCAAGCTTTGGAAAAAATGATGGGGTATGACAAACTAAGGACCTTTAGGTTTAATAGCAATGGATCATAGTGTCCTGTGGTTAGGTTAATGGTGTATCGATAAAGATGAGGGTGGAGGTGTATGATGTTAGCTAGGTTGGTATTTAGCTTTGAGTGGCTAGGTCAGAATTTAGTTTTGAGTTGCTAAGTCAAATTTTAGCTTTAGGTGACTAGGTCAGATTTTAGCTTTGAGTGACTAGGCCAGAATTTAGCTTTGAGTTGCTAGGTCAGATGTTAGCTTTGGGTGACTAGGTCAGCTTTGAGTGGCTAGGTCAAAATTTAGCTTTGAGCTGCTAGGTCATATTTTAGCTTTAGGTGACTAGGTGAAATTTTAATTGTGAGTGGCTAGGTCAAAATTTAGCTTTGAGTGGCTAGGTTAGAATTTAGCTTTGATGAACCAAAGAGTAGTTTAGAAGGCTAGGTCAGAATTTTGCCTTGAGTAGCTAGGATTACGATTTATGAATGGTTTACTAAGATCTTAAGGATTGAGTGATCATGGGTTTTGAGATTAGATGTACCATGGATTTGGATGTTAGGTGGACCATGGGTTTGGTGATAGTTGGATAATGAGTTTGATTGGGCTGGACCATGGGCTTAGATGGGCTATGGGTTTGGATAGTACTATAAAAGATGAAACAAAGTTAGGGTTTAGTTTGAGTAAGGACTATGGATAAGAATGAAGCTAGGTTAGTGTTTAGCTTTGGTAAGGATTGTTGAGGATAAAGCCATATCAGTGTTTAGCTTGGATAAGAATTATGAAAGATGAAAGCTAGGTTAGTGTTTAGCTTAGATAAGAATTGTGAAAGATGAAATCTAGGTCAGTGTTTAGCTTGGGTAAAAATTGTGAAGGATGAAATCTAGGTCAGTGTTTAGCTTATATAACGAATAGAGCTAGGTCAGTGGTTAGCTTGGGTAAGGAAGATGAAAGCTAGGTCAATATTTAGCTTGGGTAAGAATTGTGAATGATGAAGTTAGGTTGGTATTTAGCTTATACAAAAAATAGAGCTAGGTCAGTGCTTAGCTTGGATAATGATTGTGGATAAGGATGAGGGTACCATAAATGGGTTTATTTTTACCATACATTTGACCAGGGTTTAGGTGAACCATAAGCTTTGGGTTTTGACCATGGGTTTAAGTGGACCATGAGTTTTGGGTTTTGACCATAGGTTTTGGGTTTTGACCATGGGTTTAGGTGGACCATGAGTTTTGGATTTTTTACTATGGGTTCAGGTGGACCATGGGTTTTAGGTGTTTTGACCATGGGTTTAGGTGGACCATAGTTTTTGGGTTTTGACCATGGGTTTAGGTGGACTATAGGTTTTGGGTTTTGACCATGGATTAGATGGACCATAAGTTTTAGGTTTTGACCACGGGTTTAGGTGGACCATAATTTTGGGTTTTGACCATGGATTTAGGTGGACCATAGGTTTTAGGTTTTGACCTAAAATAGGTTTTGGGTATTGACCATAGGTTTAGGTCGACCATAGTTTTAGGTTTTGACCATGGGTTTAAGTGGACCATGGGTTTTAAGTGTGAAGATGTTTGGATAGGTTTTAGACTCTTTACAAGGTTCAAGCTATGCATGTATGTATAAATGATTGAAAAAGGTTTCATGAAATACCAAGTTCAGTATTATGGTTCATACAATCCTAAAAGAAGGTTCTATGAGTCATTATATGAAAGGGTAAGGAAGGTTTGAAAGGAACTCATCACACTAGAGATGCAATATACCCAACTATATGTGAGCCAAGGAGCCTCGTGGGGATCCAACAATACGTGCATACTCGTTACACCTCTAAAAGGATTAGAGGATATGTCGTGGGCTAGATGATTTCACTATTGGCCAGCAGACCCAAGGAAGGTTGCCCACTCAATATTACTTTGTATCCTTTATTTTCCTAAGAAACTAAAGTTTTGGACAAGGAGCCTAATGTAGTGATGCGTGAAAAGTTATCTTATACTAAAAGCCAAACTTTTTGTTTTACCAAGAGTAGTCCACTTTCATCTTCTATTCTAAAAAAGATTTTGGAATCCCCAATGGAGTCGCCAACTATGACGCCTCGCTCGAGCACCAGTTTGATCCGCTAAAAGGAAATCGAAATGCTCATTTGGGAAAAACATCATGATTGGAACCTGCATGAAACAAATATTACTCATGAAATGCATGACAAATATGAGATAATGACAATTATGAAAAATAAAGGAAAATTGCTTAAAATTATTACAAGTCAAAATATCAAAATTAAGGGATCTTTTCTCTAGCTCTTATGGGTTCTAGGAAAAGTACACATTCCCCAAATATAATCTAAATAACCAAAGTAAGAAAAAGAGTAATAAAACAATTATAATAAAAAGAATTAAAATTTTTACTTTTATTTAAGAAAAGTAATTTCAATCTTAAACTATGTGAAGAAGGTGATAGAGAGAAGAAGTTATTAATTTTAGCGGAGTTGAATGCCTTAGAGACGGTAAGCCTGCATATATGAATGGGAATCAAATCCCATACAGTTCTTCCTTCTTGTGAAGGAGGGATTTTTAAGTCATTGCCTTTGTTATCATGTTTTGATTGATTTTAAGGGCTTAAGTGATTTGTTAATTAGGTTAGATTTTAATTACTAAAAATTAGATCTTTTCAAATTTAGATCTTGAAATTGGAAATGAAAAAGAAAAAAAAAGGAAAGAACTTTTACCTTTGGCTTTCAGTGGTGAGGAACATAGGGAATGAGGTTGGCACCAGATCTAAGTTCCAACTTTCCTTACCGATAGCACAAGCACTTCTTTTGGAAAAAAGACTCTTAAATAGCATGAACTCTCCTTGGAGGGACTTAAATCACACATTTGCTTAAGTACCATAAATTCCCTTTGAAAGGAATAACTTGAATTGTATCTTTTCTTAATTAGCAAGCTTAGAGATAGGGTTTGAGGTGATTAGGAGGCTGATGAATAGGGTTTTGAGATTATTAGGAAGCTTATGAATAAGACTTGAGCTGATTAGGAAGCTTATGAATAGGGTTTTGAGATAATTAGGAGGCTTATGAATAACGTTTGAAGTGATGGAAAAAGTTTTAGAATGAGATTTTAGAGATTTGGAAGTTTAGAAAGAGGGTTTTAATGATTAGAAGGCTTAGAAATAGGGTTTAGAAAGCTTTAAGGAGAGTATAGAAGGATGTAATTGTGTCCCCAAGTTATTAGGAGGTGTAAGGTATTTATAGGGGAGTTTGGGGGCTCAAAACTTTGAATTTTCAGTGTGGGAACAAGGAAATACACTCTACGGTAATTTATTTTGGGCTACGGTAACTGTAGAGCCTCTGTAGTAGCCAAATTGGCTGCCGTAGGGACACTTGCGGCAACCCCAGAGAGGGCTGTGGTTGCTGCACCCCCTTTTTTAGCCCGTTCTCATTCGTTCTCGATATGATTTAGGCCTTGTTTGATTTTGTGGGTTTGTAATTAAGTGATAGTCATCTGAAAGTGTAATTTTAAGGTGTTAAGCTATGGTCGAATCCCAAGGGTGCGAATTTGAGGGTTCACACACCTCAATCAATACTAATTTAAAATTTAATTGTATTTTAATTCTTAAATTATTATATTTTAAAGACTGGGCTAGAAAAATTAGCCTTGTTTATTAATTTTCTTTTATTAGATAATAGTAGATAATAATATATGCATAAAATTAAATTCCAAAATTTTTGGTTTAAAAAAATTAATAAAATTTAGCCTTGATTTTATTGTTCTTTTCCTTTATTAGATAACATGAGAAAATAATATATACGTATATAAAATTCAATTATTGTAAAATAGTATAATAGTGTTGGCACTATTAATGTTCATGGGTCCGTACTTATATAGGCTTATAAGTGGACAAGTATTGGAATCCATTTGTATAAAACTAATTGACTTGTACTAGGTCTAACACCTACTCACTTATAAATCCTTTATATATTTTGTTATTATTCGATGTGGAGTTCATTTCCCAACACACCCCCTCAAGTGCAATCAGGCTTGGCTCGTGGCCAACATCAACAAGTCAGTTGACACTTGCTTACAAATGAATCGGCTGGCATCTCTTCTTCAGCTTCGATCTGAACTGGTTTCATTATCAATCCAACAACAGAGGACTTGAATATGTGTCCCAGGATCTATCATCTTTAGGCATGAAGCTCTGATACCATATTAAAGTCCATAGGCTTATACATACATAGGCTTATAAGTGGATAAGTGTTGGAATCCACTATTACAAAACCAATTGGCTTGTACTAGGTCCAACACCCACTGACTTATAAATCCTTTATACATTTTGTTATTATTTGATGTGGGATTCATTTTCCAATAGGCACCATATTGCTGAGAATTATTGGGTCAAATAATAATTAATTAATTTGGACCTATGAGTTGAGGATTTGAAGTCTATGAAAAAAATTACCCATTAGTCTTTTCGAAAAATAGGTCAAATTTTCAACAAATTATGGAGGCTTCTAGAAGAAGAAGTGAATGGTGAAGTGTTGGATGTGATATTAATAGACTCAGAATAGAAATAGCCCACTAGCATGGAACACGGTGACTAAGTGCAGTTTTAGGTAAAAGAAAACGGAGTGTAGCCTAGTGAGAATATGGAGTTGAAATATAGGAAGATCAACTATCTGTTAACACTATAAATGTAAGAAGACTCTATAGTGAAAACACAACAATTATCAATCAACAAACAAATCAAACTCAAACTACAAGTCAATCAAATTTTCAAGCTTCTAAAGCTTTTCTATATCTTTTATTTACTTCTACAATCCTTGCAATTTATATTCACAAAAATCATTGTATTCAATGTACTTAAGTTTACATTAATACAAGGCAAAGAATTGCAAATTCACATTTCTCTTTATTTCTTATATGACAATTGATAAAATTGTATCAATGAATCCAAGTTCCTTTAAGAGATTATTATCCATTTGTCTCTTTCACAATTATTTGATTAGAAGCAATGTATGGGTGAAACCCCCAAAAAGTGTCTGGCACACTAAGCATTAATTTCAACCAAAAGGGCATCAATAATCTTTTCACACGTCTAGTGGGACAACTTATATAGTTCTTACTCTTGTTAAAACACAACACTTTTCCTAGCCAAAAGAAATTCAACAATCTTTTGACAGGCCCAGTGGGACCTTTGTCATGCAATGATGCCAAGAAATAATAGTCAGGATAAAGAAAATGCTAAAATGACTGTATCTTAAGATGTAGAGGAAGTGTTGCAACAATAGTGCTTAGATATATACCTCAAATGTTTGAACAAATTGAGAATATTCATGGTTCCCTATAAGCTAGTGATATTCTAAAGAAAATAATATATTCTAAAGAAAATAATTGATCCAACACCTCATGCTTCTCAAGGCATTCACGAATGCCTAATTTCTATGGAAAGTAGCATGTCCTGCATGGAAAAGAACATGTGTTTTATGGGAAAAATGATGGCAGATATGAAAACTTTATTAGAGTAAGCAGTATTTAGGCAAACTCCTACCTTGGTGTGGTTGCTTCTGTTCTTAACCAATCCATAAGACGAGCCTTGAAGAATTCTTATGTGGAATCAAATGGGCATGTCCAGTGGAACTCCAACATGTGTTATAACAAAGTAAGGAGACTCAAAATTTCTCAAAAACTATAATCAACACATTCCGCCCTTATAATGGCAAGCTTACACAAATTGCACTACACAAGCACCATCATTGCCTTTACAATCACTACCACAACAATTCTAAAGGCATACCACCTTAAGCACTAACCCTATAGCATAGAATGGAAAGGAAGCAACATATGCACAAGTCTTAAGCTTGAAGGGCAACCAAAAGATGGGAGCAGGAATTTACATACATGATGCTATTGCAGGTCAAACTCCTCAGGCCCCTCTTATGCCTCTTATAGCTAATGTTAATATGGAGACTATTAGAGATGTTGTAAAGGAGTTATACAATCTAGGCCTCTATTAGATTAGCAGGCCTAAGTTTCAAAAGTTGTGTCTCTTAGCCATCGATCTAAAAAATCTTACCCAAGGGGATACCACATCCCAGACTTTACCTTGTTTTCTAAAGAAGATGGACAATCCACATTAGAACATATTACTAGTTTTGCAATTCAATATAGAGAGCTAGCAAACTATGAAAACATCAATTTTTTTAAACTAAGGTTATTCCCAACTTCCTTGATGGACCAAACATTTACTTGGTGTTCAACATTACTAAGGGACTCAATTTACTTATGGCAAAGAAATGGAGAGGAAGTTTCATACCTAGTTTTTTAGAGTCGAGCCCAAGGTTTGTCTTGATAAGCTATCAAGGATCATTTAGGGAAGTAGGGAGACTACTGATCTATTCATAGCCTGCTTCAAAAAGATGAGAAGTAGATGCAAAATCTTTTTACCTAAAACTAAATTTGTGAAAATGGCACAAAAGGGACTTAATAACAAACTTAGAAAGAAATTTTAGGGAATGAAATTTAGATACTTCTACAAGCTAGCTACAAAAGTAGCAGAATATGAAAAGTTATTAAGAGAAAATAATAGAATAAAAAAGAAAGCCATGGGAACTTACTTTTAAGAGGTGAGTCCCTAAAAGACTACTACTATTGCTAATTTGGCTTATCTGGATCATAAATCTATCCCATTTTGATGAGGCCACCACCAACAAAGACTGGGATAATTAGAAGAAGACTCAATCTTCTTTAATACATTACACTTTTAATGTGAGTAAAACTGCAGAGACCTTTGACTTCCTTCTCAAAAAGGATTTCATCACTTTTTATATGGGCCACCATGTTCTTGCAAAAGAAAAAGTCAAGGGAAAAGAGTACTGTAAATGTCATGACTTGTGGAACCACACAACTAATGCATGCTGATCTTTTATAAATGTAATCTAAGATAGGATTAATAAGGGGATACAAACATTCCTTTAGAAAAGGAAAGAGACTATCCTAATTGATGAAGACCCCTTCCCTCCTATGACTACTATTAATACTATTGGAGTGGATATTTGTGCTCTAATCAATGAGAAAAAGAAAATTTAGCAAGGAGCACAAAGGGAGAAGGCAAAGCAAACATGGGTTCCTAAAAGTCTCAACAATGGTCATCTAGAGACTAGGTAACATACTCATGAGAAAAAGAAAAGCTTGCTTCAGTTTCACACTCCCCATGTTGATAATCAAACCGAAGGGGTGCTTAAGAGTCTTCATGGAAATGGGGAGAGGAGCCTACATGATAGTCTATATGTGTGTGTGTGTGTGTGTGTGTGTGTGTGTGTGTGTGTGTACATATATATTAGGGGCTACCATAGATTAAGTCAGATTGTAAAATAAAAAGTGAGAATTAACCTAATTCTCACTATTTATCGTTCAGTACCGAAAGAAGTTATCTTGGGATTGTTAAGAGTTTGCTTAAAGGTTTAGCCCTAAACATATATAAGAATCTTCTCTAGGGATTACTAAAGACTAGGCCAAACATTAACATAGAAAAGAAATGACAACTTAAGACTTGCCATCCCTAAGCTATTATCTAGAGAGAGCAGCCCAAGATTGCTAAGAGTCTACCTAAAAGTCTTTGCCAAAGTCTGCATCAAAATCCTCCAATGAGCCTACTAAAGACTATGCAAAATACCAACATGAAAAGGAAGATTATACTTCATATTTTTCATCCACTAATTGATACTCAAAGAAAGAAGCCAGTATTTGTGCTACCACTTATTAAAGTTAAGGAAAATCAATGGCACCTTGTCCGCCATAAGAATTTTCCGCATCCTCTTACTAGAACCTAAATGAGGAGGCTTCAAAGGAAGAGGGCAACTATAAGGGTGAGATCTCCAAAAGAGGAGACTTTAAAGGAAAAGGGCAGCTGTAAGGATGGGATCTAGTATGAAAGGAGAAAAAAAAAAAAAAAAAAGGTCAGGCTATAAAGAATATACTTAGAGACTTGGAGTCAATTAGTAGTACAATAAAGGAAGTAGTATAAGAAACTAAATTTGGCCAATTTTCCACACTTTTGAGGTGTTCTATGGCAACTATTACTTTGCCATCCTCATTTCAAAGTTTAAAAAATGAAGGATTTGAAAAAGAGTCTCAAGAAGAAGTCCAAACTCAAATGCAACCTCTGAGAAGCACATTGCATGCAGTGAGCTTACCATCCAAGCTACAGAATCTGGGGTTCCAAAAAGAGTAATCTTCAAGAAGCTTGCAAAAAGAATTATAAAACACATCAAACCATTATATATAAAGGCTCATCTCATTTGGAGGCCAACCTCCAAAATCTTAATAGATAATGGATTTGCTTTCAACATTATCCCACTAAGCATGGCCTTGAAATGAGGCAAGAACAAAGATGATCTCATAGCAATAAATGTGTTCATCTTAGCATTCAATTGTGAGGTCGTAAAGACTTTAGGAGTCTTACTTGAGCATATCTAAGTTGGAAGAAACACTTTGCTCACGGCCTTCTTTATGGTGAAAACTCTACTGCCAACTACCATACTTTACTAAAAAGGGACTGGATTCACTAATTCCTCCTATTCTAGAAAGAGGATGAAGTAAAAATAGTGTGGGCCGATGGAAAGCCTTTCAAAGCCTACACATATATAGTAGATTTAAAGTTCTATGATGGGAGCCTTAGGTTCACTTTAAAGGAAATAGTAAATATGGAGGGCTAAGAGCCTACTCCAAAAATCAGTGATTGTGCCTTACCATAAGAGGCCAATCACTCAACCCATCGTACTCACCCAAGAAGAAAAGGCGATAGTTGCAGCTGCTTTGTTGAAGGCACAGGTGCAACAAACTTTGGATAAGCTACTAGTTGAGGAAGTTCAATAGACTATAAGGGCTGAAATAATCTTTGAAGAGGAATAGTTTGATGATGTAGAAGATATCCAGTTACATCAACTAAAAAGTGCTCTACCAAAGCTGGATGGTTCTATAGCTAAAGTCTAAGACCTATTGGAGGAAGTCAATTAGGAGGCTCTTAAGAAGTCTAAGATCGCTTACATCAATGGCCTGCTCCAACCTACATCGAAAAGGAAAATGATTGAGTTAGTACAAGAGCTAAAAGACTATTTTACTAAGGGATATGATGAAATTCAAAGATTAAGCAGGAGACTAGTAAAATACCACCTTCTTATCAAGCTAGACTCTTTTCCCTATCAATAGCCTCTGGAAAGATGTTAAGGATTGTGGACAATATTTTCCACCATGAAGGGAATGAAGGAAGCAAATAATAACGAGTCGATCCCACGACCACAACAATGTCACTTGTAAAAAAAAAAAAAAATTGCAGTGACATATCTAAGGTTGAAAATATATCTGAAGTAACTAGTCCTCTCACCACTTTTTAAATAAAATAGTAACAACAAGTTGAATATATGACTTATGCAAGAATCCCATGTCAATATGCAAATTCAAATCCCAAAATACAAGTGTGATGTAGAAATAAATAAAAATCTGAAGGTTCAGAGTCTAAAGGGTTTAGAGAGTTCATATGGAGTAGAGTTCTTTCCACTCTACAGCAAGTAAGGGGTCTAGGCTCAAGTAATCGCTACTTATGACTACATCTAGGAGTGGTTGATAGCTAGAAAGTCTCTCACTTGGTCTATCTCTATACAGATCCAAAGAAATGCATAAGAGTTTAAGTTGGCAGCATGATTATTGAGAAGACTAGAAGGAGTAATAAGCTGAAGGGCCTGGAGATTTTTGTGAGGTGGTGATAAGTTGTTTTTGAAAAATTGGTTCCTTTTAGGAGAATTAGAGCTTGCATCTTCATCTTCCTCTTGAGCTTCATTATCTGCAAAAGAAATAAATGGTCAAATAGAGGGGAATAAAGTAGTTAGGAGCACTAAAGGTGAGATACTTACACTTAGATTCTTGAGATTGGAACTAACTCATCATAATAAGAAAGTCACCAGTTTTCAAAGAAACTTAAAGCCTCCACAGCACAGTTGCCCATTAGATGGAATAGATAAGAGCTTTGTTGCCTTAAAGTAACCTCAGTCTCCATACTTAGGTGCAAGCATGCTCTCTTATTTATTTCAGTTCTTGGAAGCTTTGGGCCAGGACTTGATTTATTAAAGGCTTGGCATAATCCCTCAAGACTAGTTCCTTCATTTTCATATAAGAAGTGGAGAGTCTGATGGATACTTGAAGCCTAAAGGTCAAAAGATTCAAAAAATCACAAGAAATGTGGGGGGCTAGACAAAGAACCTAAGAATTTATTGTCTGAATTGGTGTAAACTGAGTATTACATAAGGAGTCTGCTCTCTTTATCTAAAAAAGCTATAAGAAGGGGTTGTTGATACTATGATGGGAGTACAAGCTGCCAAATGCTAGAAATAAGTA
Organism: Reutealis trisperma; assembly: GCA_947687605.1. NCBI lineage: Eukaryota > Viridiplantae > Streptophyta > Magnoliopsida > Malpighiales > Euphorbiaceae > Reutealis > Reutealis trisperma. The sequence goes on from CANTUT010000024.1 coordinate 1,688,009, forward strand.
TGTTAAATTCTAACTTAAAATATTTAAGTTGTATTTAATTTTTGTAGAAATTTTGGTAGAGTCTCCCTTAAAAAATGGATATCCTAGAGACACAGTTATCTCTATCCAAACCACAAATTTCATTTCGATACCCTTATTTGTCTAAGCTTGCTATAAAACTTCATATCTCATTGCAAATCTCAAAAATGATAAAAATTTGCCATCAATCAAACATTCACAATTTTGGATTAAAATAATTGTAAGTCTCACAAAAAGTTATAGATATTGATAAAATTGAAGGTGTTAAAGATTAATTTTGTATTCAAGCAATTATTTTAGCTCAAAATTGATCTAGTCTCTTATTGAGATATGAATCTTAGCTTAGTTGTCACTTCAAATCCTCCGTCAAATTTTTATGACTAAATTTCACTTAAAATCTCAAGCAAACTTGCCTTGTTTCTCTTGGGGGATTTAAAAACTTCTATCTTTAGTAACGTCCATTGTGCATGTTATCTCTAGTGCTAGTGTTATCTTTAGTACTATTTTCGATACTATGCTATTTTTATCCCTAATACTATTCTTGTTTCATTTTAAATTTTTAAGTTTTAAAATATTTTTTTTTATTTTTCAATATGTATATACACCAACTATTTTTTAAATATTTATATATATTATATATATTCTGTATATTTCAATTTTTAGAAAATATATATATATGCACACATGAATATTTTTGTTAGTTTGGCGTCTTTACTTCCATAAATATGTCAATAATTTATTTTTATTTGATTTCTCTATATAAAAAAGATTTTTCAAAAAAAAAAGTGTATGTATATTTGATTATGGTCTCTTTAATTTTTATTCAAATTTTTAGAATATTAATTTTCAGAAAATTAAAAAAAAACCTAAGTTTCGTTATTTTTATATTTATTCTTCTGTAATTTTTAATTTTTATCTATATATTGATATTTTCAAATATATATTCTATATACAATAATAATAACATTTAAAAAAAAAAAGCGAAAGCATAAGTTGGATTCGAGAAAAGGGAGCTAAGGATAAAGTACACAGAAAGTGTACAAAACTTGGTGAGTGATGATGTAAGTCGGCCTGCCTGTATTTAAAAAAAAAAAAAAAAAAAAAAAAAAAGGAACACAGACCTAGTCTTGGAAGTATAGATCGGTAGCAAAGGACTTTCAGGGAGGCAGATAGTTTGGTCGCTAGTGAAGATTGGGTTGCCGGTGATGGCAGTGGTTGGACTGGTTACCGAGACAAAAAAAAAAAAAAAGGGAACCCACCGAATTAGGAGCTTGGCCACTTAAAAGTAGTGGTATTTATAGTGGGACTAAATTTCATTTTATATTTCGGCGGAAAGATGATGATGGGACAACGCGGACAATGCCGTTGACCAAGATGAATTTATAGGGCTGTTGGGTTGCTCGAGAAAAAGAAATATTGGGCTTGTGTTTGGTTTAAATTTAAATATGGGGGAGCAAATAAATAGAGGATTTTGTGGAGAAAGATATGGGTGATTTAAAATTAAAATTATAGCTAGTGGGGACTTTTAAAATTTGAACTTGGGATCCAGTGGTATTTTTTAGTATAGAAATATAATTTGGAGAATGTGAGAATTGGGTTGTGAAATTTGGATGAAAGAAAGTTCAATCAAAAGCTAAATATTTAACAGACGCAAGGCATCAATTTAGCCAAGCATCTTTAAGAGATATTTATTGACACCATATTTATAGTGGATTGAGAATTATTAGGCTAAATAATAATCAATTAATTTAGGCCATGATTTGGAGATTTACAGCCCATCAAAAATAGTATCCAATAGACTTTTAGGAGAATAGGTCAAATTTTCAATAAATTCTAGAGACTTCTAGAATTGGAAGTGAGCGATGAAGTGCTGGACATGGAACTAATAGACTCAAAGTAGAAATTGCCCACTAGCATGGAACATGGGGCTAAGTGTAGCTCAAGGCAAAAGAAAAGAGAGTGTGACCTAGTGAGAATATGGAGCTGAAATATATGATGATCAATTATCTACTAATACTATAAAAGCAAGAAGACTGTACAGTGAAGACATAACAATTATGAATTAACAAACAAATCACAAACTCAGATTACAAGTCAATCAATGTTTCAAGCTTTTGAAGCTTTTACTTTTATTTCTTTTCAAATTATCCAAGTCTTTGTGGCTTTTATTTACTTTTACAATCCTTGCAATTTATATTCATAAAAAAACATTTTATTCAATGTACTCAAGTTTACATTACAACAAGCCAAAAAGTTGTAAATTCACATTTCTCTTTATTTCTTGTGTGACAATTGGTGAAGGTGTATCGGTGAATCCATGTTTCTTTAAGAGACTATTATCCTTTTGTCCCTTTCATAACGATTTGATTAGAAGTTAGGTATGGGTAAGACTCCCAAGAGTCTCTGGCACGTTCGACGTTAATTTCAAGCAAAAGAGCATTAATAAATAGTATATAGAAATTTAAATATGGTTTGATATAAATAGGTTATTAGTAAATACTAATTAATTCTTTCACTAACAAACTAACTAACTCTAATCTAGTACTTCTAATAATAATTTAATCTCACAAACTAAGCTACCATAATTTCATATAACACTAAAAAACCGATGTTCACTTACCCTCAAATAACATTTTCTTTATTATTATTTTTAAGCTTAATTTTTGTTAGAAGGAAGATGGATTGGATTTGATGAGAGGGCTTAGTATGTGAACTTGATTCAACCTACAAAATGGCAAGAGAGAGAGTGAGGGAGCCCTGGCTTTGACTTAGGAATAAAGCTCTGATGGTCAAGGTAGCTATGGAGGAAGTTGAGAGTATTTCAAGTGAAAGAAGGAGATTAGATGATGAAGATTTAACTATCTTACATGAGAATACATGGGAGCTATTTATACCTGACTAAGTGGAGATATCTTCTAGTGAATAAGGGTGGAGTACGCATCAAGCTCTTATGATGACAAGAAGGTAAGTGTACAAGTGTCATTCAGAGGGTAGAATGGATAGATGTCACTTGAAGAAGACTACTTTCTTATGAGCCATGTGAATAAAGGTGCTATATCATTGATGTAGATATTTTGTCATACTTAATTATCAGAGCTAGAGGTCATCCTTTAGGAGATGTGAGGATAAGACCAAGGTGAAAACCTTCCCAAACAAGCATGCTATGGTAAAGAGGTTTTTTGAAGGTCATTTGGCAAGGAGGTAGCAAAGAGGTATAAAGCCATGTTCTTTGAATGACTATGTTCTTTGACTTAGACATAGTTGTCCTCTTTAACTTTTGGACTATACCTTGTTCTTAGGCTTTAGGTGAAGCCCATTAAATTCCTTAAGAGATATATATTTCCAAGGGCTCAGAGCCTAAGCTCTCTTGAGTATTACTTTTATCCTTATCAAAGGCCTTCTTTTTTCAATAAGGTTGTGATTTACAAAGCCTTTGTTGGAAAATATAATGTGAAGGCATGCTTGATGGTATCATCTTAGGTGAGGCTATCTTCATAACAAGCCAATATAAAGATATAAACTTGGTGACCATCATTCAATTATATGCAAGATGTTGAACAAGAGTTGGAATTGGATGAACAAAGCTTGGAATCCAAGAATCAAGCAAAAGAAGCACAAAATTTGAAGAACACTAAAAATTAAGCTTATCACGATCATAACAAGTGTCATGATCATTATGAATACTGGGCAAATTGAGTCTTCTTATTTTCTAAAATTTGCATTCATATGTCTTCCCAATTTAATTGTCTTATTTTTGTTTATGATATTTTTGAGCTCTAAACTTACTATATTAAATGGTCCAAATCATATTTATTTTAATTACTCAATTTTAGGAGTTATTTTCAATTAGTATTCTTCTTTCCTTGTAAAGAAAAGATTTCCTAAATCTTATCAGATTCTAGGGTTAGGTTTTTTTAGCTTTTGAGTTCTCTATATATATAAACTCTATAAAGCTTGTAATCAAATGGTTTTGATATTATTATTGAGAATATTATTGATTAATAAAATGTGAATTTAATAACTCCTTTTATTATTTCACATCATATGTTTACATTATTGAAAACCCTAAAACTTATTAAGGCCTACCAAACCTTGTCGCATTCAAACCTTTTCATGGTGTTATAGCTTTCATTCTTTGCCACATATGTTGCCTTTAGTCGGGTTTCGTTTTTATGACCCGAATTTGGACTTTCTTGGCTTGTTCATGGGTTCACTGGTCATTATCATTCGAGTTCACATCAGTTGGTATCAGAGTTTACGCTTCCAATTCTGATTGGTTATCTCTATGTATCAAGTAAAAAAAAAAATTTATTTTAGTTCGCAATCTAGTTCATGTTTGGACTTCATTGATTCCAGTATTATTGTTAGGTCTCAAAATTTTATATTTAGGGTTCTCATTTGACGATGTCAATCAATTCTAATTTTGGTGTTCTTAATTCATAAATTGTTGTTGGGTCTCAAAGTAGGTCGCGTGAGGTTCTTATGAAACAATGTCAATTAATTCCATTATTGGTGTTTTTAATTCTTATATTGTTGTTGGGTCTCAAAATTCTATTTTTAGGGTTTGCATCATATAACATCAATTAATTTTATTTTAGGCCAAATTGTTTGTTTTAATTCTATTATCTTGGTCTAATTATTTAGAAAAAATAAATTCACAAGTTAGGTTTGAGTGTTTGGTTCTATTTCTTTTTCTTCCTCGTGTCAATCTCATTGATTTTCTATTTTCATTTTATTGTTTTCTATGTTTGTTTATTTATTTCTGTTTCCTTCCATTTTGAGTCAAGTATATCAATAATATAAAAAAAATAACGACAATGTACGTAGGAGAATTTGCACATTGAGCCAAGGGAAATGCAAGATTCAAGGATGAATCTTTTCGAAAGAAAAGGGAATGATGTGATCCTTGGTGAGACAATCTTTATAACAAGCAAATATGAAGATATGAGCTTAGTGACTTTCATTCAATTATGTGCAAGATGTTGAACAATGGCATGAATTGGATGAACAAGGCATGGAATCCAAGAATCAAGCAAAGGAAGCACGAAAATGCTAAAAATTGACCTTGTCATGGTCATAACAACTATTGCAGTAGCAATTAAAACACCCCAAATTGGAGGAGAATTTTAAAGAATTAGAATTTTTTTTAAGTTTGAAAAACTCTAATATTAGTCTCAAAGGCTCATTAGAGGAAATCACTTCTAAAACCTCCTCTTTTGATTCTTTATTTAAAGAAAATAATGCTTTGAAAATTGAGATTGAAGAATAAAGAAACTCAATTTCAAAGTTTCACAAAGGAAATGAAGCCTTGGATACTCTTATTGTATTATAAAGGCCACCTTTTGTGAGACATGGTCTTGGCTTTGATAGTTCTTCTCCATCCATATCTTCTTCTACTATGTTCATAAAGGCCACATGTAACAACCTACATCTATCCTAGGAGTTTAGTGACAAATTTCTTGAATTTATAACTATTATGACAAAGTGTGTGCTTTTATGAAAATTTACATGTTATGTGATTGATGAGTATATGGCATGTTAGATTAGTTGTAATATACATAATATGAATTATTATTAAGAAATAAGTAATTTATATAAAATGCATAAGTATAAAATGATTTATTGCACATAAAATGAATTTTTATGTAAAAAGTGATTTTGAAGCATAAAATAATTTTTATGAGCATTTTTAAAATATTTTTAAATAACTATTTTAGGGGAAATTTTAATGAAAAATAATAAGAAAAATATTTTATTTTTAATTATATATAATTAGCCCATAAATTAAATAAAATGCCCAAGTCACCAAAAGCCTGTTACACCAAAACACTCATAACCTAGCTCATTAAAGGTAAACTTGGAAATTTCACCCAAAACCCTAGTATTTAAGCTAAAATTTAACCTCGATGAGTTTAGATAGCAACCTTTTTGTTTTCCATTATATTTTCTGTAGAAAATTCTCTCAAAAATATTCTCTCAACTGAAATTCACAAGGTGCCTTTCAACCTTGAGATTTTATGATCGTTTTCATAAGTTTTTCATTTCTTTTAATCTATTATTTGATTTCTATGAAACTAATCATGAAAAAACCATTTTGGGCTCTGTATTTACTGATTTTATATTGATTAAATTCATCCTAGGTGAATTTGTGAAAGAGAAATCGATTTTTCTACTGAAAACATAAACCTCTCTATGCGAATCCTCTAAAAATGAACTCTAAAACTCAAAATTGGATTTTCATGCATAAACACTTTGGGGGGTAGTAGATTTGTATTTCCTCATGTTCTAAATTGATTTTTGCTGTGTTTAGATAAAAAATATTGATTTAAATCATATTTCTGTATATTACTATAATGAACAGAAAAAATCAAAAAGTAAGAGAACTCATGATTTTCATCCTATAACCTAAAATTGGAATTTTCATGCATAGGTAGTACTAAGGGCTGCCAATTTGTGTTGTAACAACCCACACCCACCCTAGGAATTTTCGTGATAAACTGCTTGAATTAGAATCTATAAGGTTAAGTGTGTGCTTGTGTGAATGTGTGTGATCTAAGTGATTGATGAGTATGCGGCATATTAAATTAATTTTAATATGCATAATATGTGTTGCTATTATGAAATAAATGATTTACATGAAATTCATTTGCATAAAAGAATTTATTTTAAATAAAATGAATTTTCATGCATAAAACAATTTTTAAGCTTAAAATAATTTTATGGGTATTTTTAAAATATTTTTAAATAAATATTTTTGAGAAAAATACTCCAGAATTAAAAAGAAAAATATTATTTTCATTTCTAAACCACTTCAGCCAAAATTTTAAAGAAAAAGGTCCAATACCCAAAAGCCTATTACACAAAAATGCTCCTAACCTATTTCATTAAGGGTAATAGTGGAAATTCCATTCCAACCCTAATATATATTCAAATTTTCGGCCAGCAAGGGTTTTCCAGAAGCCACTCCCTCATTCTTTCTGTATTCTAGTAGAAAAACCTCTCAAAATAATTCTCTCTACCGAAATATCAAAAACACCTTACCGTTTCGCGATTTCGTGACTGTAATCGTAAGTTTTTAAATCTCTTTCGATTTCTAAACTGTTTTCTATGAAATAAATTATGGGAAAATTATTTTGAATTGTTTAGTTACTGATTTCTACATATTCAATTCTGTTTGAGTGAATTTTTGGGAGAGAAAATTTATTTTCTACCAAAAACACGATTCTTTCCACAAGATTTCTCGAAAGGTGAATTCTATAACTCAAAATCACAATTTTATTGCATAGACATCATAAGGGGAAGGGGGGGGGGGGGGGGGGGGAGATTTTTGTTTATTTGCATTCTAAACTGATTTTTGATTTGTTTTGATGAAAAATATTGCATGAAATAATATTTCTGTATATTTCTGTGATGACTGAAAAGTTTCGAAAAACAAAGGAATTCAAGGTTTTCGTGTTAGGATTTCGAAATTGGAAAAATCTATTCTTTCATGAATACATGACTGCCGATTTGTGTGATTTGGTGTTCTAATGTGATATTTGTTTTGTTTAGATGAAAAATAATGACTTGAATCATGTGTCTGTTTATCGCTGAAATAAACAAAATGCGCAAAAAGCGCGGAAACTCATGATTTTTCACCTAAGCCTTTGAACTTGGAATTTTTTTGTATAAGCCTTACCTATGGCTGCCAATTTGTGAGATAATGTGTTCTAAACTAATATTTTCAATGATTGAATGAAAAATAATGGTTTAAACAACCTGTTTGCATATTTCTGAAATGACGGGAAAATACCGAAAATAAGAAAACTCATGTTTTGTGCACTATAATGCAAAAGATTGAATTTTTATGTATCAATGGCACCAATAGTGGCCGATTCTTATGGATTTGAGTTCTAAAATGATTTTTGTTATGTTTATATGAAAAATCTTGGTTTAAACCATGTTTTTGCATATTTCTAAAATAGACGGAAAACACGAAAAGAAGAAGAATTTGGTTTTCACCTTAAAGATGTATTCGGCCTACATGGACCATTGTGTCCAAATGTTTATAAATTTAATGTGATGTGTTTTGATGATTATTGACATGTATGTATGTATAGTAGATGATGAAAATTGCATGTGAATTGAAGGTATGATCCTAGATAAGCTTAAATGTGTTTTAGTATACTTAAGGTATCTTGATATCAAATTGTGGTTAGAATGCAAATGTGATTGAGGAATTTGGAACTAGATGTCATGATGACTTGATGATGAATATATGGTTATGAGTTAATGAAGTAAAAGTGATCATAAGAGTTAAGCATGATGTTTGAAGGATTAATTGTCAAGTTGACATGTATGGAAGTGTGAAGTGAACTAAGATAATTGATAAGTGAATTGATATTGAGGTAATGATAATGTGATGACCTTAAAAAGATATTGATATGATTGCAATGTGTTTTCATGTGAGCCTATAAGGCCTAAGTATGCCAGACTTTTAAGTCAATGTGATATGTGCAAGTGATGAGTACACCTATGAGTGCACTCTAATGTGTATGCTATATGTGTATAGGTAGTTATGGGATAGGAACATCATGAGTAAATAAATACTAAGTATTAAATCAAATATTATGTTAGAGTTTGAGGAGCCTTAGAAGTGCAAAGAGGACTACGAGTACTAGGAGCAAAGGAACCCCAAGGTGAGTAAACATCGTATTCATTCTTCAAGAGTGAATAAATGCAATGTTCTTGTTACAAATGTAAACAACATCATGTTGTGCTTTAAGAATGTGATATATTGATATGTGAACCTTTGTGAGCTTTGAAACCCAAGTTCTTTTCATTTTATTTTTATATGATTTCTTTGTCAAGCTTGGGTTGCCAAAGGACATTTGGTCCAAAACTATTTTGCTTATCCGATGAGAACATCTTTTTGTGATAAACACCCTAACTTGTATTCTTTCTGGAACTACACTTTCATTGTGTTATTGTTGAAAGCCAAACTACTATTGTTATTGAAATACATGTTATTGTTACCATATGTAATATTGTTAATCATGTCTACCAATAGCTCTAGCTATGATACCTTTACCCTTTATGCAGAATCCTTGTGCCGATGCGAGTAATCATTAGAACCTATGCACATGGTCTTAACCCGATGGATAGGGGTAGTGTATCCACCTTAGCTAGAAAGGGCAGTTCTAGCCATGGAGCCTGATTAGCTTCACTCTTTATAAGTGATCGGAGTTGGAATTTGGTAAAGGCCACCTCTCCTCGATCTGTTTAGAGTGGATTGAGCAGGGTCTCCACTCTATAAGTGTTATAAGTGTGATTTCTGCAAAACTTGCCAAATTGAACCTTGCTTAAATTGCAACCTGATTCATGAGTTATAAACCATGAACTATGAGTATGAGCTATGTGTTTCCTTTCAAAGGAATATGTGATAATGTATGAGCCCTTTTTATTTACTCATTGAGATCATCTATCTCACCCCTTTTCCTTGTGTGGTTCCAGGTGAGCAAATATGAGGAGGCAAGGTGATGGCTCAAGCACCCTACTTCGCTTGGGGAATTCCTTGTCCGAGCTATCAATAATACTATGTTATGAAGTCTTGTCTTTAGATGCTCCGGGAATGTTAATCGATACTTATAGAGATTTATATTATTTTTCCTTATGGATTTTATATGTAACGATTTATTTAAGTCTTCCGCAAATTATGGTATTTATCTAAATGTTTTTAATGAGATAATGAAAGAGGTTCGGTAAGATCCTAAGCATGATTGATATATGTTAATGGGTTCTACGGGCATGGGTGACCTTATGTCTCCCCATGTTCTAGGACCGTCATATCTCATAAGGTTGGGATGTGACATGTGTATATTTGGATTCTAAACTATTTTTTTTTTATGTTTGGATGAAGAATAATGGATTAAATAATGCATTTACATATTACTGTAATGACCAAAAAGTACCAGAAACAAGAAAGATTCATAGTTTTCATCCTAGAACCTAAAGTTAAAAAATTTTCATGCATGTATATTTATATAGGTGTTGATTCATATATACAAATATTCTAAAATGATTTTTTCCATGTTTATATGAAAAATATTGGTTTAAATAATGTGTTTATATATTATTGTAATAAACAAAAAGTGCGAAAAGTAAGAAAATTCCTGATCTTTCTTGATTGTATAATTTGGCCTACATTGGGAATTCAATCCCAATGTCTATATGTTTTATGTAATATATTTTAATGATCATTAACATTTATACATGAATAATAAATGATTTGATTACATATTGATTGAAGGAATAACTCTAGACAAGTCTAGAGACAATAGGGGATACCTAGGGTTTCCTAACTCTATTACTATGTTATGATTAATATGTGTATATGATTAAGTGACAAGTGAAATAAGTCTTATGATATGTTAATAGTGGACTAATGATCCTAAATTGACTATGAGATTGATGGTATGATTTGTTCAAAAGAGATAAGTAAAGGTTACTTGTTAAGTTGATGTATATGTAAAAGTGTTAAGTGCACTAAGTTAAATGTTAAATAGAATTAATATTAAGATCATGATATATTGTGTTTGACTTTGGAAAAGTCATAGTATGAATTATCAAATGATTTCATATGAGCCTATTAAGCCTAAGTGTGCAAGACTTTAAAAGTCAACATGTTATGTGCAAGTGATGAGTGCACTTCTAAGTGCAACTCCAAGTTTATGTGAATGTTATATGTGCATGGAGTAGTCATGGGATAGGATATCATGATGTTAAGAAAATGCTAAGTATTGAATTATAATGTATGATAGAGCTTGAGGATTATTAGAAGTTTAAGGGCTACAAGTACTAGGAGCAAATGAAACACAAGGTGAGTAAACATTATATTCATGTTACAAGTGCAAGTTATCATGTAATGTGAACCTTTGAGATTCTTGAAACCCAAGTTCATTTCTATTCCTTCTTATAACTATATGATTTCTTTGTTAAGCTTGGGTTGCCAAACAACAATTGGTCCAAAACCATTTTGATTATTCTATGACAAGAAAGAACCTTTGTGACTGTTGCCCTACTTATTATTCTTTCTGGAATCACACTATTAATTATCTTTTGTTCAATAAGTTAAACTGCTATTGCAATTATGCTACATGTTATTTTTTTTAAGTGCTATTGTTATAAGTGATTGCCATTAACTCTAGTAATGGTACCCATGAACCTTTTATGTACAAATCCTCATGTCAATACGGATAATCATCGGAACTTGTGCACATGGTGTTAACCTAATGGATAGGGGCATAGTATCCACCTGTCACATCCTAAATTTTAGAGATATGACGGTCCTAGAATATGGTGAGACATAAGGTCATCCACGCTGTAGAATGCACTCATACACATATAAACACTGCTCTGGATCGTACCGAAACCTCATCATTAACTTAATTATCCAATAATAAGGAAAACTTTGACTAGCGGAAGCATAGTATTAAAATACTTTAAATATAATCCATATCAAAAAAACATTTAAGACTCCAAATAAATTAAATAAATAATATATTCCAAATTTAAACTCCTAAAATAAGGACTCTTAGAGCATCTAGAGACTCATCATCTTATAGCATGGTAATAAAATTTGATAAGGAAATTTCCCAAGCGAAGTAGGTTGCTTGAATGATTACCTTGTGTCCTCATAATACTCACTTGAAACCACACAAGGAAAAAAGGTGAGATAGATGACCTCAATGAGTAAACAATAAAACTAGAATAGTAAAACATATCCCTTTATAAGAGTTCATAGATCATGGTTCATAGTTTGTAAATTAGTAAGATTCACAGCCAAAAACTTGATGTGCTAGAATGCACACTAACAAACTGCAAGTGCACATATTGTTATCAAGTAATAAAGTAGTGAGTATGAGTATCATCTTCTCGAGAATAGTATATAAGTACTAGCATAAACTTCAACTATTGTCTAGTGAATAATCAAGATGAAGTTTAATTAAACTAAGCTAAATTAACTATGCTAACCTAAGAAAGCAAGTAAATGATATTGATGGAAATAATCTAGGCAAAGCTAATCTAAGTATAAATCCCCCTAGTTGCTTATGCATATCAAATAATGGATTGAATTGGACTCTCACTAAATTAGATAAAAACCTTTCTCAAGTGATTAAATCCCTAACTTCCTAAGTATTATAGGGGAATCTCTTCTCAACCTATAATCAAGTAGGAGTAGCATTAAGTTTAAGAGATTAACATCCAAAGAAGTTTTGTAGGTCTATCTCTAGCACCCTAATCAACTCTCTATTCCCTGAGTGATCTATCCATATCAAGGTATCTTTGCTCGTCCAATATAGAAACAATATCCAATCAACAAGCTAGCAATTGCTAATTGGAATAATAAGATTTATTATGAAAATAAAACAATCAAAGATGAATTGATTAAAGTTTAAATCCTTCAATCTATACAATCAAAACTAAGGTTCATTGCAAATAGAATTAGTTCATATTAAAATTGAAGAACAAAGATGCAGAAAATAAGGGAGAAAGAAATCTCAAATGGATCTTGAAGATGTTTTTTTTGAAATCTTCTCTTCAATCTTCCACATCCACTTGGATCTTGGTCTTTGATTCGATTAAATCATCAATATCTCTACCCTTCAAGCCTCTCCTATGACTATAGGACTTAGTCGACCGTTCCTTTTTTGCTCTGTGGCAGCTCCCCTCTAGTTTTTTGCATTAGTTTCTTTATATAAGCGTGATTCTAGGTTCAGGACACTACCAGTGACATAGCTGTGTGTCTGGGTGTGTCGACGCTATGGCTGTGCACCACGGCTATGTCTTAAAACATATGAAGCTACTAGAAATATTGGAATTGGCCCTTAATGACACGGGTAGGGACATGGCTGTGTCATAGAGATGAGCTTCAATCCTTTGCCCATTTTCTTCCATTTTCGCTCATTGGCTTTGTAGCTTCTTCATAAATTGATCCATGGCCCCTAAAAACATAAAAGAACTCTGGAAAGGTACTAAATAAACAAATCAAACTCAATTTAAGGATAAAATACATTAAGAACAAGGGGTAAAATGTAGTTAATTAAACACTTATCAGATATCAAACTTATAACTTATATCATATAGAGTGAAGGCTGTTGCCTTGTTTGCTCATAACATAAATATAGAGTGAAGGTTGTTGCCTTGTCCACTTATAATGTAAATATAGAATGAAGGCTACTACCTTGTCTACTCATAACATAAAAATAGAGTGAAGGCTATTGCCTTGTCCATTTGTAACATAAATATAGAGTGAAGGCTACTGCCTTGCTCACTTGTAACATAAAGGAAAGGTAACAGTAGCATTGAAGAATGCAATCACATGAAATATAATAACAATAGATGTTTAGCTTGTTGAACAAAAGATAAACAACAGTGTGGTTTCAGAAAGAAAGTAAGGTAAGGTAACAATCACAAAGGTTCTTTCTTATCATGGAATAAACAATAATAGTTTTAGACCAATTGTCCTTTGGCAACCCAAGCTTAATAAAGAATTCATATAATTATAGTTTAGGATAGAAAGGAACTTTGGTTTCAAGAATCTCAAAGCTTCATATATTGTGATAACTCATACTTGTAAAATGAATATAATGTTCACTCACCTTATGGTTCCTTTGCTCCTAGTACTTGTAGCCCTTATTTGAACTTCTACTACTCCTCAAGCTCTAACATAATAATTAATTCAATACTTAGTATTCGTTTAACATCATGCAATCCTATCTTATAATTACTCCATGTACATATAATATTCACATAAATTTGGAGTTGCATATAGAAGTGCACTCATCAATTGCACATAACATGTTGACTTTCAAAGTCTTGCATACTTTACCTTTATAGGTGATGTGCATTCTGCAAGTGCACGGATCGCACAAGTAATATAGTAGTGAGTGAGTTATCATTCCACTAGAGACAAGGTTCAAGTACTAGCTCAAACGTTGACTATTGTCTAGTTGATCAAAAGTTTGAGTAATATTTAAACTAAAGTAACTAAACTAAATTAAAAACTTTAATTAAGATAATGTAAGTGAGTTGTAAGAGGAAAATTGATGGTAGAAGCTACTAGATATTTGAATCCTCCTAGACACCATATGTATTTCATGAACGGAACTCAACTAAATCAAACATCGGATTGAATTGGCATTCTACTAAGTTAGATTCAAAGCTCTCTTGAGTGATTCAATCCCTAATTACTAAGTATTATAAAAGGAATCTCTTCTCAATTTATAATTAAATAGAGCAACATTAAAATCAAGGAACTATAAACTAAAGAATCTTGTAAGTTTATCTTTAGCACCCCAATTAATTCTCAACCTTTATGAGTGATCAATTCTAACTAAGCTTTCTGAAGACAATTAGCAAGAAAACTAATTCCAATTATCAAGCATGCAATTGACAATTAGAAATAACAAATATCTAATGATTTAATTGATCAAAAAATCCATTCAATCCATACAAAGTAATCTAGGATTCATCAAGTATCTAGGTATAAAGAATTTAGCTCATAATGAGAAAGTAACAAGAATAGAAGATAAAGGGTAGAAAAATCAAACAATCCATAGTGGATGAATAATAATCCAAACTCGAATCTTCAATCTTTGAATTGAAACGTAAAAAACTTTGATCTTTGCCTTCAATTATCACTGCAAAACTTTCTTCTTGGCCTTAGGAAAACTGCTATCCAAAATGAAATTGTAGATCCCTGAAATTCTATCTAAAATCAGCTTTTATACTCTAGAATTTAGCCTGACATGGCTAATGACATGCCCATGTCGCTGGGTGTGTCGACGCTCTAAACACGCAGCTCTCGCCTCTTTAGATATGGGAATGACATAGGCAATGACACGCCTATGTCACTGGGTATGTCAATTGAAAATTTATCCAAAAATGCATAGTTTATCGATTTTTATCATCCGTGCTCTTGGCTCAATTGACCATCATCCGTGCTCTCGGCTCAATTGACCAAGGCATTGTAGAACATAAAAGATTCCTGGAAGTACTCTAAAAAGCATTTAAATAAACAAAATAAACTCAATTTAACAATAAAATGCTCTAAAAATAGGGGGTAAAATATAGCAAATTATATACTTATCAAATTCCCCTACACTTGAGTTTTTGCTTGTCCTCAAGCAAATTAAATCACAATAATAGTTAGAAAATGGAAAATCCCTCTAAAGAAAAAGAAAACACAATGGTCGACAATACTCAAATCAATAAGGCTTAAATTTCATAATCAAAAACTAATTCTCAAATGTAGCAGTTAAATTAAAGGATCTACAAATTAAAGAACCTCAAACTCAAAGATAAAACTCACATTCCTAAAGTCTAAATTCTAGATTTAAAAGATTGAGCATATAATCCCAAAGAAACAAAAGCCAAAAAAAAGTAAGAAATGAAAGATTTTCTCTTAGGCACCTGACTACTTTCTCGATTTTCTGTTAACTTTAACATTCAATTGCACCTTTTTTATTTTTTTTTTAATTAAGGAGCCCAACTTGTTTGAATCATCATACTAGCCTTTTGAGATTAAGGTAAACATTTGTGATGCCGATCCCTAGTTACTCAATTAGAATCACAAATTCAAATGGCTGCTAGCACTATTCATAATTCCAACTCGTTTGGTTAAAAGAGTCAAAATTAGTGGAATAAGGAAAAATTTTCAAAGCTCCATATGCAAATTTTATTTATTTATTTATTTTTATTTTTTCAAGAAAAATCATCAAGGAACCTGAGATATTAAGTGTATCTTATTAATCTTAACTCAAGTCATAAAGGAATCAACATATGATAAAAAATGTAACTAAGGTTTCAAACTTTAGGAGTGTAGATTTCATCAATTTAATTCCCTAATTACAACTATTACACTCAATCTCCTTAGCAAATGATCAAGTCAATTGAGCTAACCATCAATGAGAAATTGTCATATATAGATAAAACATAAAAGTATGAGCTAAAGAGGGATCATTCCAATTCATACTATTATTACAATTTAGCTTGCTTGAAACAAAATATGGCAATAAGAATAAATAAATAAATAAATGAATACCTTTCCCCCACACTTAATTAACACATTGTCCACAATGTGTTGAATTCAAAGAAAAGAAAAAGGTGAGAGAGAAAACTATCTTGTCATTGCCATGAATCAAAATGAATGGATGCTGGATTGGTGGCCTTGCTATGTCAATTTTAGCTACAGACCAAAAGAGACTATACTAAACAAAATGTGAAGATCGATAAAAGCAAAAATAAAAACAAAATAAAAGAAAAATAAAAATACGAGAGATAATATATAGAGTATAGTAATCCAAAATAAAATAAAAATAAAAAAAAGAACAAAGAAAAGAAAAGGATAAAAAAAAGATATAGGACTACTCGTCCATCTCATCATCATCTCCATCACCATCATTAGAGACATCAACATGTTGTGGTGGCTGGTATGATGGAGGTGGTGGATGCTATTGCTGAAACCCTTGAGATCTCTAGAACTCTAACATGGACTCTTGAAGCCATATCTGCTGTGCTCGCTTATAATCAAGGGTTACCTGAATAGAGGCCTGATGTCACTTTATGGACTATCACATGTCATGCAAAGTAACCCGCATATGTAGCTAATCAATCTCCAAATTTCCCAACTTACTCTCAATCTGACAAATCTGGTGCTCGGACTCTATAAGTTTTCTATCGTCATATTGAACAGTGCCGATGGTATGGCCCCAATCTCTGAAAGTAAGCATATGAAAATATGCTGAAATAGAGGGTCCAACAAAACTAGAGGGAGCATCAATAAGTGGAGATTGTGGTGCATCAAAAGTGGGTACCGGATCAAGAATATTGATTGCTGAGGTTGAGGCGCATTAGAAGTGGGAAGTGGAGGAACTGGAGTAAAAGTAGTAGCAAGTGGTGCCTATGGCTTGACAGTCCTTATCAGTTCCAACCTTTTCAAAGTATCCATACTGAGTAGCTTAGGGTTCCCATCCACTGTTATATGCTGGCACTTCTCCACCACACCTAATGCTTGAGCCAGCTTAGTGATATACATCCCTCCATACAAGCAACTAGCTGATCCCTTCCTCGACTGCTCATGGAAGAAGTAGGTGATAGCATAGGCAATATTACACCAAACCCCATCAACCATACACTTCAAAAAGAAAAGATCCTGTAATCCTACAACTCCTGCGCTATATTGTTGGGCAGGTGTGCTAGTAGGTTGTGCACCACCCGATGAGTAAAAGATGCGAAGTTCAACACCTTGGACACTTTAGGCATATACTGGCCTGCTCTCAAGGAGAATCGCTCCCAAACTCTGGCAAGCTCAACATTATATTCAGGAAAATCAACCTTTGCCTGCCTATATGCATCGGTCCCCAGCTCCTCCTCAGTATATAATCCTAACCGTACTCTGAGCTGATTAATGCTCAAGTGAAATGGTTTACCACCCAATCTAAACCTCACAGTCAGCTTGGACCAAGAAAGTTTTGTCTTCTTATATTGGAATGTGTAGTAGAATTCTAGTGTTAATTCCCTATATGCCACCTTATTAATGGCAAAGAAATGTTGCCAACCCAGTTGGTGTATCAAACCTTGATCCTCATTAAAAAGACCCTTTTGGTTCAAAGCCTCCCAATTTAAAACCTACGCTGGAAAACAATTTTTGTTTGTTAATAGTGCAAATAGCTTTCTATCCTCCTCTTTTATAAACTTGAGCCATTTATGATCCTTTATAAATATGATGGTTAGGGCAGCTACAGGTTGGTTTGAACTACCTTCCCCCTTAGCCTTCTTGGTGGCACAGTCTTGCCTCATCCAGCAGATGGTCGTTTGCACGAACTCATGTTCTGCAAAACCAACAATAAAAGCACAAAACAAAACCAATGTCAATATAATGATGTTAGAATTATCAAAATTTGACAATATAATGGCATAGCATGGATCATGCCAAAAGTTCGGTACCTAGGCAAGCAACTCAATCCAACAAACATATCAACAGAAAATAACAGTGAATTGCATAACCATAGTGACATAAACCTAAGAGAATGATAATGGATTTGCCAAAATAGAATCATGCATAGTCACATACTAACCCATAACAAAATTGCAAAAAAAATGAATAACGTTTAATCCTAAATACCAGCCAAAACACAAACTTATTGCAATACATTTATGATTAAAGCACAAATTCATTAAAACCCTATGATTAAAACCCTAAAACTTGTACATAAATTGAGAGAAAAGATGTAAAGTTCAAACCTGGAAAGTAGTGGTGAGAAATCTAAAAATTGTAAGCCCAAAACACAATATTATACCTTGGAAATCACTTATTGAGGGTCAAAAATCCCTCTAAAATGATTATGGGTGAGATTTGTAGTGTGAGGATGGAAGAAATTTGAGAGGAATCTGTATAGATTTGAGAGAAAATAAGAAAGGATTGAGTTTAAGACGAGTCGAGTTAGGTTTAAAACCCATCGACAAGTGCATCGACACGCACATGTTGATGGGCGTGTCACCTTTCTAGAATTTTTTTTTTGAATTTTCAAATAAATGGCATGGGCACTGACATGCCTGTGTCACTGGGCATGTCATAGCTACTACCAAATTGCTTAAATGACATGGCCATTGACACGATCGTATTGCTGGGCATGTAGAAGCTACTACCAGATTGCTTAAATGACACGGCCATTGACACGGCCGTGTCACTAGGCGTGTCGTAGCTTCTGGACATCAAAAGTAATTACACACTCAACGACACACCTATGTTGCTGGGCATGTCACCTACCCCATAACATTTGATCAAAATTTGAATCTCTCTCAACAGACTTGCTCGACCATAAAAACCAACACCACCAAGTAAAGAAAACAATTAAAACTAATAAAAATAAAAATAAAAATAAAAATAATGAAAAATAATAATAAACTAAAAATACTAAAATTGATGGGTTGCCTCCCACTCAGCGTTTCTTTAACGTTGTCTTAGATGGACGTTCAGGGTGATTGCTTACCTCACCTCAAAAAGTTGAATTTTTCTTGCATGATTTTGAAATTTACCCTTTTTAGGTTGAAGTATCTCACCTGACTCACATGTAAAGAATTTCTTAACTCCGAAGGGTCCACAACATTTAGGTTTTAGCTTCTAAAGAAAATTCAGAGCTTTAGAGTTCAACAACCAAACCTAAACATCTGCTAAAGACTTCCATTTTCTTTTGATTTGCTTACTTAGTATAAACTTAAATGTCTTCATTTTTCTTCCCATAGATGCCTCCTCTGTTTTCTTGGCTTCAACATGAACTAAAGGCACATCAATAGTAGGAGCTTTGTCCTTCTCAATTTCCTACAAAACATCACACTCCAAAGATTTCTTTTGAAGAACATCAATCATATGATTCACTATTCCATGCTCAACTATGTTTTCAAAAGAATAAACATTATCTAGTGTGAGTGTGTGATGACATATTTTAGGAATTTGGAAGACGATATGTTCCTCACCCATTTGAAGTGTCAACCTACCATCATTGACATCAATGATGGCCCTAGCTATGGTTAGGAAAGGTCTACCTAAAATGAGTGAGTTCTCAGAATTGTCATCCATATCCAACACTATAAAATCCACAGAAAAAATAAAATGACCAACCTTGACCAACACATCCTCAATGATACCCTTAGGGTATATAATGAACTTGTCCGCCAACTGAATACTCAAATGTGTTGGTTTTGGTTCTACCAAACCCAATTTATTAAAAACCTTATAGGGCATAATGCTGACACTAGCCCCAAGGGCTGCTAAAGCTCTATTAATTTGTAAACTACCTAACAAGTAAAGGATAGTAAAACTCCCTAGGTCCTTGAGTTTTTCTAGTAGTTTTTGGATAATTGCTGAGCTCTCCTCCGATAATTAGACCACGGATGCTTCCTCCAGTTTTCTCTTTTTGGTTAGCAATTCTTTTAAAAATTTTGCATACTTTGGCATCTGTAAAAGAGCATCTACCAAAGGAATATTGATATGTAATTACTTGAAGAGTTCTAAGAACTTACCATATTAAGCATCCATCGGATATTGTCTCAACCTCGCAGGATAAGGAATGTGAGGCTTGTACTCTAGAACCACAGGTGTAGGCTTGACTGCTTCCTCTTCTTTACTCTTCTTTCCATTTGCCTTGTCATCCTCAACATGTACCATCCCTCTCTGCTTCTTAACATCTTTTAAACTCTTGCCACTTTTCAAGGTGATTGCTTTAAGCTGCTCCCTCAGTATTGTTAGGTAAGCTTCCTTGGGGTCTATCACTAAGCATTTTGAAAATCTAGCCTATATAGTTCTCTAAATTATGAATGGAGGCCTGTTGATTCCTAAGTGCTATCTCAACTGCCTTATGCCTTTGGTCAGAAGTCTCAATGAATTTCTCCATCATCTCTTCAAAAGATGTCTTCTTATGTGGGGCTTGTTAGTATTGAGGCTGCTTTTGAAATCCAGGTGGAGGTCTTAGGTTAGACTGATTAATCCATGAGAAATTAGGGTGATTTCTCCACCCCGGATTATATATGTTGCCGTAGGGGTTGTTATGTTGTCTCAGAGCATTTCCCATATAATCTACCTACTTTGACTTGGCAAAATTATTACCACTTTGGTAATCTTGACTTTGGTGTCCTCCCCCACACCAATCACAAAATAAAACTTGCACTTACTTCCCTGAGGATGAAGTTAGGGAGTCCATTATTCTATTCATGGCTTCAAGCTAAGCGGTCAATGCGACAATTGGGTCTACTTGATGTGAACCACCCCCCCAATCCTTCTCTGATCTCTAGGACTTGCCACTAATAATTTATGAGAGCCATGTCTTCAATCAAGTCCCTTGCCTCTTCAAGTGTCTTATTATTGATAGAACCACCGGCTACCACATTGATAGATTGCTTGCTTGCATAGTTTAAGCCGTTGTAAAAGGTTTGAATCTAGAGCCATAGTAGAAGGCTATGATGTGGACACCTCCTCAATAAGTCTTTAAACCATTCCCACGCATCATAAAGAGTCTCACCATCTTGCTGAAGAAAGGAAGAGATGTCGTTCCTCAACTTAGTGGTCTTGGATGGTAGGAAGTATTTCTCTAAGAATTTCTCTGCCAATTGATTCCATAGAGTAAAAGTGCGAGCTGAGAAATACTGGAGCCACTTCTTTGGTTTGTCCCAAAGTCAAAAAGGGAACAAACGCAGCCTAATTGCATCATCTGAGACATTATTGATCTTAAATGTGTCAGAAATCTCTAAAAAATTCTCGAGATGAGCATTAGCATCTTCATCTGGGAAGCCATCAAATTGGCAAGTCTACTGCACCATCTATATCATATTTGGCTTAACTTTAAAGTTGTTTGCAGTGACTGTCAGCCTCTGTATACTTGAGTCGGCCCTATTAAGAGTAGGCCTTGTATATTCTTACATGGTTTTTGGTTAGTTTTTTGCCATTATTTCAACCTCTTCTTCTGAATCAATGTCGTTCAGGTCTGCTACCTCTCCTACCAAAGCTAGTTCCCGTTCCTCCTTTCGCTTTTGTCTTAATGTTCTCTCTAGCTCTAGATCAAATTCAAGACAATTGGAGGAGCTAGCTCTGGTCATAAACAGAAAAGGGTACTAAAAACTAAATCAACAATCTCAATTATATTCCTAATACTGAAAACCGTTGTCCCCAAGCAATGGTGCCAATAGGCCTATATGAAATCACATTATAATCAATATTACGAATTTTTAAAAGTCAAACACAATATATTGTCAGTCTTATATAAATTAAATTTAACATTAAACTTAATACATTTAATACCTTCCATATATTAACTTAACAAGTAGCCTATCAAGTATCATGCTTATCTCTTACGACCAATTCATACAATCAACCTCATCATCCATTTAAGATCATTAACTAATTATTAACTTAAAATAAAACTTATTTTCCATATCAC
>CANTUT010000025.1:5000-25000 GCA_947687605.1 Reutealis trisperma
GTCACACTAGAGCATCGATATACCTAACCAGATATGAGTCAATGAGCCTTGTGTGGGTCAAACATTACTGATTGCTCATTATACCACCAACATGATTAGGGATTTGTCACCAGGTAAAATGCTTTCGCTATCTCCCAATATACTCATTATACCTCGAGCTAATGCTATTCGCCATACAAAAGTTTTTCTAAAACTAAAGTCAGTGTAGGAGCATTTATTATGTAAAGTGATGCATAAAAGTCCAATTATATTTAATAAGCCAAATAGAGATTATTTTTGAGAAATATCTCAACCAAATAGTAATCCTCTTATTTGCATATTCCTTTTATTTTAAAAGGTGGCAACCAGTTCCTAGTGAAGTTGCCAATGATGAGACCTCACCCAAATGCCCCACCCTCACTCAGAGAAATTGCTTTAAGGAAAGACAAGCAATTTTTACGATCATGGAACAAGTTTTAGTGCTCATGAATGGAACAACTATTATTTGGAAAATTGATTTTTGATTTTGAAAAGGATTCGAGATTCACCACACTAATTTGTTTTAAATAGGAAAATTAAGGGAAAAAAACCAATATTTGACTCTAATTTATTCATTTTGCAATTAATTTATCCAAAAATAAAAATCGTTAATCTTCAAACCAAGTTGAACTCAGGGACTAGGTTTTTTATTAAATAATATAAATTTGCCTCTTAAGTTTAATTTGACTTTGAAAATCAATTTTATAAATGACAAGTATTAAATGACAATCATAAGTATAATATGAATGCATAGGAAAATTAAAGAGCAATTAAGTAAAACAACCACAAATTAAGGAGAGTATTCTCTGTAGTCTTTATGCATTCTAGGGGAATCACATAATCACTCCTTAATTCCAAAACAATTAAATCAATTGAATACATTAGTCACATTCGAAAATAAAAGGAGAAAGGAGATTGATTGTGATTTGGATTTGAGGAGGAATTTAGATTCCAAATGTGCCTATATACCCCATTAAATGGGGATCAAAACCTATGTAGTTTGTTCTATGATCAAGTAGAAGGGTTTACAGATTGATTAGATTAATTTTGATTTAGGGTTGAATTGATAAGGAAAAGGCTGTACCTTTGCTCAAGTTGGGTGAAGGGATTTATCGAACTGAAATTCAGTTTTATAGATACCGAGAAGCGATGATCTTTCTCGAGGAGAAAGAATGAGAACAGATAGTTTGATTGGTGAATTAATTAATTAATTAAAATGATTAATTAGCTAATTAAGTGGGGTGAGTGGATTGATTAATTAATTAAAAAGATTAATTAATTAATTAATAGGATGATTAAGTGGATGGATTAAAAAAGATTAATTTGATTTAAAAAAACTAATTAATTAATTAATTAAAAAGACTAATTAATTAATTAATTGAGTGATTAATTAAAAAAGAGATTAATTAATTAACAGGATTAATTAAATTGGTTGGGATGGGTTAATTAATTAATTAATTAATTAAAAGAGATTTATTAGCATGAGAGAAAGAGAGGAATTAAAAAATAGCCATCAACTCTGACCTAAGGGGTGAAGAGAAATTAATGGTTTGGAGGCTTATTTATAGGCAAAGATAGGAGAGAATAGTTTGGGAAAATGAAATGTGAAAAGACAATGAGGGATAGGGCTGGAAAATGGTTAAAAATTGGGTTGGAAGGGTATTTTGAAAATCTTCAGTCTGGATAGGGGACCATTAGTGCGGATTCATGTAGCACTTGATATGGATTCGCATTGGTATCTATGCAAATCCATGCCAAACTAGCATCGCTGCCATACAAGCAAGGTGTGGAACAATGTTTAGCATGTGTGGCTCCACGTGGCAGTCCGTTTTTTTTTAGAAATTAATGTTGGTCCATGTTAGAAAATTAGGTATCTAGGTAGCAATGCACTTAAAGGCTAAAATTTCTTTCGACGACACTGCCCTCGAAGCCCCACTCACTAATCTGCTAATGGGACTGCTATACCAGCTTTGTGTAGTGCACTAAACTTAGTAGGTGTTAGGTTGTGGTTAGATGATAATAATGTAAAATTAAGGGTTCACATATGCATAGGCTTTTAACTAATGAAGCATATAGAACCTTAGCCATATGTTCCTTTTCTTTAGCAGTCTTGTGAGACATAGCTTTAGAAAAGTGGATATTGTGTGTCATAGGCAACAATCCCTTATTGGAATCAAGCGTGTTGAGTCATTTGAACACTCTTTCCAAATACTAACTTTGAGAAAGCCCAATAATTCTTTTTGAACTATCTCACTCTCCTTTACTAAGATCTTCACTTCCTGGCATCGACAAAATAGAACTTCAGTATGATAAAACTCTCTACCTAACATATCACCAAAAGCAATGCTATAACATCTTTCCACATCCACACCATCCAAATTAAACTAAATTAAATCAAGTAATTCCTAACCCTTCTATTTAACTATGAAATGAATTATATGGATTTTGATCCCAATTTAATGGGTTCTAGGAAGGCTACAAATTTTCTTATAAAGCAAAAACACAAGTATAAATAATTACATTTGATAGTAAATAAGGAAAGGGAATTAATTTGAGATTTGAATTTAAATTTAAAACATGTCTATATACTTTATTTAATAGGGATCAAAACTCATGTAGTTCATTCCACAATTAAGAGGAGGAATTTAAGGTTTAATTAGATTGATTAATTTAAAGGGTTGTATGAGTGAGAGAAAGTATTATATCTTTGGTTTTGGTAGGTGAGATAGACAAAGGGTTTTGCCAAACCAAAGTTCTGTTTTGTTGGTGCTAAGTGTGAACCCTTAATTTTGCAGCCTCTAGTATGTGTTTGAACCTTAGAAGCACTCAGACTTGGTAAACAAACCTCCAAAAGCTAAAAACTCTCAAAATGGAAAAATTAGAAAAATCAAAATATGTCTTTTTGACATTTAAACCCTTTCAAATCATCTGGGACTAAGTAATAAATACAACGCAATTGAAATCTTGAAAAATGAATGAGAAACAATGAAGAACAGGCAAAAACAAGCACATTGCCATAAAGCCCGCTATGAAACCATAGTGGGGGAAAGCCCTTTATGGCAACTCCAGTGAATTCTCTTATTTTCATGATCCAATATCAAAATTTTAGTGTTTTCCTCCTCCAATTTTCTCCTTATATATAGAGAATTTCTCCACATTTCAAAATCAACTTTCAGACCTTAAAAAGCATTAACTTTAAGCAAATTACTTTGCATTTGCTCCTTCCTTCGCAAAGCAAGTTGGAGGATTTCTCCTTGATTTATATTCAACTAGTTAAAGGCTTTCACCCACCTATTTGAGGCAAATTTATTGTCTAAGACTCATGTTAGGAGATTTCTCCTTGATTCTTATACAATTAGTTAAAAGCTTTTCACTCACCTATTGGAAACAAGTCTATTGCCCAAGGCTCATATCCACCATTCGAGGCAAGTCACTACACCATTTGAGGCTAGTTGCCACTTGCCATCCAAGGTTATTCACCGCCCACCATTCGAGATCAGCCATTGCCTGTCGTCCAAGGCAAGCCTTTGCACCTTCTGAGACCATGCTGCCCTATTGAGAGGAATAGAGGATAAAGTAGTTGAGGAAGGAGAGACTGTATGAGGAGCCATTAGTAGCAAGAGGACTGCAGCCCAAACAAAGGAGGTGACTCATTCTTTGAAGGAGACTTAGAGATGTACTAGAAGTGCGACACTACAAGTTGCAGTAGTGACTAAATAACTTTGACTCTGATGAGGACACGAGAGATTTGCATCTCAGGAGGTAGAGGAAGACTGGCTAGACCATGACTTTAGACATGACCCTTTTTTTTTTTAAATAATTATAGGTTGATAGGACTATACAAAACAAGATAAGCTATAGACGACATTGAAAGGGCTATCTTTTATGAAGGGTTTGTATTTTGCAAGATTTGATCATCATTAAATGAGACATCTTTTATTTTGCTCTAATTTCTGCTTAAGCCACCCTTTCAAGTTTTCAGCTTAGCGAGCATTCTTCTTTTTCTTCTTTTTTTATTTCTTTTTGGTTAGGCAAAAGAATTAAGTGAATGAAGTAATAGGCACAAAGAAAATGAGAATGCGATGCAAAAATATTTTGTATTATGATTTAGTCCGCACTCGAGTCGGGCTACCTATGTATCCCTTACATTACTTTTTTGTCATTAATTTTTCTCATTTTTTGGGGAGAATCAGGTCCACATAGTTATGATTACATATGCATGAAAAATAGAAAATGAAATGCAGATATCATCTTCAGATGATGTATCGTTTCAACTAATCCGGGTTGTTAGGATAGGAGAATTCGCTTTCGTCCACATCTGTGAAGATGATGCCTCCATCGGATAGGCTCTTCTTGAGCATGTACTATCTAGCCTAGTTCAGTTTGAACTTCCTCTTAGGTCATGAATAAGGGTTTGGATTTCTCCCAGAACTAGATTTCCTTCTTGCGAACCCTTGTCTTACGTTCTAGTTGAAGTGCTCGGCTAGTCTCCATTGATAACCTTGAATTTTGTACAGAACATTGATTTTTTTTTTTATGGCATCTAGCTAGTCATGGTACCCTTCGGTCTATTCTGTCTTCATTCTTAGTAATTTATCCTTGATAGGTTTCTTGTGTGTGTAGGTCGGGATCTCATGAACAGTGATGCTTGGATCATCCCTATCATATCCATGTCTTGTGCAGAATAGCTCATGATCTTTTTTACTATTGTCATGCAGATGCAATGTATGAGATTTTTTGGTTTTTTTCCTCTGTGCCATAATTAGTTGATCCTTTTGCCTTTTTCATTTTTTTTGTATTTTTCATTTTTTTGTTCTCTTTTTTCTTTTCTTTTTTTTTTAAAGATGTCCCATTTAAAGATGAATTAGAAAAAATTAAAGCAAATTAAAAAGTTGAAACTTTTATTACTGATAAAAGTCTCACCATAAGAAAATTGAAGGATAAGCCTAGAAGGCGAAATGCAGACTCGAAAGGGCAAGACCTGATAGACTCAAATTCAAAGAAAAATTTAATAAAAATAGACTAAAAAAACTTAGATTGGGACTTAGATGCAAATTCAAACTCAGATGTAGACTCGAAAGACTTAGACAGGGACACAGCAGCGTTGGCACTCTTCTTAAAGTGCCAATTATCAGGTGAAGTTTGAGATGATCAGGTGAGCTCAGCGATTCAAAAAAGGATCGGTGGTGGTGCTAGACTTTAGGTCTAGGAGCAATGATATCTCCGCTATCGATGAGGTCTTGAATTTTGTACTTCAGAGCCTTGCTGCATCAGTTTTGTGCCTCAGCCCTTGATGAAAGTCGCAATGCTCATTAGCATTATAACCCTTTGGCAAGGGGTTTGGAAGAGATCGTGGTTCTAAGGGCTTAACCATATTAGCCTCTAAGGCTTTCTTATAAATGACACTAAGGGGCATACCTAGCTTAGAAAAAGTTCTCCTTGTTTCTAACTTCATTGGTTGGTAATAGGAGACAACATTTACGTCCCCTTCTCTTTTAGTAGTGGAGTTAGTGGTGTAATTATTGTTCTTATGATTCCTTGAACTAGAGGATTCATCTTTGATTTGTCCCGATTGAATCAAATCCTCAATCTTAGAGGCAATGGCAATGAGAGCTTTGAAGCTAGGGAGGCAGTGAGTTTGCAAATGAGCTTGATATTGGGGGAGGAGGTTCTTGATGATGATGTCAATTTGCTCTACTTTAGATGGATGGTTCACCATTTGAGCTGCTTTTATCCTCCACCTTGTAAGGAATGCAATGAAAGATTCTTTTTGCCCTTGTTTATTAGTTTCCAAATCTCGACGGGTGACATCCACCATAGTGATATAGTGGTATTGCTTGACAAATGCATTACATATGTCATCTCAAGTCTTTTTGTGATTTGGTTGAGATCTAATAACCATTTAATAGCAGCTCCAATCAAAGACTATTGAAATAACTGAGCAAGGAGCTCATCGTCCACACTGAAAGGTCTCATGGCACCCACATACATCTTGAGATGAGTTTTGGGACATGTGGTGCCATTAAACTTGTCCATGACTAGCATTTTAAATTGTGGTGGAACCCGTGCATTTAGGAAGAGAGCTAAAGAGTCGACATCTATCATGTCTTCATGCTTTTTGACATTTTTGGCTGTTCTCTCCATGGCCTCAATTTTCTCCATCAATTTCTTAGTTTTGGGAAAGCTAGAAAAATCTCCACTTTGAAAAGGATTCATAGTGGGAGAAGGAGTGGTTGAGTGTTCTCTCCATGTCCATAGTAGGAGAGGTTGGAGTTTCAGGTGCTTTCCCTTTATCAATGAGGTCGATAATGGGAGGAGTATGGCTAGTCCTAGCTTAGGTAGATGCATGCTCAACACAAGTAGGAGGGAGAGTGGCAGTGGCATTAGTCATTTCCTTAACCTTATTGATGATCGACTGGCATTGGGAGTTCAAGGCATCAGTAAAGATGGCAGACTGGGCATTAAGAGTGTTGGTGAAAGTTTCAGCTTGGGTCTGAAGAGCGGTGGCGAGTGCAACTTGAAAAGTTTCCTCCTATTTCTTGAGGAGGTTGGCAAAAAGGTGCTTATTACTTCTTGGTCAAAGGGGTTGGAGGTGTTGGCCATCAGCACTTTTAAACAGAAAATAGATGAAAAAAAAGGGTAAGAATACAAAATTACGAAGGAGAAAATGGCATGAATGTGAAGGTGTGTCAGGAAAAAGATTCCTTCTGCATGGTTGGTTACCGGGTTCACTTGTTCAAAGGGTGAGTGTGTAAGATGTTTTGGGGCAACAGATCACCAGTTTGGGTCTTTGACATGTTTGAGGGTTTACCTTGTCGAGTTTCTCATGTTATGTATGCATAATCATGACGTGATGCATGCTGAAAAAGGTTTTATAAATATGCAAGAGTATCGATTATTATGGTACATGGAACCTAAGGTCAATGGCTAGGGCTGCTATATGTACAAGGGTGAAAGGTGGTTTGATTTAAGGGTCCCCGTCCCACTAGAACATCGATATACCTAACCACATGTGAGGCAATGAGCCAAATAGAGATTATTTTGGAAAAATTTTTCCTTAACCAAATAGTAATCCTCTTATTTTCCTTTTTATTTAAAAAAAGGTGGCAAATAGTCCCCAATGGAGTAGCCAACTGTGAGATCTCGCCCGAGCACCGGCCTGGTCTGCTAGAGGGAACTTGGATACTCATTCGGGTTTAGACTGATGATGAAACTCTTAGGTTCAGATTGATTAATTTTGAAAATGATTTTTGGGAGTCGCCACCCTAATTTATTTTTAAATGGGAAAATTAAGGAAAAACCCAGTTAATTCCAATTCATTAATTTTTAATTAATTTTCTCATGGATAAAATCACTAGCCTCAAACTAGGTTGAGCTCGAGTACTAGGTTTTTAGTTTTAAATAATCAAAATTTGGCTGTTAAGTTTAATTTAACTTTAAAAAATTGATTTCATGAATGAGAAATTTATAAGATGATAATTGTAAATAAGATGCATGAATATGACATGAGTGCAAGAAGAAAAATAAAATATCCACAAATTAAAAAGGGAAAAGAGATTGATTGAGATTTGGATTTAGATTTCAAACGTGCCTACATACCCCATTGAGTGGGGATCAAAACTCACGTAGTTCATTCTACGATTAAGTTGAGAGGTTTAGGAGTTGATCAAATTGATTTTAGTTTAGGTGTTTTGAGAGTGAGGGAAAAAGGCTGATACCTTTGCTTTTGGTGGGCAAAGGATTTTACTGAACTGAAGTTCCGTTTTATCAGGATCGGGTGATTAGATGGATTGGAAGATTAATTAATTAATTAAAATGATTAATTAACTAATTAATATAATGAAAAAGATGGATGGATTAATTAATTAATTAATTTGGATGAAAGGTGGGTTAAGAAAATAATTGATTTTGGAGGATTAATTAATTAATTAAAAGGATTAATTAACTAATTAATATGATGAAAAGGGTAGATAGATTAATTAATTAATTTGGATAAAGGGTGAATTTAAGAAAATGATTAATTTTATTTTAAAAAAAGTGATTAATTAATTAATTAAAAAGATTAATTAACTAATTAATTGAGTGATTAAAAAAAGAGCATTTTAGTTAATTAAAAAGATTAATTAACTTGCTTAGGGTGTGGTAATTAATTAATTAAAAAAATTAATTAATTAAGTAGAGAGTGATTAGAGGGAGAAAAAGAGAGGAATTAGTAGATAACTATCAATACTAATTCAAGAGGTGTGTAGAAATGAGAAGTGGAGGGGGCATTTATAGGAAAAGTGGGTGAGGGTAATTTAAGTAATGAAAATGTGAAAAGACCATGAGGGGTATGGCTAAAAATGGCTGAAAATTAAATTGAAAGGGGTAAAATGTTCATTTTCTGTGCAGGTGGGGCCCACCAGACGATTGCGACATTGCACTAGGCTTGTGCAGCGTTGCATCAGGGTTATACAGCATGCCACAAGCAAGGCGTGCGGTGCCGCTCAACTTTGATGTGGTGCCGCAAGCCTACCGTGCTGCATGCCATATGGCGCTGACACATTTTTCGAGGTTTTTTTTTTTTTTTTTTTTTTTTTTAGAGATTGGTTGTTGGTATGGAGTTTGGGAAATTTAGATGTTTGGTGGCAGTGTAAATGAAGCCTAAAAAAATTTTCTTTCGGGGGTATTGCCACCTAATCCCCACCCATTAACCGATTAGTAGGACCACCATAATAGCTCCACGTAATGCATTAAACTCAACAAGTGCTAAACCTGTGGTTGGATGATGAGAGTATAAAATTGAGGGTTCACACCTAGGAGAAGGAGGAAGATTAGGTAGACTATAACTTCAAACTTGATCCTTTTGCTTTTTGTTTATGATTTTTGTTTTTATATGCTCCTGCAAATTGACAGGAGCTATAGACGACAATGAAAGGGTTATCCTTTTTGTAACGATCATAGGTTATATTTTGTAAAATCATATCAACATTATATGAGACATTTTTATTTTTGCTCTAATTTCTACGTAAGTTGCCATTTTTGGTTTCCAAGTTAGTGAGCTCTTTATGCGCGCGCATACACACACACACACATACATACACACACACACACATATATATATATATATAATACCCAAGCTGCCCTTTTAGGTTTTCAACTTAGCGTGCGTTTTTCATTTATTTATTTTTTCTATATTTTCTTTAGGCAAAAGGAATTAAGTGAATGATATATTAGGTATAAAGGAAATAAGAATGTGATGCAAACAAAATATTTTATTTTATGATTTAGATCGCAGTCGTGCCACGCTGTATACATATCCTTTATAACCATTTTCCTTTCATTCGTTTTTTATGGAGAATTAGGTCTATGTTGTTATTATTACATATGCATGAAAATAGAAATGAAATGCAAATGTTATCTTTAGATAAAGTACCTTCAACTGATCCAGGTAGTAAGGAAGAGAGAATTTGTTTCCGTCCAAGTCCATAGGATGGCGCCTCCATCACATATAATTTTCTTCAGCATGTGTGGTCCGGCCTAATTCCATTTGAATTTTCCTCTTGGATCAAGAATAGGTGCTCAAAATTCTTCCAAAACTAGGTTTCTTTCTTGCAAAACCGTCTTTCACGATCCTATTGAAGTGCCTAGCTAGTCTCTATTGATAGCCCTGAATTTTTTATAGAGCATCCATTCTTTTTTCATTAATGGAATTTAACTGATTATGATACGTTTTGATCTATTCTGCTTTCATTCTCTATAGTTCTGCTTGACAAGCTTTGTGTAGGTTAGAATCTTATGAATTGCAATGCCTAGATCTATCCTTACCATGTTCTTCAGTTCTCATACAAAATAGTTGATTTTAGATGCAATATATGTGATCTTTGATTTTTCCTCTATGCCATAATTGATTCTTTTGCCTTTTCATCTTTTTATTTCTTTATTATTATTATTATTATTATTATTATTATTATTATTATTATTATTATTATTATTATTATTATTATTATTATTATTATTATTATTATTATTATTTTGTCTCACTTAAAGATGGATCAAGAGAAGTAGAGTATAAAGAAATCGGAAAGTAAGTAGAAAACCTGAACTTTTTTTATTTATGATAAAAGTAGCATCATCGTGGGTTACATTGGTACTAAAGGATAAGCCTGGAAGATGGGTTTTAGAATCAAAAGGATAGGACTTGGTCGAATCAGATTCCAAAAAGACTTGACAGAAATAGATTCAACAAACTTGGGAGATTGAGACTCAGACTCAGATAACTCATACATGGACTCAAAGGACTTAGAAACAGATTTAAAAGACTTAGATAAGGGCATAGTAGGGCCAGCACTATTCTCAAAATATTGGTTATTAGGTGAAGCTTGAGATGGTTGGATGAGCTTTGTGGTTAGAAAAGAGAATTAGTGACAATATTAGGCTTTAGCCTAGGGATAATGATGTCTCTATTATCATGAGGTCCTAAATTTTGTGTCTCATTGATGCCCTATTTTACATATGTCAATCTTATGCCCCATTTCTTGGTGATAATCCTAATGCTCATTAGCACTGTAGCCCTTAGGCAAAGGGTTTGAAGGAGGTCATGGTTCTAACCTAAGAAATCTAATAATCACAATGCTCATTAGCATGTCTTATAAACAACATCAGGCACATGCCTAGCTCAAAAAATGTCTTTCTTGGTTCTAACCTCATTAGCTAGTGATGAGAGATGGCATTTACCTCCCACCCTCTTTGGTTGGTAGAGTTAGTAGTGCTAGTGGTGCAATTGTTGTTCTTGTGATACCTCAAACTAGAGGATTCATCCTAAATTTGTCTCGATTAAATTAAATTCTTAATCTTGCTGGCAGTGGCAATAAGAGCTTTAAAGCTAAGAAGGTATTGTGTTTGCAAATAGGTATGGTACTAGGAAAGGAGATTTTTGACAATGATGTCAATTTTCTCTATTTTTAGGGGTAATTCACCATTTGTGCTACTTTTGACCTCCATCTTGTAAGGAACACAATAAAGGATTCCCTTTGTCCTTGTTTGGTTATCTCCAAATCTCGATGAGTGACATCTACAACTATGTTATAGTACTTTTGTTAAATGCATTGCATACATCATCCCAAGTCTTTTTGTGACCCTAGTTGAGATATAATAACCACTTGAAAGCAACTTCGAACAAGAATTGTTGGAATAATTGAGCATGGAGCTCATCATCTACTCTAAAGGGTCTTATGGCATCCACGAACATCTTGAGGTGAGTTTTGTGGCATGTGTTGCCATCAAACTTATCCATGACAGGCATTTTGAAATTCGGAGGAACCTATAATTTAGGAAGCGAGATAAAGAGTCGACATCTATCATGTCTTCATACTTCATGATGTTCTTGAGTGTTCGTTCCACAGCTTTAAATTTCTCCATTTACTTCTTAGCTTCAAGAAAGCTAGAGAAATCTCCACTTTGAAAAGGATTAACAATGGGTGAGGCTATAGTGGCACTTAGATCTAAAGTAGGAGAGGTAGTACTCTCAAGTGCCTTCCCTTTATTAGTGAACTTGATAATAGGAGGAGTAAAAGTAGGTGTATGACTAGCTTTGGCTTGGGCAAAAGCGAGCTTAACACGAATAGGAGGAAGAGGAGTGATGGTTGCTTTAGTCATTTCTTTAACCTCATTGATAATGGATTGGCATTAGAGTTAAGGGCACAGTTGAAAGAGGTAGACTAGGTATATTGAGAAAAGGATTCCTTTTTATTTTGATTGGTCATTGGATTATGAAATTTAGTGAGTGTGTGATTATGTGTTTGAGGTGATGTATTGCCGATTTTGGTATTTGAGGAGTTTGGTCTATGTAGTTTCCCATGTTATGTATGCATGGTGATGTCATGATGCAAAGATTTTATAAGAATATGCACAAATGTCTTGATTATTATGATACATGAAACCTAGGGTCAACGCTAGGGTGACTACATGTGTAAGGGTGAAGGGTGGTTTAGTTTAGAGTTCCTATCCCATTAGACCATCGATATACCTAACCACATGTGAATCAAGGAGCCTTGCGTGGGTCAATTAGTACTTATTGCTTGTTACACCACTTAAATGATCAGAGATTCGTCATAGGGTAGAATGCTTTCACAATATCCCAATATACTCAAAGAGAGTTGTAAAGTCAATGTTACTCACCATCCAAAAGTTTTTCTAAAATTAATGTTAGGCAAAGAGCCTTTTATTATACAAAATGATGCATAAAAGTCAAGTTAAACTTAATGAACCAAATGGAGATTATTTTTAAGAAAAATCTCAACCAAATAGTAATCTTATTATTTTGCTTTTCCTTTTATTAAAAAAGGTGGCAACTAGTTCCTAAAGGAGTCACCCGTTATGAGGCCTCGCTCAAGCACCGCTCGGATCTGCTAAAAGGGAGATTGAAATGCTCATTTGAGTTTAAACTCATAGTTGATTTTGAAAATATTTTGACAGTTGACACCCTAATTTATTTTAAAATGAAAAATTAAGGAAAAATCCATTCGGAACTCTAATTTATTAAATTTTCAATTAATTTATCTAACAATAAAAATCACTAGTCTTTGAAATAAAAGAGGATTCAGGTGCAAGATTTTTTATTTTAAATAATCTACATTTGGTTGCTAAATTTAATTTGGCTCAAAAATTAATTTCATGAATGATAATTATAAGATAACAATTAAAATGCATGATCATGACATAATTGTGAATGCCTGAAAAAATAAAGAAAGCAAGTAAAATAAAATATCCATAAGCTAAGGAGAGTGTTCTCTTTAGTCCTTATGGATACTAAGAGAACCATATAATTGCTCCTTAACTCTAAAATAATTAATTTAACTAATTATATAAATGAAATGATGGGATGCCTTCTTTAACCTTTATGAGCTCTAGGAAGGCCACATATTCCATTACAAAGTGGAAACATAAATATAAATAATTAGATTTAAAAGTAAAAAGGGAAAAGGAGTTAATTTGGAATTTGGATTTAAATTCCAAACATGTCTACATAACCCATTGAGTGGAGATCAAAACTCACGTAGTTCATTTCACAATTAAGTGGAGGGATTTAGGATTTAATTGGATTGACTAATTTAGGGTTGTATGAGTGAAGGAAAGTATTATACCTTTGGTTTTTGTGGGTGAGGTAGACAAAGGGTTTTGCCAGACCCAAATTTCATTCTACTAGTGCTCGATGGCGAAAATCTTACTTAGAGAAAGTAGATGACAATAGAGTAGATGACAATAAAGGGCTGGATTGATTGATTAATTAATTAATTGGATTGATTGATTAAGAAATTAATTAATTAAAAAGATTAATTAACAAATTGAGTTGGAGGGATTGATTGAAAAATGATTAATTAAAAAGATTAATTAATTAATTTGAGTAAGAGGTGGATTAATTAATTAATTAAGAATATGATTGATTGGAGGGGGAGAGAGAGAGAGAAAGAGAGAGAGCAAGTAGATAGCCCATCAACAAATGCTCAAGGGGTGCAGAGAAATGGTGAAAATGAAGGTGTATTTATAGGCAAATGGATGTAAGGGTACTTAGAAAAATGGAAAAGTGAAAAGATCAAAAGGGTAGAGCTAAAAAGTGGCTGAAAACTAGGTTGAAAGGGCACACTGGTGAGCTATGGCATTGTAGGTTGCTCCTACGGCTGACACATGGCATAGGCCCCGTAATGTCCTTCAAGGTTTTTAGGAGTTTGAGTTTATAAAATTTATCGATGAGTATTAATGGGCTTAAATTTAATTTTAGAACAATTTTATAGTCACTTTGAGGAGAAATCTAGTTAGTTTTGGAAAAATATTATCTGATACAAAAAGTTCAATCAGTGCCAGAGAAGTGTTAGCATCTGAAAATTAAGTATCCTTGTAACAGGATTGTTATGCTGACTTTGCATAGTGTACTAATCTTATCAAATGTCAAGTTGCGGCCGTATCATAAGAGTGTAAAATTGAGGGTTCACATTTAGTTCGACTTGATTTTGGGAAGCAAGTGGTAGTGACTCATTTGTTTTGGAGGGGTTCTCAAATTGGAATTAAAAAAAAAAGATTTAATAAACATATTGGTGAAAAAAAATAATGCCCATAATCGAGCTTAGAAAAAATGTATGGATTTGTTGAAACAAGATTAACACATTGAAGTTGCTTTGTCTAAATAGTTTAATTAAGCTAGAAAAATTTATAGGATACAGTTAACAACAACAATTAATTGTTTCCATTTTCTCTTATCTCAAAGACTAGCTTTTCATGGTTATAATGAGTCCAAAAATTCTGCCAAGTTGTGCAATTTTAAAGAACTTTTGAAATTTCTTGCTAATCATAACAAAGAGATAAAGAATGTGGTTTTGAATAATGCTTCAAAAAATCATTAATTAACTTCTCCAACTATTCAAAAAGATATTGTAAATGTCGTTGCTATTGAGACTACTAATGCAATAATAAATGAACTTGGAGATGAATTGTTTGGCATTACGATTGATAAGTCTAATAATGTCTCTGATAAGGAGCAAATGGCTATTTCTCTTTGTTATATCTTTTCAAAAGGTCTGGTTATTAAGCATTTTTTAGGGATTTTACACGTAGGTGATACTTCTACTTTGTCACTTAAAGTAGTAATAGATTCGGTACTTTTAAAAGTAGTTGCAGAATTTGAGGACAAGGTTATGATGGTGCAAGTAACATGTGAGGTGAGTATAATGTCTATAGCTCATAAATTACAACATACTGTTGTTGCCATTGTAAAGAATTGTATTCAAGTTGCATCACTTTTTATTTTGATTTCTAATATATTAAACGTTTTTGGGGGTTCATGTAATGTAAACGTCATGATATGCTTCACGAAAAAAGAATGGCTAAAGTTAGAGAAGCACTTGAAAATGGTGAAATTCGTAGTGGGCAAAGTCTAAATCAAGAAATTAGGCTTAAATGACCAAGTGATACCCATTGGAGTTCACATTATGGTACATTGATGGATTTAATTTGGAACTTTTCTGCTATACTTGATGTTTTAGATTACATTATAGAAGATGGTACTACTGCAGAAGAAAAGTCGAAGCTAACAGGTTTTTAGATTTGGTGCAAACTTTTGATTTTCCATTTATTTTGCATTTGATGAAAAATATATTGGGAATGACAAATGAGCTATCATTAGCAGGATATTGTAAATGTTATGACTTAGGTTAAAATTTGCAAAGGTTAATTAGAATTGATGAGGGATAAAGATTGGGATTCTTTATTAGAGGAAGTCAAATAATTTTGCACTAAACAAGATATTAATATCCCTGACATGGATGACGTTCATATGCTCAAAGGAAGGTTACAGCGTAAAGCTCCAACAGTTACAAATTTACATCACTATAAAGTGGATTTATTATATGGTGTTGTAGATATGTAATGTCAAGAGCCCTTGAGGTAGCTATTGAATTGCTGTTCTGTATGGAGTGTCTTAGTCCTGATAATCGTGTTGCAACTTTTAACAAGAAAAAGTTGGTTCGTATTGCTTAATTTCATCCATCTGATTTTTCTAACATTGACTTGATGACAAATTGGCAATTAGCTTGAAATTTATATCATTGACATGTGCTTTACTAGTGATTTTGCAAACTTGAAGGATATTGCTAGTCTAGCTGAGAAATTAGTTGAGACAAAAAGACGTGTTGTGTATCTATTTATTTATTTAATTATAAAATTAACAATTGTCTTATTGTTGCTATTGCCACTATAGAGGGCATTTTCTGAAATGAAATTTGTGAAAAGTCATTTGCATGATCAGTTGGGAGATAGTTGGATGAATGATTGCTGGATTACATACATTGAAAAAGATATCTTCAACAATATTGATAATGAGTGAATCATACAATATTTTTGAAATATGAGCACTCGTTCGTGATAATTATGAACTTTGGATTAATTTTCTTTTTTTTTTTATGTAGTTTTATTTATAATATTTTAGAATTCTTTTTTTTATAGTTGCACAATGTTTGGCTTAGTATTATTGAACTTAGTATTGTATTTTTTAGGGATAATATCTGGCTTTTTTTTTTCAAAATATTTGTTTATGTAGTAATTATTTAATTAAATTACTATTATTATTTTGTTACATCATAAAAGGAAGTTTAGTAATCCCTCCATTTCAAAATATTTGCCATTTTAGAACTTTTATTTTGTTTCAAAGTATTTTCCATTTTAAAATTTCAATAAGGTATTTATTATTTTTTCTAATTTTATTCTCCTTTTATTTCTCTATTAAGTATTCATATTAATTACTTTTATTTCTTTATATTAAAATCAAAAGAGGATATTTTACTTTTTAACTTAAAATTATAACAATTAATTTTTTTTCTTAATTTGCATGCTGAAATCTTAAATGACTAATATTTTAAAATAGAGGGAGTATATAGACTTTTATCCCTCTAGCTTAAGCTTTTACCCCTGCCAGTAGTCTATAGACACTAAGGAATATTTCCTGTGTTTTGAGTTTAGCTTGATTCTATCTCTAAATTCCTCAAATTAGAGGACTTAAGTAGCAAGTCAAATCCAAGTATGGGTCAGTTATAGTGGAAGCTCTATTTCTCATACGATATTTGGAATCTTGCCAAGCCCTTTTATAGATTAAATCCTCATTTATTAAGGGTCATTTTACTAGTTCTAGATTTTTCTAACTCTAAGTTCTAGATTTTTCTAATTCTATCTCTAATATCTCCAATTCATGAAATCATTTCTCAGATTGCCCAATAAGTTAGTTTGTAGGATTTATTAGATCTTATCACCTGCACTAAATTGTATCTCAAAATCTGTATATCCAATTAAAATTTTCTTTTTACAATGACCTTATACACATGTTAATAATCATTTTTCATATCAAGCTTAGCCTAATTAAGTCTCTACAGTCATCAAATATGTTGCTCAATCCCAGACTGCATATCAAGTTATCGATCTCTCTTAGTTTCTGTTTTAGCTAGATATCTTATTGTACTTATCAAATTATATAATTTTCTTCTATGGAAATAAACTTGAGATACATACCTATAAAGTTCATGTTTTGAGTTTGTTCAAATTCTAGTTCCAACCCTTTCAAGTAAAAATCTCAATTTATAGCTGGACTTTAGATTCAAGTTTTTATAATCTTCAATTCAAAATCCTAGTTTCTCAAATCAAGATACCTATTCAATTTTAATCAAATTTCCATCATTTTCACACACATTTGTGTCCATTTCTTCCTTCAAATCATAAAACAAGGCATGAGTACATAAATCCATCATGGGCCGAAACGTGGAATAAAAGGAAGGAAGAAGAAAATTTCTAAAGGTTGATAAACATTACAACAATCACATTAGAAATGATAAGGAGCGGATGGTTGATGAAGATCTTTACCTTGTAACAAAATTTCCTTCCCTTTGATCTTGTGTTGTCCAAAATACTAGAAAGAGAGAGTTGAGAGAGCCATGTGTTTTGCGTGAGTGGACGTGAACGGAAGAATGAGGGGATTTTTATTAATTAAAATGGATTCTTCTAAGATCTTTACCTTGTAACAAAATTTCCTTCCCTTTGATCTTGTGTTGTCCAAAATACTAGAAAGAGAGAGTTGAGAGAGCCATGTGTTTTGCGTGAGCGGACGTGAACAGAAGAATGAGAGGATTTTTATTAATTAAAATGGATTCTTTTAGTAACGAAAGGTGGGGATTAATCTTGCTTGATCAAAGGGTTGTTATCATTGCCTTACTTTAGAAGGGGTAAATTTTTAATTAAGAAAATAACAATAAATAAAAAAAATAGAATAAAAATTAGAATGAATAGCCATGCTTAAATTTGGCTAAGATACGAGGGGAAAGGGCAATCTATTTTTCCTTGTTTTATGGAGTAATGTTAGGTGATAAAAAAAATGACTAGATTAAATGAACCAACAAGTGTCCTTATTTTAGATGAAACTGGAATCGAAAGTCTACTTTCTCTAAACGAAACACAGCCAAATAAATTACCAAAACTTTAACAAAATTTATTTATTTTTCCATTGAGTCTAATTTTCGGCCCATTGAAGATACTTTTTAAATTCAAATTCGGTATTAGGCTCTTTAAGCAATTAGAATTCCTAATTATAATTCAGAACATAAGAGCACATTAACTCACATCAATATTCATTAATTATAATCAAATTAATTAAATAACCAAGCAATCATATTCATATAGGAATCAAATTTTTTTGGGCGAACATCACACTGTGTAGTGTGTACATTGTATCAGACAGTCCAATTACCCCCTCTAGATCAACTTCATAATCCAACCCTAAGTATTCAAATGAGTTGTATTCGGGCTCGTGAAGCCTGAGGTATTATACTTGACCTACCATGCCTTCGATAGGATGGCAACAGGATGGGACGAGGGCGGGGGTACCATCCTCCATCTCCATCCCTATCTCACTAGAGAATCCTCATCTCCGTCATTGTCTCATATGTAGGGACTATTTAGTCCCCATTTCTATCATTGTGGGGATCTTCGTTTCTCAGTTAAAAATTTTATTTTATTTTATCTCATTACAATTTTATATACTTTTAGTAGATAGTGAAATATAATGTATAAAAATTTAAAATTTAGATTTTAATTATGCTTAAGCTGATTTCAATATATTTAAATTAAAACTTATTAGTATATATACTATATATATTAATAAGTACTATATATATTAATAAGTAATATATATATATATATATATATATATATATATATATATATATATATATATATATATATATATATATATATATATATATATATATATATATATATAATTCATAAATAATAGCTGAAAAATAAAATAAATTAATGTAAAAAATATTAATAAATTCATACATACAGAGTATAAAAAAATGAATCAATCCAATATAAAATTTTTTAGAATTATCACGATATGAAAGAATTATAAAGAATAAGTGACAAAATTAGAAACTCTAATGTATATGTATAAAGCTAATCAAGTAATATATATTTTAATATTAAGAATAATTATGTAAACATAATATCAGGTCCCTACGAGACGGGGATAGGGATTCCCGTGGGATAGGGAATATACTCCCCGTCTCCACCCCATCCTTGCTAACGGGGAAGAAATATCTCCCATCCTCATTCCCATGGGGATAAAAATCGGAGAATCCCCACCCCGTTTGGGGCAAATCCCATGGGAATGGGGATTTTCCAACCCATTGCCATCCCCAACCTTCAATGCCATCAACACATACTACTGGTTTCAGGAATCCTCAAACACATTGGATGAGATGTTACCATAATTTTTTGGCACCTCATTTCATGACTCTAATTTTTTATCGGATGCTCATTTCCTAGGATTTAGTTCAATACGACATCAATTTAGTGGCGTTGATGTTCAACATAATTTTTACTATCATACACTACACCATAAATAGCCTACAACAACACTTAAAATATGTTACATCATGCCCTGAATTTGTTCCATTAGACCTAAAGCAACACTTTTTAGGGGTTGCAATTTCAAGCATTGTTATTTTGGCGATGGTAACACTTTTTGTAATCTAATGCAACACTGAAAAAAGCGTTGTAATCTCTTGAATTAATACAACACTTTTAACCAAAAAAATTAAGCAACACTTTTTAGTGCTGAACTTTTAGCAGCACTTTTGAGTCAAATGCAACATTTGTTTTCAATTATGTAATGCAACATTTTCCAATTCCTTTTAATCCAATGCAATTTAATTACAAATGCAATATTTATTTAGCCTAATTTCAACACTTTGTAAGACTATTGCAACACTTTTTTTTTTTTTTTTTTTGTGTGTGTAAAACAACATTTGCAACATTTTTTATAATGGATCAAAGCATAATAATTCAATTAAATTATATCAAAATACAAAAATACAAATGGTATCATAATCATTAAAAGTATCATAATATTTAAGACACCATGATATTCAAAACATATATCATAATTATTCACAGGTTATGCATGT